>ML677381.1:10534755-10572799 GCA_007922305.1 Dermatemys mawii | reverse complement strand
CCCCCCTTACAGTCCCCCTCCCACTACTCCTCACACCCCATTCATCATTAACCCCTTCCCTCATCAGCTTCTCTCACCCACCTGCCGTGCCCCTCAGGTTCTCCTGCCCCTCATCATCACTCCCCTTAGCGTCTCCCACTCCTCACCATGCGTCACCCTCCTCAGCTTGTCCCATTCTCCTGCTCCTTACCATGTCCCACCTTCTCCTTACCACTTCCCCAACTGCTGCCTCCCTCACCTTCTCCATTTCCTTTGGTCCTGCTCATTGCCCTCTTTCCCCACTCTCTCCTACCTTGATATTCTCCTGTGTCACAAAACCAAACAAATGTGACCTGTAATTAGGTTTCATGAGCCAGTGATCTGAACTGGAATGTCCCAGCAGTGGTTTCTAGACTCCTCTTTTCTCTGGCATATGCTTTTCTCAAAGCCAACTGCCCAATGCACAAAGCAAAAACTCCCAAGCCAACAAAGAACTAGGAAAAAAACACAAAGCCAGAGTCTAAGGCTGAAGTTCCACAAGTGCAACTTGCCCTTTAAGAGAGGCATGACATTTGGCATGGCTGCTTAACTAGGAGCTTCTTGCCTTTCAGGGACTTTCTGGCAGAACGTCCAGGTTCCTTTTCTCGGTCACATACTTATACATGTATGTGGGTGAAGGAGTCGATCAGCAGAGAAGCATAGGGTCTTGCAAGCAGTTCAAGGGAGAGAGGCTTTAAGCAAGGCTGCCACCAGATCAGTGCTCTGAACACAAGGCCCCATCGCTGTGCGTTACTAACTCATATTTTACAGCTTATAGCACATGCACTCAGCTAGCATGCAGCTAACCTGAAGTGGGATACATAAACTCTTGTTAAAACTCCCTCCACTCTCCTCTGACTGTACGTTTATTACTGATCAGCCAAGGCTTTAGACACTGCTTTTTGAGACAGGACCCACATTTCACTGGTGATGACTCGGACACACATGGCACTTAGACAGATTCAGGAGCAGTTTCAAGCTACAGTACATCAAGGCACATTCCATGCCTCTGTTTTTATTGCCTAAGTGATTATTTTGCTTTATATTCCCTTTTTAGTAGGAGTAACGCAGTGTGAGAGACAATGCCATCATGTGATTTCACAGCAGTGGGGCTTCTTAGATGTTGAGTTTAGCTCCAAGTGTCTCGGTGTGTAGTAAATAATCACTGAAATTCTTAGCATCAGAATTATTCCCTCCCAACTGCCTTGTGAGATAGGTATGCATTATAATCCTCACTTACACAAGGAGGAAACTAAATCAGTGAGGTTAAGTGATTTGACCAAGCCTCCACATCAAATCAGGGTCAGAGCCAAGACCAGGCTGTCGGAATTCTTAATTCCCATCCCTGACACTTAACCACTAGACAATGCTTCTCTCTCATTTAGTGCAGAGTTGTTTGCAGTCGACACTTTCAGCTGAACACTCTCGCACCGGTGAGCAAACCACACAGGAATCGAGTTTCCCAAAGGTCATTGTCTGATGCAGAGCTAATTGCTACTCACTTGCAGGACCCTGCTCCACAGGGAGCCTCCAAACAGAGCACCTCTTGCATACCAAGGCAAGAGCTGCTGTTTGAAGAAAACAAGAGAGCTAATACACTGGTATGTGCTCTCTGAAGCCAGCATGCCATCTAGAGGGGCAGCATATGTACAAATGAAGTGCCCTCTGGCCAGCAGCTCTTGTCTGCAGAGAGCAGACTCCTGTACACCTGAGTACCTCTGGATGCCTGGGCAGAAGCCCTGTTCTATAAGGGGCAGAGGCTGTAATTCACTGGAGTGATGGTTTATTAAACCTCATTGAGCAAACCAATTTCTTTGGAAACACCTGGCTCAAAGGAGCAATTCATCTCACTGTCTCCCCCACACTGAGGGAGTCTCGAAAGAGAGATATTTCTTCTAACCCAGCCAATTATCTGTTTCCTCTTGGGAGGCAACTTTCTAATGGGCAGGAGGCTCCCTTCCCTTGCCAATTTTCCAGCATGGCATCTCACATCACCTCTGTTTCGCTAAGATAGTGGGTTTATTGTAAACTTACTAATTACTTCATTTCTCCTGCGAGGAGCCAAGAGAAAAATTTTCAGAAGCAGCCAGGCTCCGCTATTATGTTGGCTGAGAAGTCGAGCGCGGCTGGTGTCGTGATTCATTTTCTCCGTGACTGATGAAGGCGACTCTCGGTTCCATGTTGTACATACGAAGCAGACAGCATTCCCTTGGCACAGAATGCCAGGCAATCCATCTTCAACCAGGACTTCTCCAAGCAGCAGAGAAAATGGCAAACTTTTGCCATTGGTTTTCACTCACATGGCTTTGCTAACTGCTTGTAACCACTGTGCAAATGGGGGAGCTGTAAGCCCTTCACAGCAGTTATGATAAGCTGGGTCCGGAGCAACTGTTTTCTTCTTCTTGTGCTTGTAGCACCAACTTCGTTTGCTACAGTCACTCCAGTGGGGGAAGATTGGGGCTAGAATTACTGTGAGCATGCTCAGAACTAACCGTCCGATACGATTTCTGCTGAGCACGGACAAACTACCGCTTTCCCACAGGGTTATGGAATAAAGTATAATGGGATGGCAAGGGGAAGCCATTGTACTGGCAAGAATCTCTGTTGTATAATGGTTTAGAATAGTATCGTTACTGGCTCTAATGAGACGTGCCTGGAGAACCAAAAGGCTGCGTAATACGCCCTCCCTTCCTGTGGTAAAATCAACCCAACTGATTGACCGTCCATTATCAAACAGAGACCAGTGATGCCATGGAGGGTGCAAACGCCCAATAAAAGAAGCTTACACCCAGATGGGGAAGTGACACTTTATTCCAAAAAACCCTAACCAACCCCCTCCATCATAGCACAACATTTCAGAGCTGTCAGAAAGATCCCTCAGAAGAGTCAGGAGAGAGAGGTGGAGCAAATGGAGGCTACACCCGATAATACAAGGTGGTGACAACCCTGGCTATGGACACTAGGCTACTAAATAGCAATACAGTGAATACACCACAAAGAGGCCCTCCTCTCCCTGCTCCTCTTCCTATGTTCCTGAGAAAAGCCAAGCAACCCCTGAGAGTCTTGCGCAATGAAGGAAAAGCGATCAAGTGACCACTAAGCACTGGGAAGACAGTACAAGAGGGAGAAAGAGAGAAGGGGATACACAGATGCAGAGTTCTGGCAAACCAGGATCTGGAGTTACAAAGGACCAGATCGCGCAAAATGTTATATTTTGAAAGACTGTCAACTCTCACTGATTATTTATGAGAGCAGACTGTATCCGAAGGGCCC
Source organism: Dermatemys mawii (assembly GCA_007922305.1). NCBI lineage: Eukaryota > Metazoa > Chordata > Testudines > Dermatemydidae > Dermatemys > Dermatemys mawii. The sequence continues at coordinate 10,569,508 of ML677381.1, read as the reverse complement.
TACTATCCATGACCCCAGCCCTCCACAAACATCCTGAACTCCCAGAAGCCAACCCTTAGTCTTCATTAGTTGGTGGCAGCTTGAGCTGTCATCTCCCCTATGGTCTGTGGTCTCTGCTTTACAGAGCTTTCAAGTGGAAAAGGTTGAGACTCAATTCAATGGGATCCTCCTGCAAGAAGCTAGGACTTGAGCATCTATGAGCTCCCCAAAGCCTGCATTCTCACACTCTTCCCAACAGCAACTCCTGTTGAGACTGGCTATGTAAGAGGCTGGCAATTTAATAAAAAGGTCTCAATGTTCATAAATGGGGTGGGGAGTTGGCAAAATGGAACTCTGCCCTGAAGTGATACAAGCTCTCTCCTGGAAATATAACTATGGAAATTTGCATGTGTGTGGTGGGCTGAGAGCTGTCAGACAGATTGGTTAGTAAAATCAACATTAAAAAAAGATAGGCCTTTGGATTGGACCAACATTGTCAATGAGTAACTAGACGTTGGGCCAAAGGGATGTGACTCCAGCTCAAGAGGGAGCAGGAAATGCCTTCTTCATTCAGACTCCTTGGTTGCCTCCTCAAACAGCCATGAAGCGTTTGGGGAGAAAAGGAGAGAGGGGACTTCAAAAGAAATTGGAAGCAACCGAATGGAGCAGAGTACACAAAAAGAACTTGGCACGGCTAGCTCATGGATCCCCTTTCCACTGCACTAGGCTGGTCAGTGGTGCAACAGGGATAGTCACACGTCCATTCATGATCTATGCCCAGAAGGTGCCCAGCTAGGAGTCAGTGAGGGTTAAGCACAGGTCTGACGGCTGAAGAGTTCGAGGGTCACAGCACTGAGGAATGCTGGTATGCTGTCTTGGTGCAGCAGGTGCAGGTCAATGAGCTCACGGATTGTGAGAGAGAATTCCGTTTCCAGAAGTTGCATCTTCCCACCAGAAGAGCTGGAGGCCTGAGGGGAGAAGGGAGGGGTGGAGAAGAGAGAAATGAGGGGAGGGAGGGGAAAAGGAAAAGAAATCGTTAATCCAGTAGGGCTTTATTTCACTCCAAATGCTGAAGAATTCTAGCGCTCTCGCTATGGAGTCTCCTTCAGTGTGCATCTTATTCTAATCAAAGTAACGTTATCTACTGCCGAGCAGGTGTGCAACGCATGATTTAATTGGACCATTATTAAGTTCTGCATTTTCAAAATCTCTGAACAAAACCCCCTGTGTGAGCCTCAAATGAATAATGAATGATAAGGCAGTAGGAAGAATGTTTAAAATATCTTAAAAACAAACTTTAAAGGGCCGGAACAATTAACACATGCAGTCACAGCAGAAAATGCAGAACCAGGGATGCTTTAGAGGAGAAATCTTTGAATAGCCTGGTTTTGGGAGGCGGGAAACATTCAAAGAGCTCCTTCTCTATTAAGAATCAAAATCCTTAAGCCCCTCCCCTCCTGGAGGATAAGGAGACATGTTTTCAATTAACATTCCCTTTAAATGAGCCAATGATCTGTCTTTAACTAGCCCCCTCAGTTTGGCTATGTCTCCACTGCAATTAAAGACTGAGAACATGGCCGTAGCTGGCCTGGGTAGCTAGCTCATGCTGTGGAGCTATAAAATTGCAGCGTCTACATTCGGACTTAGGCTTGAGCCCGTGCTCTGAGACCCTCCCCCAACTAGCCTGGGCTCCAGCCTGAGCCCGAACATTTATGCTGCAAATTTATAGCCTTGCCACCCAAGCGCCTGGGCTCTGAGACTCGGTACCATGAGTTATTTATCACAGTTTAGACACATGGGATGTGTTTTACCAGCCCTGCTTCACATATCCAGGTGCTTTGCTGATGGGAGAAATTATTCCAGAGACACACACCCATAGAAGGGTGGAATCCCAATACACGGGAAAATGGTAAAAATCTCCTCTCGTTATAAGATAGGCTATAAAAAGGGTAAAGAAGCAAAATGCAAGAGGAGCCAAAGGATGCTTTGAGAGCCCCTCATGTCATTGGCTGCACAAACTCTGCTTGTTTATTAATAAATCAGCAGAACTATCACAACAGAAATTCAGAATTTTCCTCCCCAGACACTTCCCTTTTGGGAATGATCACTGCCCCGCATCTGCCTCCTTAATGAAGCAAAGCTAGAGGCAACATAAGCACAACCTAACAGCGTCCAGCCTGCCTCAGCAACAGGACATTCCCGAGCCACAGTCTATGCAGCAGAAGGGAAACCCTGAAGCAGCTCAGGTGGAACCACCTTCTCCCAAAAGGGATATCGATGAGGTGAGCTGTGGGTGTTTGTGCGTGGAGGCAGCATGTTTCTTCATCTACCAGAAGGGCAGCAATAATGTCAGGGAAGCACCACAGGCTCCGGGGATCTGTTTGTTTCCAATTTCACGTTTACAGGAGTCAGGATTAATTTCATTATGAACTTCTCATGTAAATGTCACTTCTGATTGTGAAGAGTGCAAGGCACAGAGGAAGCCCCTGTCACACCAATGCCGGGGAGGGGATTTAAACAAGATTTTTATAGTGGAAAAGTAAATTAAGAGTTTGTTTAAAGCTCTTCCACTTCAGTTCCGCTTAATGTTCATTTCTCTTTATGAACTACTCCAGATGGTGAAGTTTAGAGCCTTAATCCTTTGTTTAGCGGAGCCATCCACCTCGCTTTCTGAGCATCCATTGTGAAACTGGGTCAGAGAGGGACAAATTGAAGAGCCTGACTGGGGAAGATGAAAAAGTGGCAAATGACAGAAAGGGAACTAGGTCAGTGAGGGATATGCATTTGCAATCTATGCACAAGCCCAGGCACAGTGTGGAGCTCTCACACAGCCTTCAGTTAGACCGTAGGCCAGATGCTATCAATCAGAGAAGTGCCAAGGCAGCCAGATTTTGCTTTCGCAAATCCAAGCCCATAGGCGTTGGATCTGGTTCTTTGTGAACTGAAACACTAAAGTTCAGGCTGGTGAGAGGAAGGTCCAAATATTATGGAGGCACCAGTTGTGTCTTCATAGTCAAGGCTGAGTTGAATTTTGCAACTCTCTTTGCTATGTATGAAAAATACAGTGTCTCCTCCCGCAAATTATTGCCCTTATTCTTTGGGCACAGAATTAATTTTCTGAGAATTTACAAGGAAATCCATGTAGGACTTTAAAGTAATTAAACAAGGGTTCTTTAAGCAGTTTAGCACCCACTGTCAGACCGTTTATTTGTTCCTTATGATCTCAGTAATGGAATTACCCAAATGCTTCAAAACTCTGTATAGTTAGAAATCAGTGAAATCTTGTAATGTAGGCTACATGGAATACTTGTTTATTTATTGAGGATTAATTGTCATTTGCTCCCCATTATTCTGAAAGTTTCCGATTCAGCAGAGACTGAATAATAATGTTCTACCACAGAAAATTCCATGAAGAGCTGCATTCTTTCAAAATGGCTGTCATTGCCGACTGTTTTCAACAAGACTGAGGGTTCCTCAACCTCCTGACAACATAGAGGGATACCATCTTCCCTGATGGTAGCTCGGCTTCACTCTCATTGGGAATGATAGGAGGTAACTGCTTTTAAAGAGAGCACTTACCTAAGCTCAGTTTATAACTTCAGTCTTAATAAAAACAATGGGAGAAAAGAAGGAGAAAATTTTACTTGCTCACTTCAGCTGACAGAAACGTTCATTTATGAAAATAATGAAAAAAGTGACCACATTAATCCTAAATATTTCTTTTCAGCCACTAGTCTTTGCACCAAATCTGCTCCACATACCACAGGAGGGAGGAAGAAACCAGGGTGGGCATCCTGGAAAATGTAGAGAGTGAGGAAACTGGGGTGTGTATGTGCAGGAGCCTGTGTGGGGAAGAAGAGAGAGAAAAACTGGGACATGTGTGCAGGACCACGAGGAGAGATGCAAGAGGCAGCAGGAATTTGGAGGACAAGAGGAAAGAAGAAATTGTGGTAAACACTCTAGCTTCTTTTTGGTGCTCTGGTCCTTCAGGTGAATCAAAGCAGTTTATTCATTCACTTAACTTGCCAGTACACGTTAGTTGCTTCTGTACTGCCCTAGGGCGCGGCCAGAGTGTGCCAATGAATCTGGCCAGAAAAGTTGAAATAAAAAATGAATTCAAGTTGACATTTTATATTTTCAAATCACAAGAAATATTACATGATATTCTCTTTGCATTTCTTATTTAGTGTTCATGGACGCTATTGTGTATTTAAAAAAACAATCCCCAGTCAAACAAGGAAATGGCCTGACAAAAACACTTACGACAGAGTTAAGGTTGAGAGTACATGTCAGTAATTTAGGGTAAAATACATTACAGAAATGTAATTATCATCAAATCAAGCATTAAAAAGCCAGGAAATTCAGAGTTAAAGTCAAACTTAAAAAAGAAAAGGCCAAATATGGTCAGGTAAGGAAATGCATAGTTAGGGCACCTAGAAAACCTTACATCTGCTCAGTAGCAATGGCATGTGGGAGGAAAAAAAAATGTCTAATGTGTCTTTAAAAATCAGCTCAATCTAATCCGGGACCAAGACCAAGAAAATGTCTAATTCACAGCAACATGGTTACCATGTTGTTACTTTTAGAGATGTGCAAGAAAAAGCATGACTTAAGAGTTGGACTGAGTATGTGGGTCCACTGAAAGGGCAAAGTCAAGATGATACCTAAAATTATGGGCCAAGTTTTGTCACTTCTAGTTAATGGGCAAATCAAGGTTGTTTGTTTGGGGTTTGCAAAACCAAAGCCCGGGCAGTTCAGATCTAGGTTTTATTTTATCCAAACCCACCAACGTTTTGGGGAACAGACATTCCAGTTTTGGCTTGTTTCCATTATCACTCCATTCTGCTTTCAGAACTATAAAGAATCTTTATTAGGAAAACAATTTAAATGGGGCCAAACACCCTCTACTATGTACTGGGATGTACATGACCCAAGCTAGGCGTTCCAAGAACCCCACTATGCTTTGTACTTCTAGGGTGCATTACCCTATTGAGCGATTACAAAACCAGAAGCAGCTTTCTCGCCATGTTGTATGAACGGGAGAAGTGGGATCCATCTACTGTGCGGCGACATGAACTTCCAGCAGCCGCTTTTCAACCTCCTCAGAGAGAGGAGTCTTTAGTACAATTGCTTTTCCAAAAGAGACAAGATTAGCTGTTCCCAGTCAGAAGAAAACATCATAAATCTTCCTTTTAACCCTGGAAATTGGTAAATTATTCAAGGCTTTATAGTTTTTTTATATTTTTTTGGAAGGCAGAGACTTGCATTACAGATAAAGCCTTGTGTCAGCACTCAGTCCTTTAAGAGAACCAGGTACCTTGGAACTAGTGTGCCCTTTCCATTTGTTCCACTCTATTTATCTGTTTGTGCAGGAGATGAAGGCTTGAGTGGGATCTAAAGCTAATCATAGAAAGTGAAAGCCTGAGAGAGGTGAGCAGCCCAGTGAGGGAGTCGCTGGTTCCCTTTCAGTCGCAGGATAAACTTTCTGTTTGTCTTGTACTCTGTTCATCCCATTTTCAGCCAAACACTTCAGTCAGTATCTGTGTTTCAAGTTGCAGACATATTTTGGCGTGAGGAAAGGCACGGAAAGTGGAGAGGCATAGGAGCCGAGTAGCCACTACCACCTCACTCCTCTCATAAGTGCCAGGATGATCAGTCTTGCTGCAGGCCTGGAAAAAGAGCAATACCTGTATGCATTCAATCGCTGCGCTTACAGAGAGGCCGTGAGCATCACAGGAAAGCAAACATTAGCTCCTCTCACCTCCAGCAGGACCACCCTCATGCATGGCACAATAATGGTCTAAAGCAGACTATGCTCACAACACTTAGGAACACTAGATGGTGCAAAAAGTAAAGTGTCTCCTTGTTAAGAGGTCATCCCTGACAGGTGCTCGGACCATGCTGGTGTTTGTAAGTGATGCAGCGATGTGTGAAGTACAAAGGAGGATCACTCGCTGTTGTCATTTCAGCAGGACATATACATGGATTCAGACTGTGCTAGTATTGCTATAGGTATGGTCGAGATTACACTTTGTCTCAGCCTTTGTTATTCATAAACTTTCCAAAAAAGTGATGTTCTAGCTGAAATTTCTCTCTTTAGCCTGGTGGTGATGATGTTACAGGTTTGATAACGTCATGTTTGTCTGTTTACAAGACACTCAAATGGTTCGGAAGGATGTGTGGGATGGGGACAGCAATTCACACTCCACCTGCCCCAGGAACACTTTTGTAACTAGAAAATTAAAATAAATGTATAAAAATCTGTAAAATAAAACCTGGCGTGAACTGTCATCGGTTCTTAGGAGATCAACCAGCTGGCGGCAAGAGGTCACACCACACATGGGTCAGACACAGTGACAGAACGTAGGCCAACACATGGGAAAGGGAATCAAGCGTTGTTTGGGCAAACTCCACAAGCACATTCAGAAGCTTGCGACCATAAACAAACCCGACCCCAAAGTGTGTTGGGCAGCGTCCTCTGCCTCAGTTTCCCACCTTGCAGTGGGAAAGTGTGACAAATGGACGTCCCTTAAACACATAACTGCCCTCTGCCTAAGCTGCACTCCTGAAGTGATGTGAAGAGAGGGAGGAAGGGGAGAGGGAAGCTGGGCTACAGATACCCCAGAAGAAGGATGGCTGAAGGGAGAAGCAGTAGGGGAGAACAAGGGTGTGGGAAAGGGAGAAGAGGAGAAAACCTCATCATGATGTTCGATATAATTCAGGATTTCACACAAAATAGGGCAATCTCCTCCATTTCATATGAAAATCTACTGCTCTTTTCCATGAAATAGATGCACCATGGAGGAGGAACACACTTCTGAGCATTCAGACATACGTATGCAGTGTGTGCTACAGGGTCCTCACAGTGTGATGGGTTTCATACAAAGGGTTAAGGCCTAAAAGGATGTGCTGCTTGAACTGGATTGGCAGAGTGACTGTCTAGCCCCTTGGCACAGCGAGGAACTTTATTATTGTGCAGATGAAACTCTACAATACCCCAAAGTGAATGGGGCACCTTTATTTTCAAGGCTACATTTTATTAGGTGTTTTAATGAACAAGTAACCTGTTGCCCCAGTGACATTTATTCAGGGAAGGTACTGGGGCTGCTCCATCTCATCTGCTAAGATGTCTGCATTGCTCTTCTCACACTATGGAACCACTTGCTGTGTGATTTCCTAACACTCTCAGACTCTGAATACACTGCAGGGAGCAATCCTGTTTGTGGTAGGGGGCAGGACTGTGAAGTCTAAGATCCATGGCTCTGTGACACGTTCTATACCGTTCTCTTCAGCCCATGACACTTTCCCTCTTGTGCTATGGACTCATCCACCAAGACACCTGCACTGCTCTCCTCAGTCCCTGGTACCTCACTTATCTGCTGATACCTCCTTGCTCCTAAGGCATTTTTATTCACGGCATAAACTTTGCCATGCTGGCTGCATGTCTGCAGTGACCCTCCAGCTCCTGCATCACACTCTTCACAAGATAGAACCTCCTGCTGCATTACCTTTCATATATCAAGGCCCCAGCAATGCTGTCTCTAAGACGGGGAGCCCCACCCTAAGTACCCTCCTTTAATCAGGGCTCTTTTCATTTTCTAAAAACCTTTTGGCACTGACCCGGGCATCTCTTAGGAACTCTGCATCGTTCTTACCACATCGAATACCGCATCACTCAACAGTGTTATCATAGCCCACTGCACAACCTGCATGGCAGCTCCCTCGGTGGACATGACACCTGCTCTCCTGTCTGCCATAAAACCCCTAATTCACCCCCTAATTCAAGTTCTTTAGTTTGCCTCACTTACTTTTGATAGCTTCCTCAGCCAGTCTACTGGAGGGTTTCTCTTTTCTGCCTAAGTCAGACCATATGTTCTCTCCATCCATTAGTATGGTTAAATCTTGACACAGTCCAACAAACCAACTTCAAAACCATTTTTTAAAGCAGTTGGCTCTGACCTTTAAACAAGAAAATATTTTTTTTTCTGCCTCTTGCTTTAGTTTCTGAGATTTTCTAAATGTCAAAAGCCTAGTGTCCACACGCAGCTGTCAGGGAGAGGCAGTACCGCCTCAGAGAGGGCCCTAAGCCTGTTCTCGGGCTTCAATGCCCAGCAAAGAGTACACGATGAAAACAAACCTCATGTATAAGAGTCTGTGTGCGTGCACACACGCATACTCCCAAAGGAACACACACAAATAAAAGTATTTGCAAAGTCTGACTGCTCAGCTAAAAATACCACAATCAATTCCTCCTTCAAAGCTAGGGCTGATGTTATAAATTCAGGCCAGGGCAGGGTGGGATGTAGAGGAGATAGGATTTGATGGCCACATTTTTCTCCATGGAGTTGGTGCGCTACAGCCTTCTCTTTGGTGTCTGCACCATGGGATTACTCTGTAGAGAATGTAATTCCTGCTAAGTATCTTTTCCCCTTTAAACAGGTTTCTAGAAGATCTCTTGAAAGTTAAAGGATAAAGACACAGAGGTGGTGGTGATGGGGGAGCTGGGGGGTTGACGAGGAGACTGACTGCTGAAGTCATACAATTCAATCAGGAGGGTTCTGAGGATCTGTATAATTGCTCAGACTTGGCTCTCTTGGGTGGAGATATCATTATCAAAATCCCCCAATTGAATTATGCTTCACTAATCAATCTCTCCTAAGCATTACACCCTGCTCAAATATCAGGTCCCCAGGTAGCTAGCAAATCACTGTAATTAGAGGCTGTTCATTTAAAATGATAGAAATATTAAAAAAACCAAACCCAAATTTGCCCACTAGATGTGGTTGTGCCTGGAAATATTTATGAGTTTACAGAACTCCCAGTCTATTGCTTTTGTTTGTAGTAACCAGCATGGTTTGCTAGCCTGTGACATTATGTTACCATGCCCTATGGGAAGCTTAACGACCGAGCATTAATAAGCCTCTGTGGTTGTCCATCAATCAGGGAACACTGCCTTTCACAAAAATGACCTCTCCTTGTCTTCAGCTAAATTCCCTTTCCCCATAATATTCTCTTTGTAACCTAAAAGAGGGAGAACTGGTTCTTTATAATAATTGCTTCTTGCGAAGACCTCTGATCCCCATGTCACGTATAAAGTGGATTTATGAGGCAGAGGGGGATGGACGTCTGTATGAAGTGCCTTCCAGGGAACATAATGAAAAAGCTGCTCTTAACGGCTGAGCGAAGAGGACTGAGTGCCTAGCAATGCCAGGATGAAAATTGAATGCTGGGATAGGGTAAGAGAGGAACAACCCCATGTCAAGATTTATGACAAACCACTTCCTGTCTCTTGCTTATTATTCAATATTGAGATGAACCACAACTCCTGTCTCTTTCTTACAGGCATCTAGCTCACGCACGTCCATCTTTAATCTGGAACATGACCCACGTTTTATATTCACAAGTGATAAAAGTGACTGAGCACCGGCTATTACACTAACTCAGTGTCAAAGGAAATTAATAAGTGGAGCGCTGCACTTTGGCAAGTTTCTTCACACAACCATGCGGTTTGACTTATGTGCGACCAGTTGCACAGGCCACAGGAGATGGCGAAAAGGAAAATTTAAACACGAACACCAACATTTGTCAATCTGTATCCACTTCTCTTCTGGGGAGTGAACCAGTGGATGTTAGTTCTGAGGAGAGAAAAAGTGTGTGATGGATGACTTCTCTTCTGTCATGAGGACTCCCACAAATTGCTGCTGTTTAGACAGTAAAAAGTGACACTAAAAATGAGAGGAAAGGTCTCAGGCTTTACATAAAGGGAAGAATTTATAAATATTTATACTATTTGATAAATACTACTGATGTCTTGCATTCGTTTATTCTGATAGCACCTTTGATCCTGAAGGATGTACTTGCAAACTATTATTTTCACAACCTCACCCCACCAGTGATGTGGCCACTTCTGGGGCGGAATTTGGAAACTATTTAATGGCACATAGAAACACTACACAACAGTTTAGGATAGGAAGGGTGTGGTGGAGCGGCTCCCCCACCCCATGAGAGATTGGGCTAGAGTAGGCCAAAGCGGCTGTTCAGACTGGCAGCCAATCAGGGCCAGGCTAGGCCCTATATAAAGACTGCCTAGCAGAGGAGCAGGGAGTCTCTCCCTGGTGGGCAAGGGAGAAGGACTTACTCCTGAGATTGGGAGTAGCACCTTGGACAGAGCAGTGCTGGGCAGGCTCGGGACGGGGGGAGCAGGGAAGCGCTCCAGCCCATTACCTGCCAGGCTGTGGCCCTGACTGGAAGGGCTGAGAAGGTGTGAGGGGCCAAAGGGGAAGTGGCCCAGGGAACGTAGTCCTGCAAGGGGAGAGAAGGAGGGCAGAGAGGCTGCTGCTAGAAGGTCCCTGGGTCAGGACCCAGAGTAGTGGGCTGGCCTGCCCCCCTCCCCCTTTTCCTCTTGTACCACACCTGGCCGTAGAGGAGTGGCCGAAATAGACTGAAACCAGCCCTTGAGCAGAGGGGCTAGATTTTGGGGGTTGTGGTTGGCCACTATGGTAGAAGTGAGCCGAGGGACTGTTGTTACCCTCCCCCAGAAGGGGATGAGAATGGACTAGGGGGCACTGCTGGAGGGCAGTGTCTGAAGCGGACACCACCGAGTGGGGAGCAATGCGGATCTGGAAACCAGCAGAGCAGACGACGGGCGAGACACCACCAACAGAGGGCGCTTCAGTGCTGGCGAGAGCTGATTCCTGGACTCGCCAGTGGGTGACGCCACGGTGGTGAGTCCCGACCTTGACACAAAGAGGCAAATACTGTATTCTAATGAGATAAAAATACACCCAGGGGACATCCCCTAAACAAAATACTCCTAATACCTATGAGTATGCTTACACTGCAATAAAACACCTGCGGCACTGAATCTCGGAGATGGGGTCAGCTGACTTGGGCTCACGCTGCGGGGCTAAAAATTGCAATGTAGACGTTTGGGCTTGGGCTGGAGCTCAGTCTCTGAGACCCAGCCCCGTTGTGGGGTCTCAGAGCCCAGGCTCCAGCCCAAGCCTGAACATCTACACTGCAATTCGATAGCCTTGTAGCCCAAGACCCATGACCCTGAATTAGCTAACCACGGCCCTGGTGCGGGTCTTTTATTACAGTGGAGATGTACCCAGCAAAGCTAAACGTAAGATGCTATGTTACAACTTCCTACCAGACCTCTGTCTAGTAGAAATAGCTGATGTTTGTACCTATCTCTGAGGTATTTAAAAAGGTCTTTCATCAAAAAAGAAAATGAGAGCTCAAGAGAATAAGGTATAGAATCCACAGATTTTTTTTCAAATACCAATCAATGAAAATTCCAAATGTGGGATTATGTCTTTAAACCAAATTCCTCCTCCTCCTTTGTTAAAGAGTTCGATAACTTTAAAAAAAATCAGTGCTGTTACAGTATCTTAGTTCTAGAAGCAAGGAAGAGGTACTAACCTCTCAGCCATTGGTACTACACCTACAGTGGAGGCACCTACAGAGAAAGTGGACATAACATGTCCTAACATGACTGGCGTCAAAGTAAAGCTTCTGAATAGCTAGACTGCTAGGATGGCCATGCTGCAACTTCCTGACCACCTGTGAAGTGACCATATTGGAATGGTCAGACAATGGAGTGAATGGTTAAAAAGCATTAACAGCCTCTACCACATGTGCTCTGTGAAGTGGAATGCCAACCCACTGTAGGACAGACAAATTAGACACAGAAAAATCTCTCATTACTTCCTCTAAAACGACTCTGCACTTTTACACTGCAATGCTAGAGGCTATAGTTTAGCTAAATTGTTTACATTTCTCCTCTCCATGTAAATAAAGGAAAATAGCAGCTATGAACTCTCCTACTGAGATCTTTCAGCCAAAGATATTCTGGAGACTAGTGATAAGATTCTCTATCCTTTTTGATAAAATCAGAGCATGGGGTTCTGGAGCAAGACAGAAACATGGCTGCAATTCCAGCCAGCCAGCACCTGCTCCCCAAAAGGCACACTATGAGAGGGCCAAAAACCAGCATGGCCCCTGTACTGCAGACAACTTGAGGGAGGTGATAGGGTCTGGGAACAGAATCCTGTGTCTGAGAGTCTCCAGTTTAGCTAGAGTAATAAGCAGATTCATTTGTTAAGTTCTTCTCTTCCTCACTGGGAGAATTGGAAGAAAAAAGGGAAAGAGGATACCTCCTTCCAGGAACAACGAGGTTAACAAGAGAAAGAAGAGGGTGGACTGGGATTATCTGTATAGACTCTGATGAATAGGTCCTGTGCTTGCTGCTTCCTGTAACAGGGAGCCATTCAGCCCTGTTCTGAACTGTAGTTCTGAATACTAAGACAAGTGAGAGAACACGTATAACAAAGCTTGCAAAATATTGTGTGAGTGCAAGACGGAAGTGGTATTAAGGTGAATTTAGATGGCAACATTTCATAAACTACCTTGCTGCTGGTGCAATAAACTGCTGAGCTTCAAGAGACCGTATACGACCCTCACCAATAAGAAAGACCCTGCCTGCACCTTCACTACTCACTGAGTGCTAACACTGATTCCACAGACACTCACCACTCTTCTGCTCAGTCTCTCTGCACTGTGTTCCCACCAGGGGCCTCTAGTTTCCTTATTTTCCCTTATCCAAATGATAACAAATAGGCAGAAAAACAGACACAAGCCTGTGGCTGCAGTGATTAATGTGACTCAGGGAGCAAGGGGGTCGTGCAGACTTCGGGACTCACTGGTTACCAGCTGAAAAACAAATTCCTCTCGTTTCAGGAGATGGGTTTTTCTCTCTGCCAGGGACAGTGGGTGACTGCACATCAGGGGAGAGTGGGGCGGGGAATGGTTAAATGAGCAGATTATATGAGATGCCTGTGAGGCATGTCTCACTGGAGCGACTGTTACTTTACTATCAAGCAGACACCAGTGTGTGATTAATACGTTTATCTTTCTCAACTCTTTGGTAGCCTTATGTGTTGTCATGAGCAGGGAAGGGGAAAGGATAGAGAACTGAACAAAAAGATGCTGTGACCATCACTGTTTTAGGGAACCCATTGTGATTAATTCAACAACAATCAGACATTGGACCTTAGAAGGCTGACCATGGGATTGGGTGGGGTATAAAAAGTATGCCAACTCCTATCCATCGAAGCTGTGTAGGGTTTGTGCAGGACAAAGTAACATATGGTCCAGATGGCAGATTACACCGGTAATTTGCATCAAGTTTATTCATTACCCTGTTCCAGTTCTTATTTAGTTGCAATCTGGCTCCCTGAGCAAAATTTGGGTTTAAACCCAAAAGCAATGGTACACCCTTAGTCACTTGTATGCAAAGTCACTGCAGAGCAGCACATTCTGTACTACACAGAGTAAAAATCACTGTTCAAAGAGAAGAAAGAAAAATATAGCCACACGAAGATATAATAAAGCCTCACAGTCTGACCCTCTCTGAGGCTCCGGGCATGAAATATCAGACTTCAACCTGTCACCAGTTGTCCTTGCATAAAATTGAATCTTGGTTCTTTATGACTCCCATATAATCCCTGTCTACCATTGTTAAGCTTTCATTTTGGCATCAGAAAAGCTTCAGTTACTCTTGAAACTTCTGTGGCTCACTGTTGTCAACTGCCAGAATTTTATAGTGAATTTAGAAATTCTGATTTTTTTTTTTACCTGTTTCATGAAAACAACTAAAAGCCAGTAACTCACAACTTGCCCCTTATTCAAAATGTCCATCCTCTCCAATTAGTAACTTGAAGTCATGAAGATGGCTCCCATTTCATTACAATCTATCTGCATGAGGCAGCGAGACTATCACTAAAGAAGACTACTGCCTCCCACTTTTCAGTGAGACCAAAGATATGCCCACAGACAAAATGGCTGCCAATCCATGGTTGGAGTGACTAGACAGGACACTATTAGGACACAGAGAATGTGACAGCAGTGGCAACACTACAAAAGGATGCATGGGGAGGCTGAGGAAGGGGCAGGAGGTAGATTTAGGAGTTGCAGGAGAATGGGGAGGGGCAGGAGACTAAATGGTATGATGTAGTGCAAGGGGTCAGTGGGAAACTGATCTGGTGCAGGAGAAGACGGAGGGAGTGAAGAAGACAGTGGCAGGGAGATGAAGAGGGATAGAACAACATCTCCTCCGCCTGGGGGTACCAGAGGGGAAGGACTCCAAGCAGCCAATGAGGACACAGTTTTGCATCTGTATTTGAGGCTGGATTTTGACCCTGAAAAGCTCTCACACACATTGGAGGCAGGGGGCTCCCTCCTAAAATATCACAAACATACATAACCCTCCTCCCCAACGTGCACACACACGCTCAGTACTTTTAATCCAATCTCATGGTTTTTGAACACATGAGGTTGGTGTTAGTAGTGACTCTACTCACGACATGATTCACCAAGACTGGCAAATCCAAGCACAGTAGAAACTGGGGACTGGGACTCAAAGCAGATCAATTAACTTGCCACCCAAAATACAGTATGTGTTTTCTCAGTCAGGCCTGAAATGAATGGGCTTGTACTGGGAAGCCTGGAGTAAAACTGTGAGAAAGTGGAAATTTTCTGTAATATTTTCATGACTCCAATGTGCTCCTTATTTTTATGACTCCTATGTATTCTTCAGTTTCCCCCTGTACTTTACATTGCTATCTAGTGCAGGAAAAAGGTTTAAGTCTGCTCTTGGGGGCAGTGCAGTACATGAGGTGTGTCACCTTGCTGTCTCAGCCACAACAAATAGGTCACTAAGGAACTGGTTAAAACCAACTCCGATCAAACAGAGGGTCCAGTTGGACAACAGAAGCCCCAGAAACTGAACAACTGACACTCAACAGCAGTAAGCTCCAGCAGGTGCGGCTGTGAACTCAGCACAGCCTTGCCTGGAGACAAAGGACTGGGAGTTGACCAGCAAGGGATAAAGACTGGACTTCTCGAAGAAGCTGGTTTCTCGCATCTGGTACTAACTAAGAGTTCCTGAAAGGGGGTTCCAAAGAGGATGGATCTAGACTATTTTCAGTGGTACCAGATGACAGGAGGAGTAATGGTCTCAAGTTGCAGTGGGGGAGGTTTAGGTTGGATTATTAGGGAAAACTTTTTCACTAGGAGTGTGGTGAAGCACTGGAATGGATTACCTAGAGAGGTGATGGTATCTCCTTCCTTGGAGGTTTTTAAGGTCAGGCTTGACAAAGACCTAGCTGGGATGATTTAGTTGGGGATTGATCCTGCTTTGAGTAGGTGGTTGAACTAGATGACCTCCTGAGGTCCCTTCCAACCCTGATATTCTATAATTCAGAGACAGCCAGAGCCTGAAATGAAATCCATTATAGCTTGGCTGGTGGACTGCTTTGGCTTGGCCAGATGGACTATTATTTTGACCTTCACTTCTCTGTGCTACAGATTTCTGAGGCTGTGTTCCAGTCAACTAATAAACCTACTGTTTTGAATAGACTATCTGGTGTCACTGCAAATACATGCTGTGGTGCATCGGTCCTTGAAGAGTGTACAAGCAAATGTACAGCAGTTATCTCACTTGGGCTTACTGGGAAGAACTCGCTGCATGAAGTGGGAGTGCTGAAGAACAGAGGCTCAGTCTCAGAGACAGTGATACTCCAGGGCCTATCTTGAATGAAGAGTGAGCACCTTGGGGGTCTGGCACACTGAAGGGGTTCCTCCAAAAGACTGTTTAATAGCTGGGGCATACCTTAGACTCTGTGAATCTGTAATACAAAGAAGGGGAATTCCCTTAACACCCAGTAGGCAGTGCCTCCTCCAGCATATACCTAAGATCAGTTACATGTGGAAGGAAGCCCATGGCTGAATGAAGAGGAGCTGAATTCCCATCTCACCCTCCCAACAAGAGTTGCAGTTAAATCCGTGAAGGAATAGCAGGGGAGCTCAACACTGAATGTGAATGGAAAATACATTTAATTTCATCCCTTGACAAGATGCCCGCACAGGTTAGGGCTGAGGTATGCCTACTCTTCGAGCTGGGGGTGTGACTGTCAGCTCCAAGAGACATACTTGCGCTAGCTCTGATCGAGCTAGTGTGTTAAAAATAGAGTGTGAGGACCTAACTGCCCACCCCAGGCCAAAGGCACGTACTCAGGGCTTCTAGCCTCTCTCACTGCTTGTGTTAGAATGGCTACACTGTATTGTTTACACACAAGCTTGATCAAAACGAGCACGGGCATGTCACCTTGACTGGAAATCATACCCCAGCTTGAAGTGTAGACGTACCCAAAGAGGGTCCTGGTACTGTCCTTGGTACCTAACCAATGAAGGACTTGGGAGGACAACACTCCCAGTTCTCAGGCATTCATGTGGTTACAGCAACCCTGAGAAATCTGCCTATGGTCTTCATCCTCTTTGGTAGGGAGCCTTTTTGGCTGACCTACGTTTGACTAACTCTCCCTCAATGCTGGTGTTTCTCCACAGACTCCTCAGCTCCTGTAGCTGGAGGTGCAGTGAGGAATAAATTTATGCAGACATCATCTCGGCAATTATGAAAACAGAAGAAAAGACACTCAGATATCATACAAATTGATGCGTTTTGCCATCAGGCCTGTATGCATGATTCAGTAACAGCTGTCATGCTACAGCCTCTGTCATCTGACCGCCGATACTACTTCCGTGTTCTAACACACGCTTTAAGGTAGCTCTGTTCCCTTCCCCGGTGTGACTTTATTCTCTGTTCCAGATGCCACAGCAAAGCAAGCAGCAGCATGGACACAAAGGGGAGACAGCGTGATTGGTAGCTGTTTTCACAGCAGCATTAAAATTTAATGTTCAGTTCTTTAGGCAACATGCAGCTAATTAGCAATGACCTCGAGGCAGCCAAGCCGCTCAAACAGCAATCTCTCCAGCCCTCGGAGCTCTTTAAAATCTGCCCTTTCCCTGTGCCAAGTCTTTCAGCAATCTTCCCGAAAACCCAACAGCAAACCACAAATATTCGTTTAGACATTCTCTTGCCTCTTGGAGCACTGGGTGGCATATGCTGTAAAGGTGGCAAGGTCATTTGAGGAGAACTTGAGCTTTATCTCTTCTCCAGAGCACGTTCTCCCTTTTGCATAATGTTAAATGGAAAAAAAAAAAAGATATATTTTGCATGTTTATCTGTCAAATCAGCTCCTATGATGATTTCTGTAGACCAGGAGCCCATTATTCCCCATCCATCTGGTTTTAATCTTTCCATGCTTGGGTTTATTTTTGTAAATAGCGTTAACCTTCCTAAAATTAACTGTAGTCCTGATCTTCTTTTGGCAGCATATCAGCTATAGACAAGAGGAAAATATAACATTTTCCAAACATTTTAAATCCACACACTAAAGGCCTTGTGTATTGCCTTGCTCATTAGGTGGAATATTAATGTACTAATTGCATTTAAGGACAGTACTAAGGTATCTATGTACATATGTGGTCCCCATCATGGTGACCATGGTATTGAAGCTTGAGTATTAAAAAGGTGACACTAATAAAAGAAGCTATGCCCCCATCCCCTTTCTGATCTGGATGTGAACTTTATGGCTATGACTAATTCCCACTCAAAACTATTAATGTACACATACACAGAGGGCAGTCAGTGGTTATGACCCGGAGAAGCAAAGCAGAGTGTTTTGTAGGGCTCTGCAAAAGCCATCATCTTGCATTTGTCCCTCCCCATGGGATGCTCTTCAGGCTGTGTTTTCAGTTACTGTAGCAGACAATATTTGAGCACTAGGCCTCTAACGCAAAATGAAGCTTTTAAACTTGAAAAGTGCCAGCATGGATTTGTTCTGTTTGAAGAATGAATCCAAAATGTTACCTGCAAGAAGCATCACGACAATTCATGTTTCCCCCACACTTTTAAAGTGACAGCACTGCACTGAATCAAACATTTTATAGTTGTACAGCGTATCTGTTCCCAAAGGAGTCCAAATTGTATGTGTTCAGCAGCATTCACATGCAGTCACTACAGTTGTGAGAGATGGTAACTAACTAGCATACAGCACAGTGCACAACGGTGGGGGATGAAAAATTTTGGCTAACCCTATTAGGACCAACCCTTACTGTTACAAAATCCTGCATTGGCAGAGGGGGATCATGACCCAAAAGGCCTCTTCTATCTCTAATGTCTTTGATGCTAAGCCAGTTCTCTGGATAGCATCCTTTCCTCTGTACTAAGGCTAGCTGCCTTGGATGGCCTAACACTGAGCTTAAAAATAGTTTTCCACTTTTCACTAGTAGCCACACCACTGATCAGTCTCGTCATTGGCTAGAAGAGGTCATGTGACCGTATTACAAGCAAATGTCTTGTGATTTTTTTTTTCCGGACCAAAAAGTAAGAACTACAGCATTAAAGACCTACATATTAAGACCTACACATTAGTTTTACTTTACAACCATCAGCTCCAGCACCAAAAGCTTGAAACACCATGTAAAAATCAAAACTAACAAAAATGTCTTTGCATGCACCAAAAGGCACCAGGAAGTGTTCCTGTCGTTATATATCGTTATGCCTATTTCTCTCTCTCTCTCTCTCTCTCACACACACACAGAATAACAATGCAATGTGACCCAAATAAGCTTAGTCGTCTCAAATTCAGAGTGTTTTTGCTCTGAATATACATCAGACACAGAGCTAATATGCTGATCGTCTATAGAAGGTCACAGGATCACCTTACCCGATCTTAGCAAACCTCTCGTTAGTTTTTGGTGGACAAAATCAGTTGAGAGAGGATAGTGTTTTAGATCACATGATCCCATCCTGACCAACTGGACTGTATTTTACAATTCAAGTTGGGAATGTTTTTATGTGTATGAATAGATGCCTTCTCTTTCTCTCTCTCAATCTCTTGTGCACATCAAGTGAAAGACAAACACACATGAGAAAACAAAAGTAAGGGCTATCTCCGAGACTTGTAAACAAAGATGTTAAGAAGAAGTAATTTTAAAACAGAAATTGTACTACAGATAAAAGTGAAGTTGTTTTAAGCCCAATGTTTCGCTTGCTTGCTTTTAACATCATTTCTGAAAGCCTTAGAGGCAACCAAAACACTTTAGTCGTTGTTTCTTCGTTTTTATGTTCTCTGGAGAGCACCAATAACTTCTCTTGCTATGTTTTGTATATCCAAAATTGCAACAATAAACAAACACACAACAGCAAGTGTAACTATGATAGCAGTAATTTGCACTTCTACAACACTTGTAAGCTGAAGAGCTCAAACTCTTCGTAACTGTTAGTTCATTATCCGCATAACACTTCTGTGTGGTAGGTAAGCCTTAGTCCTGTTCTACAGACAGGGAAAGAGACATAGGCAAAGAGAGATGGAATGATATACAGCAGTCAGTGGTATAAACATGGAAACAACTCAAAACTCCTGACTCCCAGTTGCCTGAATTACCCTCTAGCCCAGAGTTTTCCTAAAATTATCAGGTAACTATCAGGTTGGAGGGGATTGTGAAAAATGTATAATATGTACATTTTTGCAAACAATAATAGTAAACAGATTTTAAATAACTATACAACACAAGCCATATTATGGAGCAGCCCTTTGAAGCTAGCATCCTGTTGTAATCTCAGCTCTCGATAGTGGTTCTATGGAGAGTGCAACAAATGGGGGTACATAATGACATGTCCCTTTAAAGGCCACCATAGTGTTTTAACCAGAGATCCTAGCTATTGGTTCGGTATAGATTAGCAAATTATGTGAATGTGTACATCAGCCTATTCATCCAGAAGCTGCTGTCTTGTCACCACTGACTGTTCCACAGCTAGACAAGCTGACAGACCGATTTGAGGTGTCTAGAGGGTGAATCCAGCTTTAGTTGCAGAAAGTCCTTATCCCACTTTTGTCCTTGTATCTCGGAGTTGCGTTTCCCTTGGATAGTGGCAAGAAAAACTCAGCACTGCAATTGCCTGTAGACAGAAAAAGGCCTAAGACTCTCTACTTCTCCTTTTCTGCCTGGTGTGGAACATTTCCCACCAGGAAGACAGGATCATTTGGCACAATGAATTGTGAATGTATTTAAAATACTGAACCCTCCCTTACACTTAAAGCTTGCTTTTCGAACTTCATCAGTAGTTATTTCTGGTAAAGTTAAGGTTATAAAAATTCTCCCGCTCATGGCTAGAATTAGAGGTCTTCGGGGAGCCAGTGGCAAAATATTTTGCAGTCTGGACAACAGGCTGGCAGTAAATCCCAATTATCATTTTTGTTTACAGTACTGCCTTGTGGCCTCAGCAGAGACTGGAGTGCCATGGAGCTAGGCACTGCACAAATACATAATAAGAGACAATCCCTGCCCTGACACACTTACACCTTACATAGCCAAGACAAAGGATGAGAAGCGAAACAAAGGCACAGAGAGGTGAAGTGACTTGCTCAAGGTCACAAAGAAGGTCAGTGGCAGAACTGAGAATTAACTCAGGTCTCCTAACTCCTAGTTCAGTGTCCCACTTATTGAACCACACTACCTCCAAGAGCTTGGAAGAGCCTTTTCTTCCACATAGAAGCACAAGGGACCAAAATCATTGTTGTGCTTTCAGCTACAATTGTATGTTTCTTGACTTTTAAGTGCTTGATTACTCAACCTTAATGCTGCCTTAATGCTATTTCTTGGATGGAATACTACATACATGCTGATGCACAAGAGCTTAGATCTGATGTGACCTTTATCTTCAAGAGTGAGGATACTAATACATCACAAGGGCTAGCCAGAAGGCAACTGCAATCATTAAGGTGTCTTCTCAATTTAAGTATCTTATGAATTATTTATAAGCTATTTTCTCACTTATTTAGTTATAATCCTCCCACACACTCACCAACCAACAAAAATAACTTAACAGTGAATTCATGTTTTGGAAGTCGATTTCTCTGTTTTGCTTTTGTGCAGCAGCTGCTGTTGCCATGCTGTCGTTGCTGTGTTTTCCTTTTTTTTAAAAAAATCTATTCCTGAACCTGATTGGTCAAGTTCAGCATATAGGAGGGGAAAAACCTGAGGAAAAAAAATCCGTACAGTTATAATACAAGGCTGAAACACAATAGCCGAAAGAGTTAATGAAATAGTGGATATAATTTATCAAAAGGCTTTCGATAAAGTGCCTCACAAAAGCCTATTATGGAAACTTAGTAACTGCACAGTGAGAAGTACAGTCCTGCCTTAAATTAAAAGTTGGTAAAAAGACGAGGGAAAAAAAGATGAAAAATAGATGGCCAGTTCTCAACATGGAAATAAATCCATAGCAGGGGGCCTCACAGAACAGTGCTCTAAGTTTGTGAATTAAAGTTTTGCTCTCTAAGACTGCCATAAGAAATGTACATCCTGTTTTCATTAGACACAGGTGCAAGATGCAAAATTTGGATCAGGATTCCAAGTCTAGATTTGCCTGCTCTTCACAGTACCCCTTTTCTCACCAGGCACAGAACGTGGGAGTGTTCTGAACTTGGGTTTTAGCTCAATGCGTTAGAGCATTAGACTTTAAGCTGAGATAAGTTTAGGTCTGGATTTCATGCTCTTTTTTCCCCTTCCAATATCAGGTGCATATGGACTATTGTTCTAGATTGGGCTGACTGCTATGTTCTATGAGGTTCTGGGGCAGACTCCAGTAATCAGAGGGCTAGGACTGATTGTCTTCAATGTACCCATTTATGACCTGGAAGAGAGGGAGAACAGTGAAACAGGAAAATTACTTAAGTTAGAAAAGACTGTGAAGGATCGTAAGGAACTCCAGAAGGACCTAACAAGTAGGTCACTGGGCAGGTGAAATTCAGTATAGACAAGTGCTATGTCATGCACATTGTTATGTCAATTTAAAGGACTTTTAACATGCGGATGCATTTTGAAATGAATGTAACCTCTCAGGAACAAGAACCTGGAGTCATTGTGGCCAGTTTAAAGATGACAACTGCTCAATGGGAAGTGGCATTAAAAACAGCAGAGATGTCAGCCACTGCATATTAAAGAAAAAGACAGAAGGAGAATGTGAAATATATTATCAAGTAATTACAGAAGTTGATAGGGACCCGCTCCTTGAACACTTTAGTGACCTCCTCATAAAAATGCAAAATGGTAAAAGAAAAGGTTTAGTGAAGGCATACATAAATGAATACAGGATGAGGTGAGATGGGGTTCTCTCCAAAAACAGTGACTGGGATTATTTATGGTGGAATGGAGAAGAATGAAAGGAGATAAAGCAAAGGTACATGAAACAACCGACGATAAGGACGGTCAGATCCTACTATTTACCAATACAAGATGACAAAAATCAAACAGAATTGTTTATATTTGCACAATATATAATACAACTTGGTGGAGAGACGTTAATGCCGTTTAACGGAAGAATTTGGTATTTTGAATTTGTTTCCATTCCAATTATGACCCCAAATTTTTGAAATTCTCCATAAAAAGGAAGGGTGCTCCCTGGCTCTGAGGGAGTCCTCCTGGGTGGTCCTGGAACTGTGGCCCTGGTAATCCAGGCTGCTGAGGAGCCAGGTGGCCAAGCTGGCAGCTAACCAGGCAGGGATCTTTCGGAACTGTGGTGAAATCAAACCATCTCTGTGAAACACTTTGAAACGCTGTTTCATTTGAATCTTTCCGGTAGCTCTAATAATTAATCTGTGCAACTCATTTCTATTGAGGTTCGTGATTCAGCAGGATTTAAGAAAAGGATAGAAATGTACATGGATAAGAGAAGCATTACTAGCTAAAATAAAAAGTATAAGCATTAATAAACCTTGTAATTTGTGGTATAAATGTTTACCAACTGTTTTCTAGAAGAAATTTCCCCAAAGCTCTATTATGCCTTCACTGTAGCACCTAACACGGATCACTGCCAGGGGCCGGACATTAGATTAGATGAAGCACTGGTCTACTCCTGTATTACAATTCTTAAATTCACACTCATGAGACTACTTTATACATTTCTATGGGGAATCTTATTTCATTTGGCTGGATCATTTGGGTTTCAGGAGTAGCTGTTGTCATCTCATTAACTCCATGTGTGAAGAGTTCATTCTTAGGTTTCACCTAAACAGACGTTAACAACAGTACTAGATCACCATGGTATGGATCTGGATTCAAACTGCCCTCTTGAATAGGGAGTGCGTATATGTGATGGGGTGTCTACCTCACACTGGACTGGGAGGAGTTAACCCTAGCAGGTAGCAGTGGAGGTGAGTTCTCTGAGTGTCTAAAGCGGCTGCGTGGGCCGCAACCATTCAGAACAACCAATCCAGGCGTAGCAGGGCTCATATAAAAGGAGCTATGGGCCCAGAGTCAGGCAGTTGCAGCCTGGGGCTCCAGGGGTATGGACTGGGTTCCTAGTAGGTAAAAGAGGCGCCAGCACCATGGACAGAGCAGTTGCTGGCAGGGACCAGGGATGTGAGAGGGAGCCTCTAGCTGGGCCCTGAAGTAAGGGTGAAGAAGGTGCTGGGGCCCTGAAGTAAGAGTGAAGAAGGTGCCATAAGCAAGTGGCCCAGGGAAATGTATTTGAACAATTGGAGGGGACGCAGCAAGTAGCTGCCACCTACAGGGTCCTTGGGTCAGGACCTGGAGTAGCAGGCAGGTTGGGATCCCCCCACCCCCAATTCACAAGTGAGGAAAATGACTGGCTGAATGGACTGTGAGGTACTGACCCTCAGGACGGAGAAACACAGATGGTGACATGGATGGAGGGCCAAGTCGTGAAGAGGACGTGGCAGTTCCTGGAGAGGCTGCTGGCAGAAGCAGACACAGAGTGATGTGGTGCAAACTGTGGAGGGAGGGCATCATCTTTGAGCTAATCTCCAGAGTGACCAGGAGAAGGCATCAGTCCAGTGATGAGTGTTGCATCCCATGGCAGTCTACATCCAGGATTTTGGCTTAGGCCCATCTGTTGTAATACTGTAGGTAGCTATTATCACAGATTAATGAAATACATGTAGAAAGTCCAGCAGCTGTAGTATTATCTTTGTTGATCATGTATCTGGAGAGTGGAATTGATAGGATGAGGTAATCTTTTCATTCCTGAGTGACTAGCTTTGAGGTGTTAAGGAAAGGCACGCCTAGAGACAATATGGATATATTACAGAATAGTCTGAAGAATCGTAACATGATCTAGGCACTGCGAGTCAGGAGCTCCTGAGTTTTAGTGCTTTCTCTGACTCCCCAGCATGGCCCTGAAAAGTCACTTCATTTCTGTCTCAATACCCTCACCTGCAAAAGAGGGATGACAACACTTACCTCCTACCAGAGGTGTTGTGAGGATTAATTGATGTTTGTAAAGCACAATGTGTATGTGAAAATTATTCACATTATTAATTGCTGCCAGTTCATATTGTATTTATACAACTCCCCATTGTCCCTACATATGAAATCCATTCAAATGTTGGACTCACTACTGCTGATAATCTCTGTTAATGCTAAACTGGTTCTTTGGAGGTGGCTTTTTCTGGCCTGAATGGAAGAAGTGAGGGGAGAAGGAAGAAGGGAGCATGTGGTGAGAGGAGAACAAAAGAAAGGAGGACGACAGTTTGAATGGGTCTCATCGAAGATGATGAAAAACTCAATGAACAAACAATTCTGTGCTAACACTTTCTGGATTTCTCTTTCCTTGGTCTTTCTTTTTAATTGAAGTAAAATGAAAATATGATCTCTGCTAATTAAGAATTAATCTTCTCCTGTGGCTTGAAGACGGACAAAGCCAACTGTATTATTTCTATTCATTAAACTACTTGTTCTGTGCGCACTGGTTCAAGAAATGCCTGAATCACACTCTTTTGCAAAAGCATGGTTGTCTGTAAGACCAGATGCAGTGGTCTCTGTGTAGGGGCACATATTTGTACTTTACCTTATTACTGAAGACACCATAATTCACTGTGATTCAAGACTCACAGTCCTCGAGAATAGAGAGCATATGTCTATACATTTCAGAGTTATTCACATTCCTACTCCCCAGACACACAAGGTATGTTCTGATTTTCTCAGTATGTTTTGCAAATCTGTTCTCCACCCCCATGATTCCCAAGTTTCACTGCATCAGTTGCTTGTTTAAGGGAAAAGCTGCCTATTGTAAACTGGCAACATTAACATCCGGTCAATAGAGCGTTTCTTGTGAAGCAGTGGAGGGAGAGGGAGAGATGAGGCAGTTATTTTCCTGGCTACGGGCCTCTCTTTTCAATTGGAATATTTATTTCCTTGCTGTGATCTTGCTGCTTGGTCCCCGGGCTGACTAAACACTGCCAATATCTGCTGTGCTGGAGCTCAAGGACGATCAATATTTCACTTGAATCAAATACAATGATTTTTGTTCTCAAAGCTCTACAGTTTGCAATTAAACATCTAATGTCTGTTTAAGAGATGTAGGGAGATTAAAGGTGGGGTCTCTTTTGGTGAAGAAAGAGGTGAAAGCAGCACAAAAGCAGAAATGGGAGCAAACCAGCCGAACGAAAAACGCTGCATCTTTTCTTTCTTCTTTTTAATAAATTTTTTACGAGAAGTGAGGTCTTAGATTACACTTTTGATTAAGAGAGACAGGAATGGCCCTGCCCTTTGCACAGTGAGCAGGAAGGCAGTCTTTCATGTTCACAGACATGAGACTTCAAAACAGCCATTCCCAACTCTTGAAAGGATCAGACAAACATGCAACTCAAACAGAGCTAGAGACTTTGATGAAGGCAGGTTCCAGGAAGAAGTCACTATCCTTTCTCAGCTACTGGAAACTATGTGATGCACATAACCCTGCCCATTGTTGAGCTAAAGAACAGTGTCATATTTCTGGTGTCCCTCCAAGAGAAATCCAGAAAAAATCACACACAAATTATAACACCAATAATAAGGACAACAATACTGTAATAACAGGAACCAACAGGTAACCGTGTAATATTATTGAGGGGCTTCTAGACATGACTAAAATGCTACAGTTCCCTCAGAATCCTCAAACAGAACCTATTGAACATAGTAAGCCCAGAACTCCACCAGTCCCAGATACTGGGAGAGGAGGGGTGGAACCCTTACTCAAAGTCTGATGATACCTCCTCTACAGAGAGGTCAAGGAGTTCCCTTTCTTCCAAGAGAAGGCGATGATGATGTGTTGGTTCCCCTTCCCCAGAGACTCAAAGACCCAGCAAGCTTCCAGAACACTGTCACTGAACAGCATTTAGCTGCAAAAGGTGAGTTGATGAACTAATAGAACAGTACAATCAGCAGCTATCCACATTTACAGTTACACAGAGTCCTAGAGGCCCCTTCCCTTCACAAGTCACCTTGGTTCATAGATAACCTACATCAGCTGAATCATGGAAACAAGAGCTTAGAATTCTCATCTTGGAAGATTCACACCGAATACTAATGACTGCAGCACAAAGAATTCCAATTATCCCACACCATCGCTGTGACAGTCCTAGAGATCCTTCTTTTTGCTACCTTAAAGTCTGTAAAGCCCAACTAGTGGAACTATTCAAGACAGTGAGTATGCTAGTCAAACCAGACTGATTTTAATTCATCCTGGACCCAAGTACTTCTAAAGCTTTCCAGCCTACTTCGTAGAAACGATCAGCCAAAACCAGGACATTTTCTCAAGATCCAAGGAAAGTGAAATATGCTGGTGACAAAGAACACTTGCCTGAACAGAATTTGGCTCTACTTAGCAAGCAAATGTTCTGAAAGTGTTGGGTGAAACTGGAGCTACC
Source organism: Dermatemys mawii (assembly GCA_007922305.1). Lineage (NCBI taxonomy): Eukaryota > Metazoa > Chordata > Testudines > Dermatemydidae > Dermatemys > Dermatemys mawii. Next base: position 10,542,911 of record ML677381.1, on the reverse strand, counting down.
AAAAGTGAATGACCCTGTTTCTACAGAGTTAAGTGAAAGCCAGAATGGAGCACCTATGTCCATTGCTGAATAAAACAGTCAGTGATGTTACGAAGAAAGCTGCCTACCAGGAACTCTAAATCACACCATAGACTTGCCAGTGTTCAAGAAGCCATCTCCCATACAATCTCACCAACTGGCTCCCTACATCTCATCCTTCTTTACTGAGCAATGTTCTCGAGAAGGCAGCAACATGCACCTAACCACAGCTTTTACCCAAGAGCCCTCCCAGTCAGGCATCTGACCAGGGTATCATACGGAGGTAGCACTGCCAGATGATTACACCATAGCCATTGCGGAAGACACAGCATTAATGCAGATATGATAATATCTCTCAGCAGCTTTTGGTATCACTGGCCATGAGACACTGCTGGCTGGCCTACAAAACCTGGCAGCAGTGAACAAAACTGCATTAAGCTAGCTCCACTCATTGCTCTCCAATAGATCACCACAGAATGTGATGGGCAGGTGTTTCTCCTGCCCAGAGCTCTCACTTGGCTGGATCCCTGCAGAATTTTATCCTCTCCCACCTTCCCAATCAACATTTATGTCAAACCATTATGGAAGACTGTGAGGTGCCAAAGGCTTCACTGTCAATACGCTGACACCCAGTTCTACCTCCTGCTATCATTAAACACAAGCGGTGTCATGAGTCAGAAGCCCCTGTGACTGAGATGAATACCTGGAATGAAAAGCATCCAGTTAAAGCTCAGTTTGGATAAGACAGAAGTGTTGCAGGTAAGGAAAGACCTAGCAAAAAATGTGCTCTGACCTCCCATTAGGAGTTCTCAAAGATAACTGCTAAAGGTGCCGAGGTGCTTCAGCTAGTTTCTTAAGAACTCTAGGCTGAATTTCATCAGGCCCTGCTGACTTGAATACATCTAACTTATCTAAATATTCTTTAATCTGTTCTTTCCCTATATTGGCTTGCATTTCTTCCCTCTGGTTGTCAATATGAATTGTACTGAGTATTGGCCATCATTAACCTTTTTAGTGAAGACTGAAGAAAAATAGGTAATAAGTACCTTAGCTTTCTTGATGTCGAGTTATTAGCTCCCTGATAAGTAGAAGACCTACACTTTCCTTTGTCTTTCTCTTGCTCCTAATGCATTTAAAGAACATCTTCTTCCTGTCTTTTATTACCCTTGCCAGTTGTAACTCATTTTGTGCCTTAGCCTTTGTATCGTTCTAGCTTTTTTAATCAAAATATCATGCAGCACCAACTCACGTCTTATAGAAGTCTAAATATATTACATCAACACTATTGACTTTATCATTTTTACAAGTTTAGCTGATAAATTACTTTGACTGGCTCTACTTTCCATAAATCCATGTTGACTTGCATTAATTATATTACCCTCATTTAATCCCTTATTAATTAAGTCCTGTACAAGCCACTCCGTTGTTTTGCCCAGGACTAATGTCAGGCTGACAGATCTATAATTATGTGGGTCATCTCATTTTCCTTCTTTAAATACTGGCATAGTGTTAGCTCTCTTCCAGTCTTCTGGAACTTCCTCAGTATTCCAAGACTTATTGTAAATCAGCATTAATAGTCCAGAGATCTCTTTGGCCAGCTCTTTTAAGACCTGCTTATTTAAAGATGTCTAACTTTAGTAGCTGCTGTTTAATTTATTTCTGAGTTACTATTTGAATGGAACGTGTTTGAGCATCATCATGTAATATGGCTACATCATCTGTTTTTCCCCCAAAATATATTTATTTACTGAACACGACTTCACTTATTTGCGTTATTATTAATAGTTCTGTCATTTCCATCTTGTAATAGACCAATACGGTTCTTAGAATTAATATTAATAGGATCGCAGAAGGGTTGAGAGAATTGTTATTCTCTGACTATCCTGAACTCTTCCCCTCTGACTCAGGAAATCCTACAACTATGTTTGAGGCTTAATTTTAACTAGACTCTGGCCAACGCTTTTATTTTTAAAAAAATCTTTAAAAACTAAAATTAAGCATTTAAAGCTTCAAACAGAGCCTCTAGGATGTGCTGTGCAGAGGAAGGAATACAAGATAGCCCCAATGTTCTGGCAAACAGGACAAAAAGGCAGATATATTTTCTATAAGATTTGTCCTAAGCATCAAGAAATACACAAATAGTCACAAGATCACACCCACTTTGGGCTGAAATGGTATGACTGTAGATTCAGATAAGTGTAAATTACAGTTTGCCCTTTATCTAAGCACGCACTGGAGTAAATTCAGATTTGAATTTGTGGATTCTGTGTTCTTCATGTTTACTGCCTTGGATCTGAATATAAATTACAGCACAATGTGCACATATACAGATAAACAGAAATAATATTTTTAATATTTACACAACACACACTGATGTGCAGGGGCACATATGCACATAAAGGGACTGTACTTTTTTCAGTTTTCCAATTAGCTGTATGTTGAACTGCACGTGTGCTGTCAAGGGTGGCTCTGATAATGAGAGTTGAGTTCACTTATGAAAACACATTAATAATCAAAACGTCCAGGTGGGCCCCTGAGAACGAGCGAGCAAGGAAGCAGAGATGTGCCTCACCGGTATACGCAATGGAGTAGGAGTGAAACAACAAAACAGCATCTTCAACGGGGAATTCCCAGGCTGTAGCACTGCCGAGCACAGCTGCTACTCTCAGAGCGGGAGAAGAAGCCAAGAAGTGGTTTTCTAGCAGCTTCCATCAGATGTGTGAGGTCCAGCAGAAAAGCTGAAACCATTTCTAGGAAGGATGAAGTCAATGTACAGAAAAAACAACAACTATTGTGTCTTCTTGTGGATCCCACAATGGCCTTGTATAAAACACATGCTCCTCACCACCAGAAAGACAGGCTCTCTGTTTCCTTCATAAATGCAGCCTCCTCCTATATGTCCCTTGCCTAGAACCTACCTGCTGCTGCACTGACAGCATATAGCAAAACCTACTTCCCAAGCACCTGAGCTGCTTCATGGGAGCCTAAAGACGTACCTGTCAAAGCATGGCTAAGCTGTATTTTAATAACCCCGCAGAGGGTTGTAGGTGAATAAGAGAAGATAATAGGGAGAAGATGTAACATCTCAAAGAAACATTAAGCGCCTCATTTGCTTTTGAAAAACAGGGTTTAGGCAAAAACATAGGGAGTCTGCAGCACTAAAGAGCCTGTAATAGTGCTTACTGGATATGTTTCAATCTACTCACTCCAGTACTACCTTGAACAATTTACAGGGTCCAGCTGCCCTCCTGAATCACCTCACTACAAATATTACTTAATTTGCTATATACCAGGGAAACAAAACAATGTCTTCAAGGTCATGCAGGTCTGGCTCGTTAACTGGCAGGAAAATTCTACCTCGTGCTGACTTGCCACCCATACTAATGGTCCCCTTGCAAGACCACTGCCAAGGTGAAAACAACAGCACAAACCTCTGAATTCAGAGCACAGGTCCAGCCTTCTTTGCATGAAAAAACAGCATCTTCATTCCGGGTAGCTGTCATGCTCACAACATGGTCGTACATCCCATTCTAGAGAAACTTCAGATACATTTGTTGCACAATTTGGAAATTGAAAAAAACAGACCAAGAGATAAGCCTTAGATACCATGGTAGTGAAATCTTCCCCCTTACCTGAGCCACTCATATGGAATCAGGCTGAGGCAAAAGGCTTTCCCTGCCTTGGAAAGTGCTTTGATATCATCAGATGCTCTTAAGGCAGCATTCTCCCCTTTCCTGAGGAATCCCTCAGCTGAAAACTTTCCCTTTGTCCCAGGTTCCTCTGATGCTGTTAACGCACATTCCATTGGGATTGACAGAGATACAACTACAACTGCTGGTGCCACAGGACCAGGATACATCTAAAATCTGAAAGTGCATCAGATGCTGAAAGCAGCATGTGTGAACATCAGGTAGAGCTTTTCTGCCAAATGACATGGTACTCCACTGGATGGCTGCCCTCTACTTCTCCTTTTTCCTTCTATACCTGCTTGACTCAAGGACTTTGGACTGCCCTCCACTAACTGATAAATGCCACATTGACAGGATCTAAAATCAAAAAGCCAGAAAATTATAAAGCTCTGCCACGCAAAAAATGTGCATAGTGAAAGACGGAGACAATTTCTACTCCAGCCACAAAAGTGTAGCCTCTGGAGGAAATGAGGAAGGAATACGAACTCTGACAAATCAAGTGTAAAAGTATAATTAGGCAGTGCAAAAAAAATAATTTGAAGAGCAACTAGCAAAAGATTCAAAAACTAACAGCAACATTTTATTTTTAACAACATCAGAAGCAGAAAGCCTGCCAAACAATCAGTAGAGCCACTGGACGATCAAGGTGTTAAAAGAACACTCAAGGAAGACAAAGCCATTGTGGAGAAGCTAAATGATTCAGAGGATGAGAGGAATGTTCCCATAACTAAGCCATTCTTTTTAGGTGAAAGTCTGAGAAGCTTTTCAAGGATTCAGGTCCTTCTTTAGACTAGCTTTATGACCTTTGACACATACATATCTGATATTAACCCAAACAGCCTTGATCCTTTCTTCCCAGCAGGGCCTTTTTTTTATCCTCTAGAAAATGAGATTAAGAAGAGACCTCATTAAGGTATAAATATATCCTCTTAGAATAAGGATAGGGCTACACGACCCTCTGGATTGGTAGGTAGTGTTTGATGTATCGGGGATCAATTAATCGCATCTCACCTAGACGCGATAAATCAATCCCCAAAAGTGCTCCCGTCGACTCCAGAACTCCAGCTCCACAAGAGGAGTAAGCGGAGTCGACGGAGGAGCCACCGTAGTTGACCCACCGCCATGGAAATGTCCAGGTAAGTCAAACTAAGGTACTTCGACTTCAGCTACGTGACTAGCATAGCTGAAGTTGCGTACCTTAGTTCGAACCCCTCCATTAGTGTAGCCCAGGCCTAACTAAATTCTCCAAGTCCTTGTATATCATTCTGGTTGTCCTCTGCTGGACTAACTGTACTTCAATAATATCATTATAATAAAGCGTCCAGAACTGCTCAGAGGAATCCAAATCTAATCTCATCCATCCCTCATAAAATGTCAGAATAATTTCCTCTGATTTGTGTTCGATATTTCCATTTATGCCAGTCAAATGTTCATGTAATATTTTACAACTGCTGACAGTTGTCTCGGAGTGTTTAGTCCCAAATATAAGTGTGTTTTTATCCCACTCATGCACAATAGCAGATCTTCCAGTTTATCATTGTTTTGTAGTGTAGGACCCTCTCAGGGAATATGCTTTCCTTTTTTTTTTTTTATTTTTGTCTCTAGCCTCCACGCGTCCCTGCCCCAATTTCTAGTCTAACCAAGTCATTCTGAATTCCATAGCCTTGTTTGTATTGACTGTTTTCTTCCTCTTCTCCTTTGTCTCTCCCAGTTCTTTATCACTTACAAATTGCGTTTTTATCTTTCGCTATGCTGGAAATCTGATCACGAAAGAGAGACTTTTCTTTTTTTCTTTTTTTAATTAGTACTTGGTAATATTACCAAGCTGTGAGTTTATGGCTTTGTAGATCTTATATTTTTGACACTAATTACTCACAAAGGCTTTTTAAGCAGCATTTTGACATAGCAACAGCCATGACTGTAATTAAATAAGAAGTGGCAAACTTTACATTTCAGAAAGAGTCTCCATTCATGCCCCTCATCACAGCTCCGCTCATGATATCACTCTCACAAAAAAAACCCTCACCAAATTCCAGGAACTTATTACACTTGATGCACTCAGTGCATACAGCAGATTACATCCAAGCCCTCTAAAGATGTATGCATAGCTCTGTCAGCATGATGAACGCACAGGGATTCGCCAATTGCCTACTGAATGGTTCAGTTAATTTTAGACTAGTAGTTTCTGCTCCTTGTGGGAGAATGTTCTTTCCTCACTCATTTGCTTGAACCTTAAAGATTCACTTTGAACAAAGCACGTGACTGCATTTGATTTATTTTTCTCACTCAATCTCTCTCTCATCATCACTCTGAAACCCTAGAATTAACATAAGGAAATGTGATGTTATTCTTCCTGGTGCTATATGTAGTGCCAGGAAGATACCAAGGTAGCAACTGCTCTAACGGCAGGTTTGTAAAGTAGCTATTTTGACAATGATCAATTAGGATCAGGGGGGTTCAGATGGGAACATTTGATTCCATGAGCCAAATTATTTTTTAAATTACTTCCAAACAATGGCTTTTTACTAAAATTCGCTGGTACTGAAGCATCCAAGTTCAGATTTTATTGGAGCACTCCTCGTGGAAATCAATGAGATTTCCTGCTTGAAAAGGGACAACCCAATATGAGTCCCTGCCTCTTCTATTTCTGAGTACTTTAAGCCCTTTGAATTGGATTGGTCAGTACCAGAGTGGTGTTCATTCACAACAATCTTCATTTTAAAATCTGTTCATTGTAAATCCCCCAAAACTATAGAGCTTCCACCTGAGACACCTGGAACATTCCATGGTAGATTCTTGTATGTGTATCTGGTCACAGAACCCTGCCAATTCCCACACCTTTAAAATCCACTCTCCAGTGTGCTAAACCTGGCACAGGAACCAAAAAGGAAGCAGTCTGGACTTCCCTTTTCTCGGGCTGCGGGGGCCAGTTAGCTCTCCAGCGCTGGTTAGAATAGCCACCAGGACGGTCTTAACTTTTGTCCCTGAGAGCAATAGCTCCATGGCATAGACAGGGCACAGAAATTCCCCAGCCATGCCTGCCTCCTGCACTGGGGACTTCTGCTGGGAACATGGAGAGCTGTCTACACAAGTTCTGTGCCTGCTGGGCAGGTTTCCTACCCAGTGGGTATTCCTGTGGGGTGGAAGGTGCTTTTCACTGTGCTAGGGCCACATTACAGTCACCCACAGCTTGCCTTCTTGTACCATTTCTTCTGTCTTCCACTAACATGAGACAATACATCAGGGTACATCTTTGGAATCCTTTGGCATGGCACTCCAGTTGTTTTTGTGCACTTTTTAGATTTATACTGTTTAAAGGAAAGCTTTTAATTTATTGCCTGGCTGGGGTTGGTGTGTGTGCATGCCCAGGTTTTGCTTCTGTGCTGGTGTTGGTATTTATTTATTAGGTCAAGCTATGTTTTTTTTTCAAGACGTATTTTGTTTTCCAATTTGCAAGGCACCCATAGGCGTGCTGGCACCAGGCGCCAGAGGAAAAAAGAACAATTTATTATTATATATAACAGAGCATTTGCACTTCTTATCCTCTGGCAGGCAGAATGAACAACAGAAAAAGTTTGATTCTTGAAAATGAGGCAAATTAAACAAAACTATGAATATGATATGTTGCAAGAATCTGTGACAACAGCAAACTGATCCTGCTGCTGGAATAGTCATGCAAATAGGAGCAATTTCACTATGATTAAAAAGGCAATTAACTGAAAAAAATGCCAGCAATTTCAGAAGCAGTCTGTGTGTGTCAGTGAGGCCTCCATGCAGTGCCAAACTGACACTTTGCTCACTTTTATATTCCATCAACGAGATGCTCACTACTAGAGCCTGAGACTAGCAATTACTCCAAACGGAGGCAGATGCTCTTAGAAAAGCTTCAAAAAGTCTACACAAGCCACTTCATACACATTGCATGGAAGGCGGCTGCAACAGCATCATGCTTTTTCCAAGCCCACCCACTTTGCTGCTTAGAAGAAGGATACAGAGAGACAGAACATCCATAGAAAGAGTGGGTAAACTAAGACATTTCTGCCCATAATATCTTAAGGAAAGAAGTGCAGGCAGAATGACAAGTTACATCCTTTGGGTAGTCAGCTGCTTGGCAATGAAATTGGAACATTTCTCACCTACATCCTGGGGTTCAATCTAGGGCAGGATAAGTGATGATAAATCATTGTTATTTGGTAATCTAAGGGTGACAAGTTGATAGTCTATATCCATTTCTTAGTGGATAGGCGTCCACATTGCATGAAGTATTATGAGTATTAGCTACCTTGCTGAAGTGACAAAGAGTCCTGTGGCACCTTAAAGACTAAAGTATTAGAGCATAAGCTTTCGTGGGCTAATACCCACTTTGGCGGATGCATGCAGTGGAAGTATTCAGGGGCAGGAATAAACAGGTAGGCAAGAACCACGTTAAAGATAACAGGGTGGGTCCAA
>ML677381.1:10193320-10534355 GCA_007922305.1 Dermatemys mawii | reverse complement strand
TAACACGGCTACCCCTCTGATTCATAGCTACCTTGCTGACACCCCCTGTACAGGCCATAATGAATGAACTACTTTTAACCCCATAAATTTTGGCACGTTAGCAGATGATTGAGGCCTATGGGAAGACACACAGGCCTACCCACTGCTATCAATCCAGAATCTTTCAAAACTACTAAATTCACTTAACATCCCCAGCTCTCCAAACCTGACTGATAACCTGAGATCCCAAAATACACCATCTCTGAATCCCAGCACCTCAAGTGAATGAGTCGGTCCTGTGGGATCCTTACACAAACACAAGGAGCACTAACTGCAAATCAGCCCACCTGCCTCTTTTTCTGCAAAAACATCCTTTCTCCAGAAGCATGGACAGTTCCAGAACAAGTACCAGGAGCTTTCCCCACAGCTATTGCTCCACTAGTATCCCAAAGCTAACTAGGGACAGAACCACTGCCGTACATATTAGGAGATCTCTGACACTACGCTTTCAGAAGCTGTGTCTCCTTTGCCTTTCTTTGATGATTAACTTAGCAAAGAGCTGTGCTCCAGACTTTCCATGGCTGAGGGGTCTCACAACTGGCCACATACACAATCTCTGCCCCAATGCAATTTGTATTGGGTTTATAATTCTTCTCTGTTCTCTTTCCCCCCTCAATATCTGGTGTTAAGCATTTTAGCAGGAGCTCTCTCTTTGAAGGCCAAGGAAGAACAATGGACAGAGCCTTTGGGTTTAGTCAGAAATATGCACAGAATATTAATGTAAAGACGACAGGCAGCTCTCTGACCTTCTTCAATTAAGCCGCCATCTCCATCACCTTCAGCTGTCCTGAAAACTTGGAAGTACCATCAAACAAAGAATAATTGTTCTGAGGTTAGGCTGGGACAGATTTAACCATTTAGATCCTGTACAGAAACTGAACAGATACTTCCCTGACAGATACACTCCCTCTAGACCAGGCAAAGGAAGGACTTTCTAAGAGAAAACAGCTGCCATTCTAGGAAAGTCAAATCTGGACTGATTCAACAACATGTGCTGAATGAGAACATGCCAGAAATGCTAAGGAAATTCAAACTGGATTCAGAAAAAGAAGAAAGATTATTATACGGGAGTGGTACACAATATTGTTAGTTTCTGCCTGTGTCACTCAGAGAAGAAGCTCCTGGACTGAAGGTGTAAATAAATTTAGTAAGTATCAATTAAGAGGAGGCATATTTATCAAGGAGTGGGAGGAGGGCAAATTACAACTTACAGAACTCTACAATGGGGCCCTGGCTCTTTATACAGTGGTACAGCTTGCAGAGACTACAGGTAGGAGCTCCCATTAGCATGGAGCATTGTATGCTGAATGACATCATCTAAATATGCATCTGGTGACCACCAATGCCCTGATATACAAATTACATGCATTCCTCCTTCTTCCAGCAGCTTGTCAATGGGACGCTGGAGTAGGCATAGTACGAGGATCCTTTAATCAAGAGAAATTCACTAATACCACAAGGGGCTGCTGTGTGTTGGCAACAAGGGAAAAGAATGGGTGTGCAGTAGACGGTGCATGGGAGCTCCTAAAGAACACCCTTACTGTATGACCATCAGCTTTGCACAGAGCTTCTTTTTCACTTTCCTCCCATGACCATCAGTAAAAGGTGTGTATGTGTGTGTGTATGTATACACAATGTAAATAATCTCACAACCTTCCACTCTCCTCCACACAGCAGAAACATTTCAAAGATGGCTGCTTTGTTTTTCTCAATATTTCATGAGAAAATGTTTTCCTACATTTTTTACATGACTGACTACCCTGTGCACCAAAATTTCATGAAAATGTGCAGTTCTAGGGGTCACAAAATGAGACATTTTCACACAAAGTCAAAAAAAAATTTTTTTTAGAGGATTTCTGTATCATTCTAGTGAGCTGGAGCAGTACGGGGAATATTTCTGCTTTGTACATCTGGTCAGAGCCTGGCTCAGTGAGATTTTTCCTGTCTCCTCTAAATGAGGTTTTCATGGATTGCAGGGGCTTACCTTAAAGTGCTTGCTAGGTCGACAGCACTTTATCTCAGTGACGCAAAGCTCTCTGCAAATTCAGTGGCACCTACTGTTTGCCAAGGTTCTCTCAGGTCCAGTTTAATTAACAGCACCAAACAAAGCAAAACAATTTCCCTGGCTCGCTGGCATCTGGGAAAAACAAGGGACTAAAGGAGTGTGCAGAATTCTCTGTGACCAAGGGGAAAGCAAAGTCCTTCTTTCTCTCCCTTAATTAATGCCACTAGAGCTCAGGCTGGTGAGGTGTGTTGACTGCATTTCCGTGGGCTTGAGAGTCTGTGCAGAGAGCAGACAAAATATATAAAATATCAAGCACAACATGAGTTCTTTATCACTCCCGCATGTTCACACTTCCTCTCTAGATGGCAGATTATTTTGTGAGCAGCTCAGGCTCAACTTTGGTAGCCATTCCTCACCATTATTTTTTTTCAAGGAAGAAAACTTCCTTAAGCTTTTATTCACTTCTGCCCTCAGTCTCCCCACACTCAGCACTATGACCTCTTTGCACAGAGTTGCGGAGTAACACACTGTACCTTCCTGGTCCTATTTCAAGTTACACCTGGAAATATGTGTATTTGCAATTAGCACTCAACTCTTTTTATGTCCCCAAATTAGAAATTTTAATCACCACCACATGAAATCAAAGGATGTCTGGGTAGCAGAATTGTGACTGCAGACTACCTCTCTGAAGTGCTAGCCTCATATGCACAGCGGATCTGCCCTCTGAAAAATCCCCCTCTATCGGCCCATCTTCCCCTCAGTGGTGTCCTCACCCTTCTAATTACAGGGACACCGTTAGCTGTCCCCCTGCAGTTCTGAATTCACTCTGCTGGCTTTATGAGGCAACAGGAAACTGAACTCCAACCACCAGTGAAGGATTATGAGAAAATTAATGTGGATCAAACTGCTATGGGCAGAGCTCTCACACACAGAGCAATACACGGGGGCTTCCAAGTACGTGGCTTAGAGAATTAAAAAGAAACTGTTAGAGAGTTTAGTTGAAATGACATGAGAAATGGGTACAGGGATTCACTCCAAATCTACCATATATACACCCCTCCATGCAACACCAACCACACACACCCCAGCTGTTCTTCTCCTCTTCATCAACTCTTGTCCCTGCTTCATTGCCTCTGCCCTTACACCGCTCAGACCTGGCCACCAGTACTGGGGCCACACCGGCCTCATTTCCCTCATATCTGCCAATCCTACCTCCCCAAACTAGGGTCTGTCCCTCTCTCATGTCCCCACATACCTGCCAACCTGCACAACCAGATCTAGGCTGCTCTAGATTCTTCCCATACCCTGCTAGCTCCTGATGACTCTGCCTTCCTTCCCTGCCAGCCAATTTCCACTGTCTGAACTGAAGCTGTCCTTGCTCCAGCTCCTGACTTCTCAACTGGGAAGCCATGGCCCTGCTTTCCATCCGTTCCTGGGTGAAGCGGGGCCATCATCCCATCTTGAGCCCCCTTTCTGGGATGGCGATCACGCCCCACAGAGAGCACTGCTGGAACCTGTTATTAAATCAAGAACCTTTCAAACAACCGGCATTATTGCAAGTGTTGCTCTGGCCCTTTTAGAACATAAGAACGGCCATAGTGGGTCAGACCAAAGGTCCATTTAGCCCAGTGTCCTGTCTTCTGACAGTGGCCAGTGCCCATTCTGGTTTGAGCGGGATTAGCTGATCAAGAATGCATCAATCCAACCACAGTACCTGAGAAACATTCCCACGACGCTTAAACACACAGCGCAACTTAAACCAGCACTTCCATCACCATAACATCACAAATGGCAGGGCGATCCCACCGACACTGGCCCTGGATTGGTGCGATATCCAATTTTGATTGCACAAGCCCCTGAAATCCACAATGTCAGAGAAGGTACAAAAACTCCACCTAAAACAAAAGCAGGAGATGCTGCCTCCCCTGTGAAATTAGTACAGTTGCTGAAATGTGGGTGCGTAAACTGTGCTAGCTGCATTTTCTGCTTCATCAGCCCCACGTGCCTGCACAAAGCCACTATTTGTTCTCAACACTGTCACATGGATATGGAATCATACTGTGGGGTTTTCTTTTCCTTACAATGAGATTTTGTACAAGAGGAAGAGAAAAAGGCAAACGGACTGCATCTTCCTCTTATTTATAGGATACTGGGACAGAAGTGTGTGTGACTGGCACGCATACACCTCACTAACCAGCTGGAAAGGAAGCAGCAGTTGTGCAGAACCGTAAGATGTTCCCTGAAATTATGCACATCATGGAACGTGCAGACTGTGTGCCCTCTATTGACACACTGAGTTGTGATACTTCTCCTCTCTCATAGGCAGGTGTCTGTCTAAAATCTGGGGGTAGCAGTTTTTCCAAGGAGTAACAGCTGAATCAGATACTAACAAGCCCTTTCAGAATGAATGCACCGTTAGTGCACAGTACTGGAAGAGAGGAGAATCTCTTTAACGAACCATGAAGTGAATTTAGGAGTGTAGAGCACATATGCAGAGTCAAGCCTTAATAAAAACTCCCAAATAGTCAAGTTGCTGTTAAGTATCTTCTCTCTCTCTTGAAATATTTGCAACAGAACAGCAGCAGTAGGTGCCTCAAAACAACAGAGCTCTCACTCATTCTTTCAGTTTTGAGGGAATCCTTTCCAAGTCATACTTCATGTCACAATCCCCCATCCCAAATTTATTATCAACTAAGGTAAACATATATGTCTTCTTAAACAAATGTGTCTGTATCATCAAACATATCTACTTTTTCCATGAATGCAGCTTACGGTTGCCTAGTTAATTCAGATCCTAGAGAAATTCCAAACATTTCTTAAATCCACAACTACATTTAGAATGAGGAGGTGAAAAGAATGGGAAAAGCCGTGAACCAACGTGGAATCACTGCCATCAGAACATCTCTGGGGGTCTTTGAAGGAAAACGCTGATCGTGAGAAAAGGCAAAGGTGCAGAAGAGATTTGGGTAAGTGCTGACAAAAACAGAAGAAAACGAAGTCCCCAAAAGTCTCCGAGTTGCCACCACGCTCCTTGAAACATGCAAGTGGATAATTAGTTTTAATGTTAAACAGCTGCTTCTCTTGAAAACAGAAAGTCCAAGAGATTCTGCCTTGCAGCATTAAGAGATAACCCAGAAACATTTGACCAAGAATGGTGGCTTCAGACAGTACCTGAAGCCACACATCCGGTCAAGTCAGCCATGACAATGGATCGCCAAAATCAGATCAGCTCTCACCCACATTGAACTACAAACTGTGCTTCCTCTGAGTTCAGTATGCCACATGTCTAAAACACATGGAAACAAGAGCCATAAAATACTGGCCAATCCCAAAGACTACTTTAGGAGTGTTTTAAAGTACAACAGAATTGTATTCAAACTACTTTTCACATCCCTCCATTTGAAAACTAAAGCTCTCTTAGGTACCTTGATCCCAACTGAAAGGGCTGAGAGAGAGAGAGACAGAGAAAGAGAACGAGCGCTCTCTAAAAATCACCTAAAATAGTGTTTCTACACAGGAATACATGTCACACTATTGGGCGCTTCCAGGGATGGATGTGAGTTCTTTGGCTCAGTGGAAAGCCGGGCATCTTCTCTTTCTGATGCGTTGCAGCTCCTGTTCTAGACTATATGACTGCAGGATAATAGATGTTAAAACCTTGAAATATTTGTCTTGCCTGTCCTGAGCCTTGGATAGGCATAATTTTTTTTGGAGATATCAGGCGAAGGGTTGGGAGAAAATAGTTACGCATTCTATTGGAGAACACTGATTTTTTTAAACAGTATCTGTTTGACACTACTTAAGGGGTTTGGAATATCAGAATAAAGCCCAGTCAGAGAGATTATTGAGTTGATAATTGGATATATCTCTGCAGTTTTTCTTTAAAGGCATCCTAAATCACATTAATGAAATTGGCTGTTTTAACCAACCAATCAGTGTGGACTATCATTTTATTTCATTCACGTTATCAGGAAAATCCTATATCTAACTGACCCTTTACCACCAGATTACTGATCCAGAGCCATTCAAGGAGAATTCTGGAGTCAACATAAAATAGACAGACATCACTGCACCTCCTCCCCTTCTGCTGTGTACAAGATGTGTGCTTAAACCCATTCAGCTCTTTCTGCAACTCTCTGTTAGAAGATGATTAATTTTTGGCTCTAAAAACTGTACAGTTCCATTATAGTCCTATTCATAACCAGCCTGTAGGGTGCTTGTAATACAGCCAGGCAGCACACATTGAAAACACAGGATAATTGCACTAAGTTTTAGAAGTTACTCTGCAGCACTACTCTCCTGCTGCTGCAACTGCAGCTCCCGTTGGCCTGCAACCAGAGCAAAATGGCTAGACCAGCATACAGGGAACTCCGCTCTCTCTCCATTCTGTTTCAAGAGGCTCTGCTGTGTCCATGCTTATCCTGAGCTCAAAACAGTTGAGAGCTAATAGATACCATTTCCAACCCTCTCCTCCTTGTTTTGGTATTCACAGATGCACGCCTCCTGCTTCTGTGAAGTCACAGCTGCAAACACAGCAGCACCGGCCCGGAATTGAAAAGCTGGACATTAGCAAGTAGTCCAGTTCTGCTGTCTTATCATTTTGCTATCACCTACTCATTATCATGCAGAGAATCACCCTGGCTAGGCTTCCCCACCCCCACTCCGGTGCCTGTTTCCCCTTCATATTAAACATGAGCTAGATGTTATCGCGCTTCTCCAGCTCTCTTGTTCCACACATCCCCCTATTGATTGTCTCCTCGGAGCTCTTGCTCACTACTTCCCCAAGTCCTGCCTCTGACCTTCCCATTAATAACATAAAGAGACAAAGTCAGTGTATGCTAGGCAACGCAGAGATGGGAAACAGCCATGTCAGCCCACTCCTATTTCACAGACACAGAGGAAAAGATGAAAAAAAAATGCCTGAAAAGCATTGAAGGTGAGGGATCAAAATACAATATTCTAGTTTAATGGTCCTGCCTGGTTTTGAGTCAATTGTATTCTCACCCATCACTGGAGAGCAGCTCACCGCAAAAACATGTTTCACAAATGCCAATCTCTCTTACTATCATAGAGATACTGGGGGCTTTTTAACTTCCACATTGACTAGCTCACAGAGATTCTGGGAGCTTAATAATATCCCACAAATGCATTATCAGCACTTAGGTCTATCAAGAGCCTTATAACAACCACCCCACTCACTGTCACACAGCAGGAAGACGTTACACACTAGCAGCTTTGGATATGTTTTGGTTTGACTGGCACGTGAAGATTTCTGACTTCTGAGGCAGGGAATATACTTGTATGTAAAATCTGGGTGTTGCAGAGCTAAAACTAGTTAGAGATGTGCTTGGAGTCCTTGGGAATCAGATGAGCTGGGGGCTACGTCCAGCATCTTTAATTCTGCACGTCCAAAGAAATATACTGTCAAAGGGGAGGCCACAACACCTGCAGCAGTGAGTATGGCTTACATGAAACCACATTCTCTTCAACAAGCAGTGCTGAATCAATAAAAAGAAACGACACACTAAAGAAGGAACTTTAAAAGAAGATGAAGAGGATGAAGTTAGACTTATGCGAGGCTGATCAGCTCAGTGCCCCAACTGACAGACATGAGATTACTGGAAACAAGACCTTCCCAACCTCTATTGCCAAATCCCGCTTTTCCCACCACCTTCTATTCTTCAGCATCGCATGCTCTCTCCCTCATCCTAGTATAGTACTTTGTTTTGGGATTTCCAGCATGTTAACCCTTCTGATAGCTCTCCCTACATGTTATTCTCAAATATTTCCTCCCACCTCTCCTGTTGCCTCCCTGGCTCTCTTTTTAGCTGTCTCTCTCTCATATCAAACTCATTTTCTCCTAACTGACAGTGTTTCTACTGCACTTTGAAAATGTAAAGTGCTGTGCAAATCCCCTTACCACCATCTTGCCTCCTTAATCCTTCCACACGACTTACAATCCTCCTTCTGGATTATAAACCCTATTCCAAAGAGTTATTCCCAACAGTTATTTTATGAATTGTCTGAGGTACACCTTATGCATGGGATAGAAACTTAGTCCTCTTCTTACGATTTAACTGTGGGACAGAGACTACCCTCCCTTTATTCTTACCAAATAGCTGGAAAATGCAGCAGGGAGGGATGCTACTGCATATATTTCCAGGGTCTAACAGCTCCAAAAGTGGGAGGGGCAAGGAGTATACATTTTGCCCTTTCTTATGACAGGGGATGGGAAGAACATTAGCAAATGGGAGAATAGTGCCAGAGGATTTTTTATGACCAAGACGAACAGGTAAGTCCAAAAATGTCTTAACTTCAGACAAAAAACTCCAGGAACAGTCTCTCCCGTTTCCAGTTTTGCCCACGATGAGACCCCGGAGCACTCTCGCCAACCATGTTTGGTCCTGAGTGTCTGCCTTCTGCTGGGCATGTTCTTCTAGTAATCACAGAGCATAACAACCAACAGAATTAGAGGTCATGAAACATCCACTATAAAAGTTGGTGTCAGGCTCCACTGAGCTGTCCTGTTAGCTCAGGGACATAAGTACCTCACCCAAATACTGACCCGATGAAGCCATATTTTCAAGTCCTTAACCCTCTGCTCTTTTTTAGACTTTGAATAAGTGTACTCCTGACAGCTCGGAAGTGATGAGGCTAACACAATCGTCTCCTGCAGGTAATTTTATCAGAATCAGCATCCTGAATAGAGCTGCAGCCACTGCTGCTTTCTCCGAAGCTCATAGAATTTGGAATTTAAAAAGGTATTCGGGTGACATTATACGATTTAAAAGTTAATTAAACTGAGTGATATAAAGTATAACAGCCCCAGGTGTTTGTTCCAAGCTAGCATGCTTCTACAGCATTTGGAAGGAAAGAAGGGGAGAAAATTTAATAAAAAGCCCCATGAAGTGTTGCACTAAGAAGTAATCATGCCGTTAAATCATTCCGGTTCTGGAGCACTCCTAATAACTTCATATCTTGGCAATTTTCTCAGGCAAACGCTCATTTCCATTGTTCTGTTGTCTTCCCTTTGGGGTTGGCAGATTGTTCCTTTCAAGAACCCCAAGAGAGACTGCACAACATGGTAGAGAGTGAGGCAGCCTGGGGGCTTTGTAGGTTGAGCATGTCAGCACTTAGACCTTTGCTGTAAGGCATGTTAGATACCTTGCTAGAGCTAACAGGAAAATATGGAATTAGGTTGCCACCCCCACATTGCTGCTGGGGTGTAGAAGAAACAGAGACAGAGCCCTTAGAATGGAAGCGCTGTTGGGGTGCAAAGTAAACACTGACAAAGGCTTTAGGAGATTAAAGAATGCTGCTTGGGAGAAAAGGAGGGAAGCAGAGATGGGAGGAGAGACTGAGGACAGCAGCACAAACAAGGGAATTGGGAGAAAAATATTTTTTTCATTTAAAAGCCATGTTTATGGAAGTTGCAGTGACAACCATGCCAGTACTGCCTATAACAAACCTGAGGCACTAAAGCTCCTGCTGATCTCCAATGAGCCCACTAGAATTACAGCGCATCCTTCACACAGGAAGACACCTGTTCCCAAGTCCTCACTGACGATACAGCCATTGAGGACACAGCCATGTTCAGCAGGGTGTTGGCTTCCACAAATCTGCCCATCGTCTAAGAAGAGCCCACACTGGGCCAACATCAAAACCTTCCTCGATAACGTCCCCTTCTCTCCCTTACCACCAAGTCCTGGTTTTAAAGCTTTAGGAGATCATCAGATCTTCTGAGGTCCATGGTCATTGGCCAAGCCTTACCTCTTGTCAGCACTGTATGGTTAACTACCAAAACTGACAGCATGACGCTCACAGGGTGACAGATTAGGAGGGGAGAGTAACAGGAGCACTGTGCTGGGATAAACAGGCAGCTTTAAATGTCAGGAGCACTCATCAGAGCCCATGTAGCTCTTCAGATAGCTTCATGTCCAAGAGAGCCGCTCTGCATTCTGAGGAAAGTCCATTTTTCCATAATTCGTCAGGTTAAAAAATGACTCCTTCTCCATCAGCAGCATATGACCAATTCTCATGCAGTGTGCCAAAGCCTCCTTTCACTATTAATATCACTCATTGTGAAATGTAATTACCAGCTCTTTCAAAGAGTGTCAAGCACATTTATCCATTCTACACACTTGCTGACTCTAGACTACATCAGTCACTGGCAGGCTTGATCTGACAACGTTACCCAATGGAAAAAGAGGTTGCACAAGCTCACATCTAACTTAGGCCACTTAAGTAGAGCAGCCAACAGACTTGGGTTTTGAATGTGGACACAAATGAACAAGAAAGTATGGAAGAGAGAGAGAATTTAACTTAACACAGTCTGTTAATTTAACTCTCAAAGAGCAATGATTAGGAATAGTGGGGTGTGGGGCTAGGGAAAACAGAAGAGCAAGTGCTCTAGAAAACTATCCTAAAGGATGGTGTGAATTGCAGGACTTCCTCCCATGGGTTGAGCTCAGTGCTGGTGGAAATTAGCCCATCAGGGCAAGAGCTCTCCTTAGCTTTACTCCTCATCACCACAATTTGGTTCTAGCCAATGGAAAAATGTTATCTTCATCTGTTTGAGTCCCATCCTTTCCTACCTCTTCAAAGTCTTTTCAAACTCTCCCTGAACATGCATGCAGCATATGGAGCCCCCAATGCTTGCTTCAGTACCCCCAATCTGGTGGAACCTGAACAGCCATTCGGGGTGTGAACTCTGATGCCAATCCAGTCAGCCAATCACATTTTACAATTAGAGTTTAATTTGGAGATCATATTATTAAGGGGATAAAACAGAAATCCTTATTGCCACCAAACTAGCTTTTATTTTAAGTATTTTAAATTCCTCAGACCTAAATGCCACCTCTGTGAATATCAGGCAGTGTGCTTTGAAGATTTTTTTCCATCTACCATGCTTATACTGTGGACAGTTCCAGAGACCATTTTTTATTTTTAAAATACACAATACCCACCATGGGAATCCAAGTCCTTTTAAATTAAATAAGAATTATTGTTTATTTTACTGTCCATGCCAGAATGGTCCCAAATTAGAATTAGTTACCTCATAATTAATAGATTCCTTCCCATGGCATTTGGAGAAGAATGCTTGCCATCAGATGTGGGGACAGTATGGTACTCCATGAAGATCTAATCAATGGCCTTTGCTTACAATGTATGCCTTCTCATCTCTGATCATTAATTAAGGTTTTAAAATGTAACTCTTTTGCTGCCACTCTGGAGCCATTGAAGGAGAACAGCACTGCAATGAGTCTCAGGTCCTGACATACGGACAGCCCTTCTTCAGTTTCCATTGATGACTGCTCCACATACCATTACCAATTAAAATGAAGAGGAAAATAAGACAGACTGTTACTTTTACCCCTTCCTCTGTCTTTTACATCAGACATCTTTTAGTATCCAACAAACACCACCAAGAGAGGAGACTGGAAAGGAATGCTGTCTCCTTACCCTTTCCTACCACAGCATAACTGTTGCTGCTGTTTTTGATAGATGATCCGCAAATGGTTAATTATCTTTAGATTTCACATAATGGCATTTCCTATTCTGATCCAGCCCTTTCCAAGCATTATGGTGGCTGGTGGAATGCTATTAAACACTATGGCCACACTGAAGTGGTAGCAGGAAGGAGTATCTACGTAAGTATAACACTTTAAAATAACAAAGGTGAAGGCCTACAGAAGCAGCTTTGATTTTATTTTTACACCTCAAACCAGTTATTTGAATGCATTATGAAAGATGTAAATATATTCAATGGATTTACTGAATATACATTATTAATTTCCACTCATTATTGATGACCTTATAAATTCACAAGCAATGGAACCATGATGGTTTTAGGGAAGGATCATTAATAATAAGTAGAGCTAAATAATGTATGGGAAGTCAGCTCATACTGTGTTCGTATGACTGCAGTGCCTTATATTTATTTAAGTCGATTGTGTGTTGGCTTTTTTTTCTTTGCAGGATAATGCTGGGAGTGCTACTGAGAACCAAAATTTCTGCCATTCTGTTACTGATCACAATGGACAGTGTTCATTTTCTATGCATTATATCTCCAAGTTAGAGCAAATCCCTAAAATCTCCTCTTCCCTCCATGAGATATCTCCATTGTTCCCCCACAATTCCACATCATTCCTTCTCACCCCAACACAGTGAGAATGCTAGATCTTGAAACTGCCATAGCTGATCTGGGGATAAACTCCAGCCATGCAAGCATGGAAGGTGAAGGAGCCAAACCTGCAATCACAAAGTTATTCTGAAATACATGGGAACACTGCATGGCTGATGAGTTACAAAAGACAAACCTTGTGCTGTGCACAGAAGATTTTGTTTTGGTTCCATCTGTTGGGGCTAATTTGTTAATTATTAAATAGATAATTTATCATTGCTGCCTGCTTGATCTGTGTTTATTACCCATTGTCTGTAGCAAAGAAAGCGCTGTATGAATAAAGATGGGATTAATTAATAAAGAAAAGTTCAGGCAACTACAAACTTACAATAGCTGCTTCCAGTTCCCATGCTCTGCAGAGCAAATAAGGATTGAGGGGAGAACTATCAGGTGCAAGCTCAAGTCTCTGAACCTCAAATTCCTACATTTCCCTACCATACTAACTGCTCCTGGATGATGGAAGGGAAACCTCATTTCTTAAGATGTTAACGTAATACTAACTCTTTCTATCTAGGCTTCAGAAATATGACACAGGTTCTTGTTACACTCAGTCTGGCTATTTCATTAACCTCAAACCTTGAATAGGCTTTCTTCCAGCAGCCATTTTCAGTGGACAAGAATTATGTGAATTATTTCATATTGCTGCTGCTTGGAAAAACAATACACAGCAGTCGAGGTGTTAGATATGTTGCACCGGGTTTCACTGGTGACCCACCTTCTGCATTTTTCCTATTGGCTTCAGGCTGATAGGTTTAAGTTGCTAGCTAGTGCGTATCTATATATTTTTAAAGCCCTCTTATTTCGGGTTGGACAAAATTCTGCAAGGCTGTTTGGACAGTCGCTTCTTCCTCCTTGCTTTCATTTTAGAAATTTTAACTCATCATTTTCACTATCCAGGGATTTCAAGAGTGGCTAAAGAACCAATATCCATGTGTTAGTGTTGCTCGCCCAGCTGTCTTGCTCCTGGGATCGTGTGTAATGCAGCAATAATAGTTATGGAAGTGTCACACTCCATGATCACTTTGTTCATCTCCAAAGCAGATGATGGCTGCTATTTTCAAATTTTTACTAGCATTTACTTTGGAGGAGTGGATGGCAGTGAGGGTGGAAGGGCCTGGAAGTGGTGAGAGTGGGAAGAAAGATTTTGTCAAGCACCTTTCAGAAATTCCCTGCTAAATAAACCCCTTGCTTTTGCAACTGACACATTACAATGCAAAGTAATAAAAGACAGACATTGGTCATTAAGAAATTGTGACCGATCAAACAGTGAAATCCTCTGAACTCCAAAGGAATGTGACACTACTGAGTGCTAGGAAAAGCTCATGTTTATGGCTTAAGAACAGGAAAACTGACCGGTGGAATCTGCTCCACGCAAAGACCCCACAAAAGTTACAGAAATGTAGACACATGCATCAAGAAAACACAGGAAATCATTGCTTATTTTCCCTCTGCTGATGCTAAATACCCATGATTAAATAACAATCACTTTTGAAGTTTATGTTATCCAATCGTCTCAGTAGACGATGCAAACTTTAATGAAATAAGTCTTAAAACCCCCATGAGATAAGTATTATTATATCCATTTTATAAACAGCTGAGTTGAGGCAAAAAAAAGTTAAATTACCAACTAAGATAGCACAGCAAATTAGTGGCTAAGTCAGGAATAGAAGCCAGGAGTCTTGACTGGAAGGCATATGCTCTTACCATGAAACTACACTGTCTGGTCTGGAGTAGGTTATGCATCCAGGATGGGTTAAAAGCCTTCACATAAGCCTTCTTAAGAGAAACCTGACTTCAGACCTCAAGCTTGACTGCAGGGGTCTGTTACTTTAACAAAAAGAAAATGCTGGTGCCATATGCTTCTGTGGGTGGAAGTGCATCTCCATCACCTCAGCTGCTCATGATCAATTTAACAACCATTTTGCACAAACAAAAGTTTCCTTGCTGAATAAATTAATTATGACAGAGTAAACAACAACTTTTTAAAAATGCATGTTTCTATGTGATTGCTTTTTTAATTGGTTGGTTTAACATCTGAAATTTAATTTTCAACTTGATTTTCCTCATGAGATTTTCCTCAATACATGGTCAGGCTGACGGGGACACAAATCACCTGGGGAGCCAACAGGATTCACTAACAGGCTTTTTGGAGTCGTGACTTAAGACTTCTATTCCCCTCCCCCCCGCCCCGATACGCCCCCACTTTTGTGTTATCCTTAGTGAAGAAAAAAGCCATTCTACACCATCAACACATTCCCCCCTCTGTCCCCAGTTTTACCTTTAAATTTATTGAGAGAAATGTTGCTCGGTGGACAGAGCCCAGGTCTGAGAGCCAGGCACTCCTGGCTTTGAATCTAAGCTCTGACCATTTCTCTTCCTATGGCCTGGAGCAACTCCCTTCACTTCCCTGGGCCTTATTTTCCCCATCTGTAAAATAGGCATAATAATATTAACCGATCTCACTTGTTGCGGATTGTGAAGATTTATTAGGTTTGGAAAATGCTTGGAAGCTGGAAGCTACTGTACACAGGCTCCGTTTAGAACAAAAAAGCCCCCAGATGTTCACTCTTACACTAAGATGAACATGTGGCGAGGCTGTGTCTCTGACTGCCTCCATTGAAGACAAGTTGGCAGCTGGGTCACTGTTACAGCAGAGCAAAGCCACTTTCATCCTGGCAGAATTATCTAGCTACAGTTCTGTGTGCCTTTCTGTTTAGTTAGTCTTTAGAAAAGGGCCTGAATATGCTTCTCTCTTCTTGTCTTGCTCTCATGATTTATATTTTCATTCTCAGGCAGACTGTTTGCCAGTGATGTTCCTGCATTTTTAAAGATTCATAGATATTTAAGGCCAGAATGGACCATGAGGACCATCCCGTCTGACCTCCTGCTCAACACAGGCCACTGAAATAAACCCAGCAATTCGTGCATCAAGCCCATAACTGCTGGTTGAGCTCTTTTAGAAGGAGATATCCAATCCTGATCTACAGACTTCAAGCAATGCAGAATCCACCACATTAACCACTGGAAGAATTTACCTGGTAATCACCCTCATGTAAAAATAATCACCCCTTATTTCTAATCTGAATTTGTCTAGCTTCAGCTTCCTGCCCAATGGATTTTATTAGACCTTTGTTGACTATATGAAGAGCCATTCGCTATCAGAAATCTCTTGATGTAAGTATTTATAAACTGTGATCAAGTCACCTCTTCACCTTCTCTTTTCAAAGCTATATAGATTGAGCTTTAGTTTCTCACTGCTTTTAGCATGAAGTTGCAGGCAAAAGAAAAAGATGCCACCCAGCAACAAGTCCCATTGTTTTCCTGACACACCAAGTTAAAAATGGTAATAAAACAAAATGCCAACTGTTGTTCTGTGTGCTCTGCATCACTCGTCAGTTCTCTATGGTACTCTGTCTCCCGCGTTTTTGGTCATATTTAGATCTTTAAATCAAGGCAGAATGTCTGTTTCTAAAAGAGATGCTAGCCACGTGGACCGTGCCACCTCACACTAAAAGCTCCGTAATGCCCTACGATGTCATATAACACGTTCTGGAGCCTTTCGTGCACGGTAATAGTGTCCATGCCGTCAGGTAGTGCGTGGCAAGCAAGAGCGTTGTAAATTTACACCACAGCTTGCTTCATGCTAACTGACAGTGTAGACAAGCCCTGAGAGCAGAGAATTTGCTCAAGGATGAGAGCAAGCACAGGTGCCTAGCAACATTGGACAACGCATGTGACAGAGAACTGGGCGAAGAAGAGAGAACTGCCCAAGAGATCTGGGAAGAAGCAGCCCGGTTAGTATTAGGGAAAGAGATGTTCCTATTTAGGTAATTGGCATGATGGGCAGAAAAAAGCGAAACAACCCTGGAGGAGAGAACAGCTGGCCAAGAGCCTTGAGAGAAGGAGACAGGTGTTGAGACAGCAAGTAGCCTCTTAAAGAGCAAAAGCAATAAGGCCACTGCTGGATTTTCAGTAATAAACAGCATTCTCCGCAGTGTGTCACTGATTGCCCCTCATCCCATCCACGGAGGGGCTGGAGCTCTTTTGAAATGATGCTGTGTCTGGGCCAGGATCCAAGCTTTAAATGTAAATCATTGGTTAACCGAAGCGTTTTACATTCACACCCTGGCTTGCCGCGCACTAGCTGACCATGTAGACAAGCTCGCAATCTGCTGGACATACAACTTTTACAGTATGTCCTCTCCCTGTCTACTGCTCGTCTGTACGACTATTGATCTATGCTCCCTTTGCCTCATTGCTGCTCTTTATCCACGGGACATGCCTTCTCCAATGCTGCTCTTGACAAGGGCTGATCTTTTCCCTCCACCCAATACCACACTAACCACGTCCTCTCTTTTCCCTCTGCTGCTGCCAACTCACCGGAAGTACATGCTCCCTCCCCCTTGCCACGGTACCCAGAACCCCTGTTTTTCTCTGACCTCAGCTCAACACTGCCTCTTACTCTTTCGTTCTTTCAATCAGTCCTGCTAACACCAACGTTAGCTGCTCAGTACTGCTAGGTTTCACCATTGTTTTTAGAGGCAAATAGCCTGCGTGCAAGCGATGGAGCAAGTGCCCACATACAGAAGTACAACTCCTCAATACAGCTGCCTCGTTCCTTGTGGGATCCCTAAGTGACGTCCTTCCATTATTCACTTGAAGGAGTAGGAAAGCAGGGTGGGAACAGCTGGGCTGTCACCTTGATTCCGCCCACATTTGCACTACTTCAAGGTAGCAAAAGTTCGTCTTTTCAAGAAGCTCATGGTAGGCAGTAGCAGGCTGCATTTATCATTAATCATCTCTCCTCGGTCTGTGAACTGGAGTGCAGTCGCAGGCATATTTTGATTTGCTCTAAATTGACTGGTAATGGTGGTTCCAGACATCAAAAATGACTGTAATTACACCTGTGTCAGGGCTATGCAGTCATGTGATGGTTATGTCAGTAGAGCGACAAAGTGAGAGGGGTGCCAGGGTCGATCCTAGGTATGTGGTGGGAGGTGGGGAGGGAGAAGAGGAGGGGGCGGGAAGGCCAGTCCAACAACTAGCAATGCAAGTTTATAAATTCAGATTAAGAGGTACTGGATAATTAACAAGCATCAGATCTCAGATTAATGGAGTTCAGGATAAAGAGAAACAGGATCCAACTTTACAGCAGCAAAGGAGGAAACAACTGGGAAGCAGTGAACATGCTGAAGGTTCTGTGAGTGGACTATGCCCTTCCCATATCATTTTAATCTGCTTTATGTGAAGGATACAGACAGGGGAGGGAAGGCAGAGGTCAGGGCTTGGTGTCAATCAAATGGAAAAAACAGTACCAAAGCCAATAGGGTTTTTGTTTAATTCTTATGCTGCCTTTCTTCCTCTCGTCTGTCTTTCAGGTCCTCTTCTGTAAATGTTGAACTGATTTAGTACAACAGGACTTAACAGTGCTCAGGAAATGGGGGATTTAAAACACTACCTCAGTCTGTTTAAAGAGCAAGATTTCAAAGTCCATTTTCTCTGGATTTTTCCCTACTTATAAAGAGCAGAGATTTTTCTCCCCAACAGCAGCAACAAACATAAAGCTCGGCACAGGCACCGCCTATCCAAGTAGTGTCTGGGTTGTTTAATTTAAAGTGAATTTAGTACTGGTGGAAGGAATTGATTGTGAACAGGGGAAATTCAATGCTAATAATCCACAGAACAAGTGCCGCAAGGTGGCAGTAGCACCTACTTTCTCCAAGTGCCTTGCCAGCACACCTGAACGCTGCTCTGAGCAAGGATACTTCAGTCAAATCACCAACCTTTCTGCCAACAGCCAGCATGGTGGGTTGTAGTGTGCTGCCAACCTGCCAACCACACCGATGGTTTCCATTTTGAATATGTTCCTGCTCTCTAGGAACTTCTTTCCCAGAGAGAAGATGCTGTCCAATGGGAATGATTTTCTGTCACTAATGACTTGGACCAGATCTGACCTGATGGCCTACACAGCTGAAAAGATCTAGTCTCAACTGACCAGTCCTATGGCCGTGCTAACAATACTGAGAGCTCATTTTCCCTGTTTTGCTGTAGAATTGTTGTCTGTGGGTTTTCTGGAAGCGGACTGGTATCCAATAAGGTACAGCCTTCCTTCATCTCCCCTCTATGTTTTCTCTTGCCCCATGTTACCCTGACAAAGTGGACTTTGGCAACAAACAAACCTACAGACTAGAGACTGCAAGATACATATTCCTGTTTGATTTCTTTTTCAATTTACTGATTTAACAGAAGGCTACCATTCACAAATACGGATGCAAAGAGGCACAACCTTACAGGTACAGAAGGACAACGTTAGCTTCACTCTCAACAACATAGCCAGAGCTCTTCAAATGGATCCACGATGCTCACTGTAAAAGCAGAAGGCAGTTAAAGAAAGCAGTGTGTTTCCCACGGAGGCCTTTAGGCAATAGCAGCATGGGGAAGGGAAAGAAATCAGCTCTTAAGAGTTGGTTCCCACCAGTACTGCTCAGTACTCCTGACATAAATTTTGTTACATTAACGAGTCACAGTGGTCACATAACCTGCCATTCCATCACTTCTTGCTTTCTAACGGCTCCTGTTGGAGTTCTAATCTCAGTAAAATGTTGGAGGAGCCTCTCAAATGACCATGCTTTACTGCTGTCAGTCTGTCATTGGCGCCTCATGTCAATGGGGCACGAGGGAACAATCTCTTACTTCAGAGATCAAAGTTCCACGTTAATGACCAGAAACTGCTGCTCGCCCCGAGTGCAGACAGGCTGAGAAACTTGCTCTCTCTCAAGCCAAAAGTCTCACTCATTTATGGGTGCAACAGTCAATCCAGTTGATGGCTCTCTGTCATCATTATTTATTTGTTGTTTAATGCCCAAATTGCAACGCATGCTTGCGAGAACGTAAGAGAGGCAGAGCCCCTTCCTTGAAGAGCTTTCCATCTAGGAATAGACAAAATGCTCAAAGGGGTAGAGGATAGAGGGTAGTTGCTGGCAGAATGGGCAGATAAAGATAAAGTACTCCATTGCTCTGTACTTCTGCAAGGCTACACCGGTATTCTAAGGAGCTTATTACATATTCTTAAAACATGTCATGAAGTGGGTAGTTTGATTTTTGTGGGGTGAGTTACAGAAGGGGAAGAGGTGGTATTTGTGGGGGGGTTTTGAAGAGAGACATTAGAAAGGGGGATAAGGAGGGAGAGAGGCAATCTGAGGTTTCCTCATCGTGTTTTACAAATGTTGGACTAGCCACAACTATGTCTAAACATCAAGAGCCAATGCTCCTTGGGTGGAGTCACAATATGGGCATTAGGGCCCTTGTGCTGCCTTGGCCCCACTCAGCCTGCCACAACTCACTGGATTTTACAATGCTGGAAGATGACTCTAAGCCAGGGTTGGGCAAATTACAGCCCGCGGGCCACATGTGGCTCACCGGCCATTTTCATCCGGCCTGCGAGCTCGGGTCGGGCCAGCATGCTGTGGGTCCCTGCGCTCCAGGGCCGCACCCGCCCTGCCCCGCACGCCCTGGCCAGGGGCCAAGTCGAGTGCAGGGAGCCATGGGTCCCTGCGTTCCCAGGCCAGGGGCCGGGCAGAGCGCGGGGAGCCACGGGGCCCTGCGCTCCCTGGCCAGGGGCTGGGCAGAGCGCGGGGAGCCACGGGGCCCTGTGCTCCCTGTCCGGGCCACATCAAGGAGAGCCCAGCTGAGTAAGGTAAGCAAGATGGGGAGGTTAGGTGGTGAGGTCCCAGGGGGTGGTGGTTAGGGTGGGGGGATCTTGGGAGGTGGCAGTTAGGAAACAAAGCAGGGGGGCTTAGATGGGGGGTGGGGTTCTGGGTGGTGGTGGTGAGGGTGGGGGGATCTCGGGAGGGGGCAGTCAGGGAACAAAGACTAGGAGGGCTTAGCTAGGAGGTGGGGTTCTGGGGCAGCAGTTAGAGTGTGGGGGGGGATGTCTCCGGAGGGGGCGATCAGGGGACAAGGAGCCAGAGGGGTGGGGGTTATATGGGTTTGAGGTTCTGAGAGGGCAGTCAGGGGGCGGGGGTTGGATAAGGGACGGGGTCAGGCTGTTTGGGGAGACACAACCTTTCCTACCCGGCCCTCCGCACAATTTTTAACCCCAATGTGGCCCTCGGGCCAAAAAGTTTGCCCACCCCTGCTCTAAGCTCCTGTCCTAGGGACAGTCCTAATATTCCTTTTTTAAAAATAAATGGTCAAGCAGGGCAGCCAGACAGATACTAAAAAGGTAACAGTATTCCTAGGAGGAAAGGGCCCAGGCTTTTGATCATTCATGTCCTGCACTCTGCAGGTACAAGGATCATACTTTGAAGTTACATATCGCTTTTCATTTGATGATTGCAAAGTGATTTAAAAAGACAAGCAAGTAGCATTATCTCCATTAGATACAGGGCACTTTTATTATCTATATTCTACATACAGCTTTGAGGCACAGAGAGATTATGTCAAGTGCCTTGCCCAAGCTTACGCAGTAAGTCAGGAACAGAATTCAGGTTTAATCACTGGACAATGCTGCTTCCTCTGATTTCTGCATGCAAAACACTTGAGTAATTTTCCTCTGCTGCATGCATGAGGATTCTGTGCCTATACACAAATTCAGGCACTGAGGGCTTGATCATGTTACTGAAAAAATTAAGACCTCTGACTCTCTTTCAGGCAACCCCAAATACCCAGACAAGGCACAGTCAGGACTTGAACACTTCCAGTGTTCACACAACTGGTGTATACAAAACAGTGTCTAAATTTGGAGAGTCACATTCTGTAGGATGGCAAGAAGCATGCTTAGAAGCTGCAAGTTTAAACACCACCACCAAAGATTTGGCTTTTTAATAGAAATAACATCTCTCCCCTATTTGGGTTTATTGTTGGCATTACAGGCTGAGACTACTCAGAAAAGGTAGGGACAGGCCACCGAGTCACCCCATGGGGCTAGAAGAGAAAATAATTGTATGGTGGAGGCTGGCATGTTAGTGGGTGTCTCCATGAAGGGGATAAATAAATCTGGAGACTAAGGCCTTCCTAATGATGACCCAGGGACATGCTAGTGCTTCGCTCGCCATGGAACTCTGTTCTTGGTCCTTCCTGTCAGACGTCTTCCCAGGGCTTGGCAGCTACATCTTCCACACGTTAGGGAATAGGGCAGCAGCCATTGAGGCATGTTTGCCTGCGGTGGAGTTCTGTTCCCTGGCAGTTGCGATGCAGTCAGAGGCTGTGCTGCTGTAGCAGCCCAAGGCTATCAGGAGTGTGCTTGTGGATTTATTCTCTGTAAAGCACAGAATTAGTCCTCAGGAGCACAGAGGACTTTATAAACATGAACAGGAGTGTGAGCACATCTGGGGAAAGTGGTCTCTGTATCAAGATTAATGAGTCTGGAGGGGAAGCCATCTGCTGATAAAAGGTTACAAGCTTGGCCTGTTACGTTACTTCCACCTATCCTCTCCTGCTCACCATTCTGCCTTCAGCCTTCTCCTCTTTGCTGGTCTACTTTCAGCCAATTAGTAGGTATCAGATGCCACTGCCTAATGGCATCTGATCCCACAGCTTTCAGTTCCCTCTGACATTCATTACATCCTTCTTGACTGCTGATTCTCATTCACTTGTTCAGGTAGCCAAATAGCGAACAATCACAGCTTCTTCCATTGGACATTATCTGGAGTGCAACTGCATTCCAACCTTCCCTCCCCCACTCTGTCCTTGATGTGTCTACTCATTGCAGCACCAGCTGATTCAGAGGTCCTCAATGCAAACAGATCTACTAATGCTGCTTCACTCCCTCCTTCTCCCACACTGTTCACCGATGAAAGGAGGCTAAGGAGACAGATCAGAGGAGAAAAAAAGAAGGCAACTTATTGATCACATTGTACTGCTTCCACACTCAGTTGTTAAAGACCACACAACTCCGCACTTCCTCAGGAAGAGATGGCCTTAAACCAAAGGCCTACCCCTGGATCCACATACCACTTTCTTAGCTTTGGGAATCTTTGGACATCATCTTCGCTGCTTACGCTCATTTCTACTCTAACAAGGCCGCTGCTTACAGGGAGGCTAGTGGCATAGCAGACACGACTGGACACTGCATAGATTGGTGGAGGTATGGAAGCAACGTTCTCCTTACTGATTCATCAGCTTCGAGGAAGCTCAATTTTCTTCCTTATTCCACATCAGTCCTTCATTGTCTCCACCCGTTCCTACTCAGAGGGGAGCTCACCTTCACAGTAGCCTTGAAGGACACAGCAGCCTTCTGGTTGATCAGGTAAGAGGGAGACTTTGTGCTTGTCCTTAGCTATGCATACACACCTGAGCGGAAGTGAGTCGGACTTAGATAGCAGAAAACACAAGCATTGGTAATTACAGAGAAACTGCAGTAATGTAAGATGAACGAGTGCAGTGTGTCTAACTCCAGTTTGCACACACAGTCAGAGAGTCAAGACCAGAGGGAATCTTTTCTGTTTGGAGGTATCCTGCATCTTTCAGCTCAGATAAGATGGTTTCCTGGAAGGAAACAAAATCCTGTAGTTTATGGAAACAAACACTCATTCGTAAGGACCAGTTGTTCCAGGAAAAGGAATTCCATGCCTTGGTGTAAACACTATTTAAATACCGCACAGCACCATGTTTCCCTCATGGCTTCTGTACGTCACACTTTATGAGCCAATCCATACGCTTAACCTGGCAGTGAGACTGTACTCCTGTCACTTTCACTGAGCTAATGGGAGCCAGCAATGTTACCTGCCTCTTGGAGGATGACATTCTTACCTAAACCAATATTTGTCTAATAAAAGGTCAGCCTATTAGACAGCATCTATTTGCAAAATTAAGAGCCTCTCTCCAGCAGCTAAATGCTTGCTTTGGATTTGGAATTACTGTAATTAAAGTTACATTGTCCTCGGATTGGTGCCAATCACTATAGAGCTCCAGACGTGACCTGCCGTTCCCGGAACCAGGCGGCTGGGCGTCCCACTCCATTAGCTGTGGGGAATTAGCTGTCATTAATGAAGAGATGCACACTCCTTCGTGTTGTCAAACCGCAATCAAGCAGGTCGCAGGTGAAGAATAAATACTTTCAGAACAAGCCCAATTACACCATTTACATTTCATTACAGAACCTGTTTAATCCACTGATGGGCTCCTGACTTCTTCTGCCTAATAAACAGCATTTCAGAGGAATTAATAGGCCCTGCAAAACATGCTAATTACACTCTTTTGCATTGCATTTGCAATATTGATTTTTAAAGTTGCCACTTCCCCCCGTCCTGCAGCTTTAACTTTCAGCAAAATGCAAAAAACAGTTTAATTACTGGAGAGTTTAGAAGCTAATGCAGGTCACTTGTCAGAGGCGAGCCCTGATGAAGGCAGAGTTACCGTGAGGGACTTTGTGTCCCTAACTTGCATGAGCTCCTTGAGACGACTACTGGAAACAGCTGCTGAATAGCAATTACAGATGGAGAACAGGCTTCAGCAGAGACTTTACCATAGCAACCAAGCCTAGCTGGACCTGCTCCCCAAAGATTCCTCCTGTTCACAGAGACAACAGCAGCGGAACGGGTACGACAACAGCATAACCACAGCAATCTCATTTTGATTTGAAACTGAAGCTATTTGATGCTTTCCTGGGCACTGAGCTGTTAAAAAAACAAAAGTTAAATTTATTTCCAAATTGTGGGCCCTCCACTAAACCATCAGTGCTGGGAGAATCGCAAGAATAGAGCAAATGAGAGGCACTTGTAAAAACATACAAACTGGCTGTTTCTTCACTCTGACTCTTTCTTTTTGCCCACTCGATTTATGTCCCATTCTCTCAAAAATTCCTAGAATCTAATCTCCTCCTCTGCTACTCTTTAATCCCCATTCAACAGCATTCCCCTCCAAACTCTGACACACTGCATTATTCTGTCTGCCTTCACCTACCAAAGTGGCTCAGTAAGTATTGAAACGACTCAGAAGAAATGGTTCAATTATGGACAGCAGAGCTTGCAGGGTCTTTAAACAGAGCTTGCAAAAACCTTCCACTGTTGCTTGCTTTGCAAACACTTGAGAGGGAAGGAAAAGCCAATGGAGGGCACTCTTATGTCATCACACTGCTAAGACGCAGACCTGTCATAGGCTGGAGAGAAGAGGTCTCACCCAGGTAGTAAGATAGACATGTCTGGATGCACCCAATAGGAGTGACAGATAACATATGTGGGGGGTGGGGGAAGGGGAGATCATTCAGAAAGCAATGACATTGTCCGGCAGAATGAGGTCTTAAAATTAGAAAAGACTGTTGTAAATAAAAGTATTCAGACCATGGATTCCTTTTCCTTCCTCCTCTACCTGCTTCCCATACACTTTCACCAACAGATAACATAAGCCCCAGGAGGAATAAAAAACAGAGCAGGGTACAATTTGAGCCAATCTAAGGAGCAATCAAAAGTGTGACAATGAGTAAAATACACCGATCAGAAGTGTTGTCTCTTTCTTCTAGCTCAGCCAGAATAAAAAGGTGGGAAGAGAACTGAGAAACTGTCCTGCATTTAAGCTGCAGCTTTCAAGTGTGAAATTTGAATGGTCCCTCCCAAAACATGCAAGAGAAGGACAATAGCGAATTGTGACCAAAAAGTTCACTACTTATGTATCTAGTATACATGAATGCATTTGGAGGAGTGAGATATTGTACCAGTCAGAATCTTTTGTGCTAGCTCAGTCATCCATGTAATCCACAGTCAGAAATCCAAACCAGATGTTTCCAGCTGCTTCAGATAACTACAGTACTCACTGGCCTCATAGCCTGCTGTTCATAGCTTTATGCTATGAAGGGTCTGGTGATTTCCTGACATGCTTCTTGCAAGATTCAAGGAGGCTCCTCCAGCGACCCCATGCCTTTTCTTTGCCACTTTTAACCAGAACATCTGGGATGTGGGAGGCAGCTGTGCTGAGTTCACACAAAATAGGCATCCAAGGAGAGTGGCTGGCACTCTGCACATTCAAATAATAATAATGATGATGATCATGTGCATGGGACCTTTCACTCCAAATGATCTCAGAGCAATGTACAAACTTAAACCGATGTACAAATAGCACAGTGGGATCACTTCACCCACGTAAGCATCAAGCTGGGCTAATTAGTTATTGTCTGCAAAGCACTTTGAAATACCACTGATATTATTTACCATTCAGCCCCTGCTTAACAGCATACATCAACATTAAACTAGTTTAGAACAGGAAGCAAAGAATACCGTCTAGGTTCAGATGAACATACAGATGGAATTCAGGTAGGCAGAATGCAATTACATTAAAATTTGGTGCAATGCTGGGGCTAGCACCTCATATCTTTCGAAAAGTGCCATAGTACCTTAAGAATCACAGGTGACTTTTTCTCTCTTCTACAATGTAAAACCTTCAACACCACAGCACTTCTCAATACCATGCTAGGGCTCAGTTCTGACTCAGAAGGAAGAGTGCTGCATAAACACCCACACCATTTCCTCAACCATCCAGAGTTTTCCATCCAAGTGCTAACCAATCTGGACCCTACTTAGCTTGTGGGATCAGAGAAGACCACAGTCCAAGGAGAAAACTTTTTTAACCAGAACAGATAAAGCTGTCACCAATTTTTATATTAAGTGAAGAAAAGCAAATAAAGGAAAAGAATGTGTCAAATATAACTGAACCTCAGCCCTTTGCCTTTTTAATTACCTACAGAAAACAATTCACAGCCGCCATGTTTGCCACACAGGTAAGAATGAGGAGTACAGGCAGGTAATTTTTTGCCAGTGGTTATATTGATTGATGTTTTCAAACAAACAGATGCACAATTTGAAAGCACTACATAAAAGTTAGCGGTTTGTATTTTCAACCCACTATTTTCCCCGGGCGTTGAGCCAGTGACTACAGACCGAGGAATGTTGCTATTTAAAGAGTTATCTTGAATTGCGAAGTCCAATACTGAACACAACTCATTACGATCCCCTCTGCTGGAATCTGAGGCAACTGACAGTGCTCTTCAGAACTTTCCGGCCCCAGTCAATCTGCAATGAGGTAGCCCAGCGATGTGCTTTAGACAACTGTCTCCTTCCACCTTCCCCAGATGGAATGAGAATAGAAACTCCAAACCTTCATCAGGAAAGGACCAGGAGCCATTCATGAACAAGTAACCTTCTGTGTCTGCTGCATTGCTCCTTATGCTCCCACACTGGCATGAGAGTCCAGAAATAAGTCTGCCCTTCCCTGTGAGCCAAGTGTGCCACAGAAGGACCTGAAAGTTCACTCCTTCTACCAAGTACCGCAGCTGTGGCTGAGGAAAGCCCAAGGTATGTCTACACTGCAGCTAGATGTGTGCTTCTCAGCTCAGGTAGACAGATGCGCTAGCTAATACAGAGCTAATACACAGGGGGCAGCACCGGGGGCAGCTCAGGCTAGCTTCCTGAGTACAAACCTGCCCAGGACTCCTGGACATACACTTGGGTGGCTAGCCTGAGTCACTGTCTGTGTTACCCCAGCTACCCTCCTATTTCTAGTGTGTTAGCTCAAGCGGAGCCAGCACGTGTTTGTCTGCCTGAGCTGGGAAGCACAGTGCCAGCTGCAGAATAGAGGTACACTCAGAAGCTACACTGAATACATATGATTAATCCTGAGTGACAGCTTCCAACATAAACCAAGGAGAATAAGCTTGAGCTACCCAAATGGCCTCAGTTTAGCTGTTCAGCTCCTTCCTCAATGACCGAACTAACCTGCAGGAATCAGTTCACAATTCGTTTTCATTAACCTAGTGTGTCTTCAAGACCAGAGATCTAGGGCAAAAACTGGCCACTGGATAATAGTGGAGAGCACTGGTTACATCACCATGATGAGAGGTTAGCATCTGCCAGGCAATGAGAAAGTCTCCACTAGGGAAAAGGAAGCATCAGTTCACACATATTAGCAGAACCAAATATCAAATGTCTCCACTTATGTGCAACATGCATTTGACAGTGATACAGCACATGTCTCCAGGGGACTCTCTCATTCGAGTAGGAAGAACCGGGGCTGGACTCATGACCAGAAGGACACTCACAACTTTTCCTGCAAGAGAATGGCAGCAGCAGGAGCCACCATATGGGATGGGACATGAGGCAACTTCTCTGTTTTTATTATTAGTGCTGCTCAGTCAGAATCAGGCTGAACTCTCTGCCCATCTGCTGACCGCTCAGATCACATACCACAGAATCAGAAACCGTTAACTACAAGCTGGCAGGACCCGGCACACATAGGGTGAGAGGGGGGTTCGGTCTCAATGATTGTTCAGTCCTAGGTTTCTCCTATGCTGCTTTAAACCAAATCACTTCAACTCTGGCCTACAGAGAACACCATCTCCTGCGATGGGAAGACAAATGCCAAGGGTTTGTTACTGTCTCAGCTTGCTAAGCAGCCTGAAATATGCATCATCTGAGACAGAGAATTATTTATTTATTTTGAAGTAAACATCTTGACTTTGGATAGAGTTTGGCAGGCTCAACCCTCACAAGGCTCTTCTACACAGTATGGGGGCTGCCAGGCACTGCATGTGCAGAGCTGTGTCCTTTAGATGAGGGGCACCCTCACTTCCAATAGCACTGGCTTGAAAAGCTGTACTTCAGTTTACTTGAACCAGGCTTGGAGGGGAGGTGGGGATGGCACCAGTGCATGTGAAGTCACACTGGCTGCAGGCCAATGTGGGTAAAAACATCTGACTCCAAGCACTGGCTATGCATTGAGATAGGACTACTGATCACATCTGCTGCTCCTTCTCCCTGCTGTTTGCGGCTCGGATGGGGTGGAAGGATTAGGCCTTCACTGGTCCCACAAATACTCTGATGGGGCCAACACACCGAATGAAAAGAAACCATCCGCAGACAGGAGGAAGGGGCAAAACTGGGGACATTTCTATTGACCCATAGCCAGAAGCCATCTTTAATTTACCCCAAAGCTGGGCACAGTGTCCCACAGATCATCATCATTGGCAATTCCTCAGTTCGAGGATGATCTCTACTACAGATTTATATATGGATCCCGAAATGACTCAGGAGTCCAAGACTGACACCACAGATAAGCCCACAGTAGGTACAAACATTTCCTGGTGAGTCAGCTGCCTGCTGGGAGAAAGTTCTTTCTTTTCCCTTTCTTTTTGTCTTCAGCTTCCAGGGCAAGGTGCTTCTCCTCAAAGTATGCCACTGCCTGATGGAGGATGTGGGGCTACCGATGTTGGCTGGTGCCTTGTGATGTCCACATCAGTTTTCTTGAGATATGCTTTCCGTGTGTCTTTGTAGCATTTCCTCTGGCCACCATGGAATCTCCGACCATGGGTGAGCTGAGAGTAGGACACTTACTTTGGGAGGCAAGAGTCTGGCATCTACACACAATGTCCAGCCCAGTGGAGTTGGTGCATGAAATAATGATCTTAGAGAGCAGTGAGAGGGAAATAACAGCCCAAACCTGGCTCTAAGCAAGAGAAATGGCAGCTCTTCCCCCCAGAATCCGGCTGCTGCTGAAGAGTCCATATCTGATTCCTTTCCCCTTCCAGAGTGGCTGCAGTGGAATCATCCAGGCTGGTGGCTTCTCCACCCACAATCCACTCTGGTTTGTGTGTGTCTGAACGGTGCCAGATTGACAGTTCTGGAGACAGAAGTCCACAAGAAAGGTGCAAGCAGCAGCAGTGCAAATTTCCCCGCAACGAACCAATAGCACGCCTCACCCCATCCTGGACTGACCTACCATGGCCCATTCAAATCTTTACCCTCTCTGCTGTGTGTGCCACTAAGGGTGCCAAATGTGTTGACCCCCTTCTCAGCCGTTCAGCTGTACAGGACAATCTCAGTGATTGCCCATGTGAGTCAGCTCCTTCCCGGCAACCTAACAATCCCTGTGCTGGAGCAGGCTGGGAAAAAAGCAAAGGACAAGCAGAGTGATACACATATATGCACATGCACACAAAGGTTTGTGACCTAAATGAAAAAAAAGGAGGGGCTGTTCATAAACCTTGAGTTTTATAAGGCAATCACAAGCCAGATCAAGGTGTAGCACCAAGCCGGCTCTGCAGAGAGAAAGAAGTGGGCCAAACACACAGTGCTCTGATGTTAGCTGACGGACTCCGCCTGCAGTGATCAGCCTATGTGGGCGAGGCTCCCTGCGATTGGTGAGCTGAGCTGGCCAGTTGCGGTCCTTTGCCGAGCAGTGCTTTGTACAGGTATTTATGTTTGCTTGGACTGTGGGAAGCCGCTATAAACTCTCCGAAGGAAAAATGAGATGTGACCAGGACACTGTGCGCTGCAGGCTACCCTGCTACCTTTACACTGTGCAGAGTCGACAGACGACGTGCTGCCTGCGTGCAAGAGGAGCCTATTGATTTGACAGCCGACATCAGGCTGCTGAACTGGAGACGATCCCTTCACTGATTTGCACTGAGTCTGGAAAAAGTCAGTCCCCAGCCCCATCCTACTTTTCCCAGCTCCATTGACATCACTGGTATAAAGGCTTATTGCTGGCCTATTTATCTTCGCTTTTGATGGAATATGCCTTGAAACCCCCGTGCAGGGATGGATGCCTTCAGTGGACTAGTCTTTGTAGTAAATCTCTGTCGCCCCCGACCTCTGCCCTTTCTTTTCCCCCAGAAGAAATCTCTTCAGTATTAAACACAAAACTGCTGAAAATAACCAGCTAAACCTGGAAAATGCATCTTTGTATCAACACAAGCAAGGTCATCCAACCCCTGCGCTGGGTACTGTCAATATTAATATCACCACCTCCAAGCAGAGTTTGAGCCACTTGGTAACCACAGGCTCCCAAAAGAAATGCCTTCCACAAACTTTGATGTGAGCTAATTAAGTTTGCACAGCTAATAAGAGCTGCCTGCCTGTCACAACACAGCCTCAGAATCCAGGAATCCGGAGAATGTTAGCACAAATGTGGTAACAGCTCTCTTATCATGAATCACTTGCCGTATTAGCATGCTCCAGATCCCGCTCTGACTTTTGAGGCACAGTTCCCACCAAACATATTTGGCAAGAAGAAAAAATTCACTAAGGTCCAAATTCTAAGACAGAACCTGGAACAGTCCTCTACTCTCTGACATCTCTCTCCAGACTTCCACTACGGTGTGAACCTTGTCTTCTTCTCCTTTGGGGGAACATTACCTCTTTCTGATGCCCGTGTACTGAGGAAACAGATCTGGGAGGTCACAACGGATCACAAACTAAATATGAGTCAGTAGTGTAACTAGGATTGCCAACTTTCTACTTGCAGAAAACTGAGGCCATGCCACTTCTCCAAGGCTCCAGCCCTACTCACACCCCCCGCACCCGGCACTCGCTCTCCCCCTCCCTTGCTCACTCCTCATTTTCACTGGGCTGGAGCAGAGAGTTGGGGTGCTGAAGGGGCTGAGGGCTCTGGAGGAGGGTGCAGCCAGGGATCAGGGGTTGGATGAAGGAGGGGGCTCTGGGCTGGGAGGTGGGGCCAAGGGTTTCGAAGTGTGGGCTGGGGCAGTGGGTTGGAGTGCTGGAGGGGATGAGGGCTCCGGCTGGTGGTGTGGGCTCTGGGGTGGGGCCAGGGATGAGGGGTTTGTGGTGCAGGATGGGGGTTCCAAGCTGGGCCATGAGGATGGAATGCAGGATGCACACTCTGGAGCGAGTTTGGGTGCAGGAGGGGGCTCAGGGCTGGGGAGGGAGTTGGGGCACAGGCTCTGGGTAGCGCTTACTCAGGCAGCTCGTGGGAAGCGACATGTTTTTATGGCTTCTAGGCGGAGGGGCGGCCAGGGGGCTCTGCATGCTGCCCCTGCGCGCAGCTCCCATTGGCTGCGGTTCCCGGACAATGAGAGCTGTGGAGTCAGCGCTAGGGACAGGGGCAGTGTGTGGAGCCCTACGGCTGCTCATCCACATAGGAGCCAGAGGGACATGCCAGTCTGCTTCTCAGGAGTTGTGTGGAGCAAGGCAGAGAAGAGAAAACTGACACAGCAGTTTTCAAGTACTGTTACCAGGAGGGTGAAAAATAGTTCTCCTTAACCTCTAAGGATAGGATAAAAAGCAGTGGGCTTAAATTGCAGTAAGGGAGGTTTAGGTTGGACATTAGGAAAAACTTCCTGTCAAGGTGGTTAAGCGCTGGAACAAACTGCCTATGAACGTTGTGGAATCTCCATCACTGGAGGTTGTTAAGAACAGATTAGACAAACACCTGTCAGGAATAGTCTAGTTATTACCGAGTCCTGCCTGGAGTGCAGAGGGCTGGACTAGATGATCTACTGAGGTCTTTTCCAGTCCTACACTCCTAAGATTCTATGAATTCAAAACACTTTGCAAAGGCTTTTACCTCATTAGCAGACATGACATATTTAATATAGCTAAATGTAAAGTTAGTCTAAATTCTTTGTTCCAAGATACAGAACTATACTTAGAAGATGGGGGACTGTAACCTGGAAAGCAGTGACTGAAAAAGATTTGGAGGATCATGGTGGATAATCAACTGAATATGAGCTCCCAATGTGCTGATGTGGCCAAAACGGCTAATACGATCCATGAATGTATAAACAGGGGAATCTCAAGGTGGAGTAGAGAGGTTATTTTACCTCTGTATTTCACACTGGTTCAACTGCTGCTGGAATATTGTGTCCACTTGTGGTGTCCACAATTCAAGGATGTTGATAATTGGAGAGGGTTCAGAAGAGAACCACAAGAATAATTAAAGGATTAGAAAACATGCCTTACAGTAATAGACTATATTAAGGACCTCAATCTATTTAGCTTAACAAAGAGAAGGTTACGGGTTGACTTGATCAGAGACTTTAAGTACCTACACAGGGAACATATATTTGATCATGGGCTCTTCAATGTAGCAGACAAAGGTAAAATGAGATCCAATGGCTAGAAGTTGAAACCAGACAAATTCACATTGGCAGTAAGGCCTAATTTTTTTTTTTTTTTTTTTTTTTTAACTGAACATAGCTCATCATTGGAACAGTTTATCAAGGGTCATGGTAGATTTATAACTGGCAGTTTTTAAATCAAGGTTGGATGTTTCTCTAGAAGATATACTCTACTTCAGTGATACTCAGACCCCAGTGGTCAAACCTCAGGAGCCAAATAAGCAATCAACATTTTCCAAAAGAGCCACAGTCGTGTGAATTATAGCTATCTATCTAGAATCCTCACAGCAAAATGAATGACCAAGTATTATTATTTTATCAGCTACAATTGGTTAACAACATAGTATAAGTGTCTTGATGGGTGAAGAACTTAGATTGGTTAATAATTAAATCACACAGCATTTTAATAGCATTTGCTACTAAGAGCGCAGGAGACACATTAGAGAAACACTTGTGGCTCACAGGCACCAGTTAGAGTATCACTGCTCTAGTTCCAATGGGAATTATTTCAGGTGAGCATATTATTATGCTGGTGATCAGACTACATGATCAGAGTGATCCCTTTAGGCGCTAGAATCTATTAACTGATCGGTGAGTTTTCTTCCTCCTGTAAATATCATCCTCTGAAGACCACCCCGGAATAAAACATCTCCAGGGGAGAGCAGAGAAGATAATTAGAGCAAGAGTGAAACTTGCAGTTTGTGTATTTGGTGCCTCAATACCAGGGTGATTAACACATTAGAAGTAGATGAGGAGATATAATTTATGGATGCTATTTCTGCAGAAACATCAAGTAATGATCCATGCAAAATACAAGGAGCAAAGGAGAGCTGTATCAGAAAACAGTCATTCTTTCAAGGGATCAATAAGTGTTTAGTAGCAGGCATTGGCTTCACCCTTGGAGAGGATTCACAGCAATGCCACCTTAGTACATACAATTTATTGAAAAGAGATATTGTTAAGATAAAAATCATATATTTAGAAAAAATATACTTATCTGTATTACTACTGACACCGTAGATAGGAGTGAAAGAAGCTGAAACATCTAGTTTTCTCTTCACTACCAGTAGGGCTTGTCTACTTTCTGCACTACACTCAGTTTAGGCAGAGAAACTAGACTGGCCAGTTTCACTTTCCATTTCAGCTTTCCTTTTCCCATTCCCAGTGTTGTATTCAGACTTCTAGTATTGCAGCATTCTAGCATTTTTAAAATTCAATCCCATGACAACCCCTTCCCCACCCCACATACACCAAAGAACAACATTTAAACCTCACTCTTCCCTCTTTTTTTATTAAGTAACAGAAAAATCCCCAAAATATTTGTATTCCTATGATGTTTGGTTTCCTATGTTCCCCCTTTTATAAAACCCATACATTTGAGGGCTTAACTACTTTAAAGTATCCCTTAAATGATTGGGGATGGGGAAGGTTGGGGAGCAGTTAAGGAGGTAGCCTGGACCATGTGATACTCGAGTTTAAGTATCTGCTTCACCACAGACTTCCTGTGTGATCTTGGGCAAGTCACTTAGCCTCTCAGTGCCTCAATTCCCATCTGTAACATGAGGATAACAGCATTTCCTGACCTCACAGGGGTGTTGTGAGGATAAATGCATAAAAGATTGTGAAGTGATCAACTGCTATGGAGGGGGTGGGGGCGCTTATCAGTAACTGTGGGACAAACCTAACAAGCGTTCCCCTACTCCCAAGGTTTGAGTTCTGTCTCACACTGAAGGAATGCCATGAAACACAGCTTCTATCTGGACTAGCCGTGTTCCAGGAAACCAGTCTGATCCTTTTCATCATCCTTTGCAGTCTCTCCTTTCTTTGCTTGATGAACTTTTTTATAATAACTGAGAAAGTTTACAAGCCTAAATTTAATCGTGGGCTCACCTCGCCTATCATCATTAATCTCACAGCCACTGATGAGTAATTTAATTAAGGTACATTTGTAATAAATTACAATAATCAATTAGCACCATCACTTCTAACATGAGCTGAGGGGAGTCTGTAAAGCGGCACAGTTGATCTTGTTAATTACAGACACACTCTGTAAACTTCCCCCTATCCAGCTACCAAGTCTTTTACTGCTGGGTTTATAGATACAGGAACATCACCATCTGAGACTTTACACACGGGGCTTCTGTAAACATCACTACCTAAATTACTGACAAGCAACCAACTACTATCCCTTTTAGAAAACAGGACCTTTTGATGGAGCAGGTGTCAAATGCAAATGCTTCAGAGCTGAAGTAACCAGGGAAATACAGACTCATACACAAGTCATTTGTCTTATTTTATCTTCTCCAAGAGCTTGTAATGGTTTCTAATGACTGTGAGTGTACAACTCGGTGCAAGCATCTAGCAAGCAGACCGAAGACCACAGATCACCAATAACGTTCATTGGTTAGCAAATGGCGAACAGTTTGCATTGCAGCCCCTACATCTAGCTCTACAATGCAGTGCCAGTGGTTACTACAGGAAAAGTTTGCTGTCAGTCATCTCCTGCGTTGTTCTGTTATGAGACATATGGTAATATGCAAAACAGTGAAGCTAAACGTGCTCATTTCAGACATCAGCTCTTTAAATTTAAGCTGTGAAGTGGGAAAAACCCGCTAGGCTGCAAGTCTTAATTCAACCTAAACTTTCAGAGCTTAGCAGCACAGTCTGTTTAATACATAAGTCTTTTACCTTGGGATGTGTGGTCACATTTTAGCTCTGGCAGCAAGTGTAAAGCAGTTTTGGGGTCTCTGACATATACTTTTCCCCATTCCAAAATTGCTAAATCAGCTGGCAACACTCAGCACAATAGAAAAATTTTCTGTTTAGGAAAGGCCCAAGGAAGGGGGAAAAAACTCAGCAGTGATTTGCAGATTAGAAGTGAGGTTGGCATTTTTAGTGTGCCTGTCACCTTGGTATCTGGACATCATAAACAGACATCATATACATATAGAATTAATCATAAAAGCATGCAACAACTAAGTATGCCAGAAGAAGACAGAATGGCTAATGGTTTTTTAAAATAGGGCGCTAAGGGAGAGCTTAACAATTTAGACTAGTAAGCCATACTGAAGCACCAGTAAAGGTAGTGGAGAAAATTATTAAAGAAATATATAAAGCATCTAAAGCACTATAATACAATCAGGAAACCCAGCATGGATTTGGGTAAAGGTTAATTGTGCCTCTGTAATCTGTTAGAATTCTTTTGAAGAGTTAACAAAATAGTGGATAAAGGAAAACTGCGGGAGACACTTTATTTAGACTTTCAAAAAGCTTTTTGATAAAGTGCCTCCAAAGAGGCTATTAAGAAAATTTAGTAATCACAGAGAAGGAGGTAAAGTCCTGTTGTGGATTAAAAACGGGGTAACAATAGGAAACACAGAGCCGGAATAAATGGCTAGTCCCCTGTGTGGTTTGAAGTTAGCAGTGGTGCACTCAGAGATCAGCACTAGAACTGGTGTCCTATATAATTTAATTACTCATATGAAGGTGCTCGGCAGCAAGAATGGCTACTCATGTTAAATTTTTTGGGCTCGTCAAACTTAGGAAGGATGGTGTTCAACCACAGAGTTCTCACACTAAATTAGGAAAATGGATATCATGATGGCAGGTAGAATTCAACCCGAATACGTGCAAAATAATGGATGCAGAAGTAACAATTTAAAGCTACTAGAACACACTCCTGGGTTCTAAAATAGTTAGACACTCTTAGGAGAAACAGCAAGGGATTGTCTCTCTCAGGAGAAAGAGCAAGGCTCCCCCACGGAGGACTTAATGTCTGCTCAAAGTGCACTGGTGATCAAAAATACCGAAAAAGGCATTGGGCTGTAGAAAGCAGAAGATGGAGAAATATGTGGAAAATATTTGAATGCTATTTAATAAATTAATGGTATTTCTTCATTTGAAATACAATTCTCTCATTTAATTAAGGCACAGGAGTAGGAAAGGTCCGGGGAAGGGCAATGGAAATGATCACAGGTAGGGGAAAGCAGCTTTCATATAAGGAAACAAAGAAGTCAGTGAGGGTGCTGAGGGAGTTGGCTGATGTGATTGCAGAGCCATTGGTCATTATTTCTGAAAACTTGTGGAAATCAGGGGAGGTCCTGGACGATTGGAAAACGGCAAATATAGTGCCCATCTTAAAAAAAGGGAAGGAGGAGAATCCAGTGAACTACAGACCAGTCAGCCTCACCTCTGTCCCCGGAAAAATCATGGAGCAGGTCCTGAGGGAATCAATTTTGAAGCACTTGGAGGAGACCAAGGTGATCAGGAACAGTCAACATGGATTCACTAAGGGCAAGTCATGCCTGATCAACCTGACTGCCTTCTATGATGAGAGAACTGGCTTTGTGGATATGGGGAAAGCAGTGGATGAGATATATTTTGACTTTAGCAAAGCTTTTGATACAGTCTCCCACAGTATTCTTGCCAGCAAGTTAAAAAAGTATGGATTGGATGAATGGACTATAAGATGGATGGAAAGCTGGCTAGATCACCAGGCTCAGTGGGTAGTGATCAACGGCTCAATGTCTAGTTGGCATCTGGTATCAAGCGGAGTGCCCCAAGGGTCGGTCTTGGAGCCGGTTTTGTTCACCATCTTTATTAATGATGTGGATGATGGGATTAATTGCACCCTCAGCAAGTTCGCAGATGACACTAAGCTTCGGGAAGAGGTAGATACAATGAAGGATAGGAATAGAGTCCAGAGTGACCTAGACAAGTTGGAGGATTGGGCCAAATGAAATCTCATGAGGTTCAACAAGGACAA
Source organism: Dermatemys mawii (assembly GCA_007922305.1). NCBI lineage: Eukaryota > Metazoa > Chordata > Testudines > Dermatemydidae > Dermatemys > Dermatemys mawii. The sequence continues at coordinate 10,497,520 of ML677381.1, read as the reverse complement.
GTACAGAGTTCTGCGCTTAGGGAGGAGGAATCCCATGCACCATTACAGGCTGGGGACTGACTGGCTCTGCAGCAGTTCTGCCAAAAAAAAGACCTGGGGATTACAGTGGACGAAAAGCTGGATATGAGTCAGCAGTGCGCCCTTGTTGCCAAGGCCAATGGCATATTGGACTGTATTAGTAGGAGCATTGCCACCAGACTGAGGGATGTGATTATTCCCCTCTATTCGGCACTGGTGAGGCCACACCTGGAGTATTGCGTCCAGTTTTGGTGTGTGTCCTTCCCCACACTACAAAAGGGATGTGGACAAATTGGAGAGAGTTCAGCGGAGGGCAACAAAAATGATTAGGGGGCTGTGGCACATGACTTATGAGGAGAAGCTGAGGGAACTGGGGTCATTTAGTCTGCAGAAGAGAAGAGTGAGAAGAGATTTGATAGCAGCCTTCAATTACCTGAAGCAGGGTTTCAAAGAGCATGGAGCTAGGCTGTTCTCAGTGGTGACAGATAACAGAACAAGAAGCAATGGTCTTAAGTTGCAGTGGGGAAGGTCTAGGTTGAATATTAGGAAGAACTATTTCACTAGAAGGGTGGTGAAACACTGGAATGGGTTACCTATGGAGGTGGTGGAATCTCCATCCATAGAGGTTTTTAGGGCTCGGCTTGACAAAGCCTGGGCTGGGATGATTTAGCTGGTGTTGGTCCTGCTCTGAACAGGGGACTGGACTAGATGACCTCCTGAGGTCTCTTCCAACCCTAATATTCTATGATTCTATGAATATTTAGTTTGGAAAGGAGAAAAGCAAGAGAAGCATCAAACACATGTATAAAATAACAGATGATACTGAGGGTTAGCTGGGAGTTCTTATTTACCTGTTCAAGAAAGTACAGGAAGGCATGTAGGATTGAAAGGAAATACAATTTAAAGGGAACGCAAATATTTAACACCACATGTAATTTAATTAAGCTATGGAACTCACTGCGGCAGGATATCTGAAGAAAAATATTTAGTAACATTTAGAGATTAAGTATTTACATAACTGAGATTTACCTATGAACAAAAGATCTTGTACATAATTTTAACAAATTAACAAATGGGGTAAAGGAGAAATTTCTCTCCATGAAATATTGTTTCGCCAACAGGAGCAGTGTGTTGTTTTAATGCCTCTCACTGGAAAAATCAGGCACTGCCCAAAGTTGGAAACAGAATATTGGGCTATTCCATTAGGGCGCTTCCTGTATTACCATTTCTGTGCTCTCTAGTCGTCATATTTCAACTTTGTAACTTGGAAGCTTTCTAAGTTTGAGGGCAAGTAAAGATAGCTGAGACATTTCTGTTTTGCTTTTAAAATAGATTATCAAGATAAAACTCCCAGTTTTAATTCCATACTGGTGTTACTAACCACACTAGAGATTAACATTGAGTGAACGTTGTGTAAACTTAGATTTACTTTTCAACAGTTATATTTACTTTTTCAGTTTATTCAGCTTGGACAGTGAAACTACAGAGGTGAGTTACACTTTTTGGGGTGGATCTTTGGCCCCATATGGCTGCTTTGACCAACTCCAATGGTGAAAAGCAGCTGCAGTGCTGGCTATTCAGCTGGTGGAGGATTCTCCCAGGATGGGGGAATCCCAGTGGCTTAGAATCAGCATTGCAGCACCTATACCACTCTGCTCCTAGGATAAAGGAGTGGCTGGGAACAAGAGGTCATAAGCATAGCCAACATGTGTCTACACTGTGATGAACTGCAGATGGCAGAACAGACACTTGGGACCATAGGCAGCCAGGCTTAGCTTAGAGCAGCCAGGAGGCGTCAACACTGCTCTGACACACTGAGGACTGGACTGGTTCCACACCGAACTCAGAATGGTGGAGACACAAAGGTGCCAAAAAGAACCCCTCCCGTCACTGTAGTGGGTGACTACAGTGAACTACTGTGTTCAATGCTGCGCCACAGTAGTGGTTTCAGTGCCTTAGCCTTAGATTTTAAGTTTGTTGGGACAGGGAAGGTTTTTTTGTTCTATTTGTACAGCACCTGGCACACTGCAGTCCTGTTCCACGACTAGGACTTGTGTGTGTTATGGTAACACAAATACTACTAATAAATCCTGGCCAGCATGGGCAGCTGAACTGCAGCTGTTCCCATATATCTATATAACGATGCAGCTGCAGTGGAGAGTCTTTACCTTTTAGCTTGCAATTCTAATACACAGTAGTCGACCGGCAGGCCCTAGGGATTGAGATATACATATATACACACACACACCAATTTCTCTTTGCTGATTGCTTTTTTAATTACAGACTGGGGGAGAGTTTCTTTTTCTCCTTATTAAGCAGCCAAGGAAATTAAATATTAAAAACTTATGATCACAGCTTATTTTAGCTACATGTGCATGTCAGGGTGCAGAAAAAACTGTATGATGTTCTATTGTGTTATTGGAGACAGTGCGCCTTAGCTTAGCTTAGTTAATTTAATTTGTTTGATAAATCTACTTTTAAAAAAGCCCAGAAACAGACACCTAAATTACTTAACTCTCCAAGCTTCACCAACTCTCATGATTTTATCTTGTGTTTTGAAATATTTGGTGTTTTTCTTAAAGCTCCAGCTCCTGAAGTCAAGTGGCTAGGTGAGAATCCCTGCTCTCCTTTAAAAAAAAAAAGTTGCTAGACTTCATGGTTGCTGAGAAAACCTCCAAAATGTGAGCTAATTTTACTGTATAGGCTCAGGGCTGGCTTACACTGAGAACTTACATCAGCATAGGTGGGAGGATAAAAATCCACTCACAGAACTGGGTTGACAGAAGAATTCTTCCATCAATCAAGGAACCACCTCTCAGCGGGGTGGTTTACCTATACTGATGGGAGAAACCCTCCTATTGGTGTAGGTGGTGTCTACACTGAAGTGCTCCAGTGGCACAGCTGCAGCATTGTCGCTGAGGGGTTTAGGTGTAGACACAACCTCAGATACCAGAAGACAAATAATATGAACCCTAATTTAAAAAATAAAATCTAATATTTCAACTAGTCTCATGATTTTTGGATGCCTGAGGTTGGCAATGCTGCTGCCCCTTTAATTTCATATATGTTAACATTCATATGCAACAATTTTTACATTTCAAATTTAAATATTTAATCCCAGGCAGGGACCATTTATGTTAAGTTTCTGCCTAGAGTGGCTTTTACAGACTAGTTATATTCCTCTGAAAACAGGGGTTTCTAATGAGAAGTTCTGACACAACCCCAACCACGGCAGCACTGATATAACATCCCCTCTCTGCTCCCATTGGGCCCCCTAATTTGATACATTCCTAGGTAAAGATGAGATGGAAGAGATGGAAAGTTGGGGCTGGAGATATTAAAGTTTCTTTGAGCAACACCTTTACTTCCCCAGTCACTCTTTTGCTGCTCTTAGCCATAAATCTTGTAGTCATGCAGCTAGGTACCAGGACACTTATTGCTTTTATTAGATAGGCTACGAGGGCTTTGGGATGTATTAATAATCCATCAGGAAAGACACTGACACCAATCTCCAGGAACTTGAGATACAAACATCTAAGCACTGAAAAATGACGGAGATGAGCACGCGTTGAATGCACAGAGAGACTGTCACCCAAAGATAATCTCCCTCCCACCCTCAGAATTTATTCTCCCTACTGCCCCGTCTTCAGGGAAATGTGACAATCATGTAGAAAAATTCTGAGAACTAGATCTATGTTCCAGGTCCTCAGTTAGGCGGCAGCAGGATGGAGAACACAAAGTATTTCTAGAATTTCATAGTCAACACCAAACCCACCTCCTCGCTCTCTCTCAGCTGCCATTTACCAGAGTAAATAGAGCCCCTCTCGTCCCAGTTTTACCAGTGCTGAACACTGACTAATATGTGAACTAAACATACAAGTGGAGTGACACCCAGGAGGGGTCAGGCTGCCTGCCATCTGCCATCTGAATGATGAGAGCCCACAAGGAACTGAATGCTTTCAAGCACCGCACAATGTGAGCTGCTTTGGCACTGTTGTTCGATCCACCCTCGCCACCGGCAGTTCAGTGACACTGAGTGGTGGCCGTTAGCAGCCTGGGCAGATCCCATGAAGTTAAATCATCAGCATAAAGGAGTGGGGGTTTGCCCCTGTTCCTCTCTGATTCTGACTACGGTGGCCTTGTCCACTCCAGGTCTGTTCAGAACACTGCTGCTGGGGATCACTGCTGTGGCCTCCTGCTCTGCCAACTTCAACCCCTTTGAGCTGTTCCATTGGCTCCCTCTTCTTCACATCAAACACAAATTTATTGTTTCCCACACAGGCTCTTCCCCATTTAGCCCTGCTCTACCTAGCTGCCTACTAATTTACCATGACATCAACAGCCACCGTCGCTTTGCCAAGGATTCCAGCCCTTACTGACTCCTGGGCAGCTTTGTTCTCAAACACCCCTGTGCTTCCTCCCAAGCCTATCCCTTACCCGAAGGAAAAAAACGCTGATATAATCCGAGTGTCCCCTGCCCTGCTCCCTTTCCAATCCCTCTGACTCGCTACGGCCCTGATTCCCACAAAGCCCTTCCTTCTTACTAACTATCCCATTCCTGCCAACTCCCTCAACCTCTCTCTATCCCAGTGAACAAACCAAACAAACCAATCACCCCAAAACATGCAACTCACAAAATGGCACCAGTCACCAGCTTGTTCATTGGTTTGTCTGTTATTCTCCATCCTCAACCCTTCATTTGTTCTTATTTTTTAGACTGTAAACTCTCCAGAGCATAATGCAGCTTCCCACCAGATTGGGGCCTTTAGGTGTGACTGTAACATAAATGATAATAGCACTGTGAATTACAGTAATAGCAGCTAACCTTTGCCCCTTGAAATATTAATAATCCTGTCCATAAAGCCATGTAGTATTTAGTGACTTGTCAAACCTGCAGCATAATTAAACAGTCAATGCACATAAACCAAAGCATGGCAAGCGCTGGAAGAGACACAATCAATATGATGGTTGGTGATTTATTTCAAAACGGAGCTGAGCAAAGGGCTGAGCAGTCTGAACTGCTGAAATCAGAACAGCGAGGCAGGTCAGCATTCTCATGCTGTACTGGCACCTGCTAGGAACAGGTTTGCAATGGTGTGCTGCAGCTACATCTCTGGATTTCTTTTCTGAAACCCAAATGACCCCCACATGTCTGGGAGTTAGGCACATAATCATCTACTTCATTACTCATCAGTCCCTCCCGGGGTCTCCTCTGGGGTTTCCAATTCTGTCTTTTGCTTTTCACACACAGGAGCACTTTTATGAATATCCTTTCTTGCTCTTCTAATGGCTTCTGGCCAGATTTGTAGCTCTTTCATTCCCTCTTCTTCTTCTTGTTTCACATCAGAGGAACATGAAGACGCTCATTGCCTGGCGTTAGCTTTGTGTCTGTACTGACTGTTCTCACCGAGCTCACCAATACCAGCAGGCTTTATAATTAAGGAACAGGATTTCAAGCAGCACCAAGCCAACTTGCAAAGATTTTTGCACAAATTAAAAGGATATTTCTCCAGTTCTGAGTTATACGGGTCATTCTGCAGCTGCCATTGTCTCTAGGGGCTTAGGAAAACTGCGAACACCTCCCTCTCCTCATCACAACAAGAAGAGTCATCTCACTGCACAGAAACCCACTGTTCCTGTAAGCAGAAATAAAGGCAGCAATTCCAGTATAACAACTGACACTGCTTCCAGTTGGGAGAGGATAGTACTGCAGTAACTTCAAGCCAGACAGCTCACACTAAAGCTCGGGACTGGAACAGCTGCGTGTCTCCCCAAAGCTGATACTCCCCTACAATTTCTTCCAGTGCCTGCTGGGAGAGACTGGCCTTGGAGTAGCTATACACTTCCCATAGTCAGTGCGCCTGCACCATTCACTACAGCAGCTCCAATCTGGAGCAGCTTAGGCTGGAGTGAACCATGCACTCAGTGCTAACACGACCAACACCATTTCCCACTGAGTGACTCCAGCTGCAAGCACACAGGACCTGCAGTTTCACACACGTATGAGTTGTTGAGCGACTTCTGGAAGCTAATATTAATTCTTGGAATAACGTGTCAAGGCTGCCTGGCTGATTACCTCTCATTCCCCTCTGCTTACAAACAGTGATTACAGTGTAATCTCAGCACTCTTGGAAAAGCTGCAGAGTGCCCTTCATCTACTGTAATTACGTCCCATCTCCCCCTGAGTTGAGGCTCTGCCTCACTCCCAGCACTATCTATGGTCGAATCTAGTCAGCTGGAATGGCAGTAGAAATTACTCCAAGAGCTGTATTAAGCTCTTGCTCTGGCCCAAAAGCTAAGTTAGAGGAGCTGAAGTGTCTTGTGATGCCAGAGGAAGAGGTACAGAAAAGCACTGAACACTTACAGTAAAAGGACGTGCTCTCCCCATCTGGCATTAGCGAGTCAGGGGTTAATTTCAGGCAACTCACCAAATCTGCATGTTCTCATAAGATGCATATCTTCCCTGCCACCCTCCATCTACATCAGCCTATGATATATTCCCGGGCATCTCTGGCATGATGGATATATAGCAGATATCTTCTGGGAATAGAAAACCTAGTTCTCAGTCGGTTCAACGGGTATGGTCTTGCCCAAGCTGTTCCCCCACACTTCAGTGACATTTAATTGCTCTGATATGAGGCACTGAGTGTCAAAACGTCACTGTTCTTTGGATGTGACAGGAGGACTCAGACGTTTCCAACACAAAAGTCCTAAACATTGAAGCCAAACATAGTAGATTTCTGAAATTAACTCTGATGAGTCTAGCCTTCCTGGCAACTTGAGGGTGCTGCTTTGCCTAACACACACGTCCGAGTAATCACAGGTACAGATGAACTTCTGAGAACAACTCTATTGATTATAGAATCTGGGCTCCGCTCCTTTTTCTTGGTGCTATAGGGCAGATGTGGGGGAGTGGTGGTACCATGCAAATTGTTCAGATCTTCATAATATGGTTTAGACCGGCCTTGGTCTTGTAAAGTAAAATGAGCCTTTCGTTGTCTTCAACCAGGGAGAACAGAGGGGCCAGTTTAGATTGAGACCACAATGGAAGATAATCTAACCATGAGTTCTAAGTGGCTTAACAAAGGAAGTAAAGAGTGGATTATTTGGGTGTAGGGTTTTTAATACTTTACCATGCTGTTATGCTTACATGATATTATAACTTCCTTTGCACGTCTACACATGGATATTTACCTAAGTATCCACTGACAGAGAGGGAGTTTACAGGGGAGCAGTGATGGTCTAGAGCAGGGGTGGGCAAACCGGATGTGTCTCACAGGACCACCCTGACCGGCCTGCCTGAGCTCCCGGTGGGGAAGGCTGCTTCAGTGCACTGTGCGGGCAGTGCTCTGGAGGGCAGGGCTGTGCAGTCCTCCAGGAGAGCAGTGCAGCGTGTCTGGCTCCAGCCGGGCTGCCAACAGTGTGGTAAGTGGGCCGAGGGGTTGGATAAGGGGCAGGGAGTCCTGGGGGGTGGACAGGGGACTGTTGGATTGGGCAGAGGTTCGTGGGGGCTGTCAGGGGATGAGGAGGTTGGATAGGGTGTGGGAGTCCCAGAGGTCTGTCGGGGGAGGGGTGTGGATAGGGGTCTCGGCAGTCAGGAGACAGGGAGTGGGGAGCTTGGAAAGTGGGTGGGGTACTGGAGGGGGCAGTTAGGGTGGGGAGTCTCGGTGGGGGTCAGTGGACAAGGAGCAGAGGGGCTTAGAAAGGGGGTGGGGTCCTGGGGGGTGGTTAGCAGCAGGGAGTCCTTGGAGGGGGCAGTCAGGGGACAAGGAGCAAGGGGGGGTTGGATGGGTCCAGGATTCTGAGGGGAGCAGTCAGGGGTGGGAAGTGGGATGGGGTCAGAGAGAGCGCGGGAGGCAGTTTTCCCTGACCCGGCCCTCTACAAGTTTTCAACCCCTATGTAGCCCTCAGGCCAAAAAGTTTGCCCACCCCGGTCTAGAGATCTTTATCTATCTGGGACTGAAGGTATTCCAGAGGTTAAAGGAGTAATAGAGATTTAGAGACACCTCTCTCCTGGATGCCAGTAATGCTGTAAAATCAGGATAGGTTTAATTATTTGCATTTTCCAAAAGCCTGTGAGAGAAAGTCCCTCATATAAGACTATTAAGGAAACAAAGCAGGCATGGGGTATGAGGTGAAATTCTATTGTAATCTAGAAATTGGCTAAAAATCACAGAAAAAGAGGAGGTGTAATGTATAGTCAACTTTCTACAAAACAGAAGCTTGCAGTGGGGTGCCCCCGGGAATAAGTTTCGTTTAATATATTCATTCACTGTATGAGTGAACAGAGAGGTGGCAAGATTATGCAGATGACATTACTAGGCAAGGATAGTGCTGACTTCACCTAGTGCCTTGTACTCGCTGTGTTTTTAACCTTGGGATAACTCACTGTCAGTTACCGCCAGGTAAAAACAGCAGAGAAGAGAAGGTCTAAATGAGAATATGAAATAATGAATGGTGTAGCTACCCTATTTAACCTCTCTCACAATATAAGAACAAGTGGATACCCAATGAAACTGAAACACAGTACATTTAAAACTGATAAAAGGAAACAAAACTTTTTTCATAACATATAAATAACTTGTGGAACTCATTGCAAGGTAGCACGGACTTCAAGAGCTCAGGAAGATTCAAAAGAAGGATTACACATTTGCAAGGGGTTCCACTGTTTAGCTACGTTTACCAAATCCTAAGAAAAAAATAATTACAAAGGTATCACAATGGCTCCATAGCTTAGGTTGCACTGAGATTTGCATCTAAAGCAGAGATAAACCACTTTGTTGTGTATGAATAATACAGTGTATCCTGCTAGCAACAATACTCAGCACTTCAATAGCATCTTACTAGTTCCAAGCACTCAACACCCATTAAGGGCTTATCTACCCAGCACGGCAGCATGCCAGAGGGCTGTAACGTGTAAAGCGCTCTGAGGAGTGACACTCTAACTGCCCATCGTAGACCCTGCAGCAGCACTTGAAATGGTACCTAGTTCACATTAACACAGTCCTCTCTAACATGCTTTGCTGGCACTGTGTAGACAAACTCAGAGACCCATAATGTATATGTGTGGTAAGGAAATATTATTTTCATTTTACTGAAGGGGAAATGGAGACAAATAGGTTAAGTGACTTGCCCAAGGCCATGCAATCAGTGACAGAGCTGGGAGTAGAATCCAGGAACTTCTGAATTCTTGTACTATGCTTAGGTCAGTTGAATACACTTTGAATATATATTTCACAGAGGCAGGGTAAGGAGGCTAGTACTTTAACACACATAAACCTGGCCTGCTGGAAGGATAGAAATAGGAGAAATGTTTTCATTGACTGACTAGCCTGCTTTGATGGCCATGAAGTATGAAGCAGTGCTAACTTCAAACGTAAAAGCAACTCTTTTTATAGTTGTTCTCAAATGCTGTATCTCAAACCCAACTCTCCGTCCCCCCCCATATTTACAGCTCAAAATCACAGCAACTTCCCTTCACAGAATCATAGGGTTGAGAAGGACTGCAAGAGTCATCTAGTTTAAACCCCTGCCAAGATGCAGGGTTTGTTGTGTCTAAACCATCCAAGGCAGATGGCTTCAGCCTCCTTTTGAAAAGCTACAGTGAAGTAGCTTCCACAGTTTCCCTAGGCAGACTATTCCATTGTCCTCCTGTTCTGACAGGTAAGTAGTTTTTCCGGAGGTTTAACTTAAATCTGCTATGCTGTAGTTCTGCCTTTTGTCCTGCCCTCTGTAGCAAGAGAGAACAAATGTTTTCTCTGTTTTGTGGCAGTCCTTCCAATAGATGAAGACCGCTATCATGTCACTCCTTAATCTCCTCTTTTCCAAACTAAACATTGAATTTGCTTTTTTTGCATCATCGCATTGTTGACTCATGTTGAGGTGGTGACCCACCGCAACTCCCCACCTCCAACACCACAACTCCACAATTCCTCATGGAAAGCTGGACAGAACACACTTGAGAGCCTGCCCCCATCTGCTTCCCAATCTCCAGGTTTGCTGAAGAGGGTACTAGCTAAGGTATATTTCTCCTACAGCCCTGCGGGTCCAGGCACTGAACTGTAGTGTGTCTACACTGTGGCTGGAAGTGAGCCTCCCAGCCAGTGCAGACAGACTAGCGTTAGCTTGGCTCAAGCTAGCACACTAAAAATTGCAGTGTGGACACTGGGGCTTGGTGGCCACCCAGGCTTTCAAGCTCACCTGCCCCCATGGGTCTGAGCTCAGGTGGCTAGCCTGAGTCTCCCCCGGAGCCACAAGGTCCACATTGCTATTTTTAGCACACTAGCTGTCTTCGCGGGCTGGGGGGCTCTCACTCCCAGCTGCAGTGTAGACCTACCCAGAGTGTCCCATGCACCAGTGTTAAGCGCTGGACCAAGCCAGTCCTAAAGCCAGCTCTGTTTGCCAGACAAAGCGCACCTAGACTCTGCTGAGGCTTTAGCTGAGAAGGCAATGGAAGCCTTTGATGGTAATTCAAATACATACAGAACAACCCCCTAGTAAGACTAGGAGGTCTGCATCCTGAACCCCTAGCGCCCTGGGCTCTATACAATGGCTTTACAAGTGGAAGCACACAGCGATTTCATCCGTTCAGCTAATCTGCTTGGGAGTTCTGCTTTAACATTACTATTTACCATGCTGTAAGGCTGCGGGGCCCAAGAGGGGCAGATCTGACATCCTCCCATTTGCACTGCACAGCTGGCTACAAGCACTGTGAAGATTTGGCTCTGCCCCCTGTCACTCTCTAAGTGACACAGATAGGAGGCACTTTGAGAGGTTGGACATGTCCCCTGTCAGTCAGCAAGCGACCTGCAGTGGATTTCAGTTCCTTTTTGCTATAGCACATTGCACTGTATTGGACAAAAGTGTGAAACAGCCTTCATTTGCATTCTTTCTGCTTCACGCAGACCCTACTACTAGCCTTTGGCTTCCTCCACGAGCCAGCATCCTTCTCCCCAGGTGATCACACTTGCTTCCCAAAAGCTTTGTCAGATACACATCCTGCCACTGAACTGCACAGCCCAAAGTCTGCACATAATAGTGCTCACAATCAGAAAAATGAAATTTAAAATGGATTTAAATTTCAAAACCTCTACAGCCTTGAAAAAGTCTCTAGCGTGAAAAGGTGGGGAGGAGGGAAGGTGAATGAAAATTGTTAATCAGTGAGGCATTTTCTGCTCCATGTGTCAAGAACTAGTGAGTTATGAGTTAATCAACTATTCTGAGCTCCCAGGAGAGCAATAAACTTGAAGCCTCTTAATGGAAGGAGAGGAGAAAGATGGGCATCGCTTCCAAATGAAAGCATATTTAGTATTGCTTAACCCCAACGCCCGTACTCAGAGCATCTCCGGAGAGCTCAGGATTTCCAACATTCAGTCCAATTCTAAGGCCTGCTCCAGCCACATCACTGTTGATCTCATTGCTTCAAGGCTTTCATAACAGTCTGGTTCAGAGATCTTCCTTAATATAGCAGCTGGGACTTCTTACTGTCTAGGACAGGACTAGAGAGAGAGTGGAAACAATTATCCATGCCTCTAATTTGTGTTTCTCACTGCTCTTCTTTTAAGGCTGTTGCAAAACCTCAATGCAAAAGGCAGAATTGAAAGTGTGCATGTGTTTGCGTGCTCAGAAGAGACCACTAATTCCTGCGTTCAGGATTCTGCATTCCCCATGCAAGGCATTGCCTTAAGGAATGAATTAAAAGAATCAGTGGGGAGAGAACAGGAAAGAAACCCCTCTAAAAATGAAGGGGGTTTGAGATTGAGCATTTCTCTCTTGTAATGAGTCTAGGAAAGAGAAGGCAAATGATGGGTGATTTTTTGCTACTGGAGAAAAAGTTAATCTATTTTTACTTCAATTTACTCTGTGCAAGTATAGTCTAAATGGAGTACATTCTTATCTGCAACATGCTAAACTATCATTAGAGTTTCTCAGTGACTGGTAAGACAAGAAAGGCTGCAGCTGCTACAGGATCTCAGCCATCATCCAAGAGCTTCCCTGATGGGCTAAACAAAAGATAAATATTAAGATAAATATTTATAGCTCAGGACTTCTTCATACATTGAGATTGAGGCTAAAAATATATAAACAAACTCCTCCAGGCTAGAGATGCAAGAATGGACTGTGGTGGGGGTGGGACGTGAGAGGGACTGGCAGGATGTGAACCCTGGATGCAAACAATCACAACCTGCCTACCGCAATTTCCACTCTATGCATCTGATGAAGTGGGTTTTAGCCCAGGAAAGCTTACGCCCAAATAAATGTGTTAATCTCTAAGGTGCCACAAGGACTCCGCGTTTTAACCACAATGAAGTCGATACCCAACTGAATATAGTTGTACTCAGACAACATCCTCGTTAGTGGGCAATTCTAAATTCTTCTGATGAGTTACAGCAGCAGATGAAAAAAGGAGAGCCAAGTGCTTTGGCTTATTAAACTTTTGTTTGCCCGGCTCCCCCCTCCCCATCATGCAATCTCCCAAGCAGCAGTTGCAGCTTCACACCTTAAAGCAATCAGAAGCAACATGATGATGCTGTACATGTGGCAAATGAGGAAAGTGGGCAGATGTGAGGGCTACTGCACAGTAAATTGGAGGAAAACTGGATGAAATCTTCTCCTACTTCAAGGAAGAGGAAAATTACTGCAGCATCTACCTTCTCCTTGGTGAAGTTCAATGAATGAATTGCTTCAACTCTAGAGTATGGGTGCCCTGAATTTCACAGGGGCGGAGCGCCAGCAGCTTCCGCTGAAGTCAGGAGGTTGAACATGATTTCTTCTCGCATCCATCCCATTCCCCTTCTTCTTGCAGATCTTGTTACATGTTTTTAAGTGAAAAGTATTTTCCTCATGAGATTTTTTCTTTCTACCTGCCCTCTATGCATTATTTTAGATGGCAACTGGATTATTTGACTGTGGCAGAAACAACAGAGATTCCTGAATTTAGGACTTGGCAGGTGAGTGGAAGAGGAACAGATGTTCATATATCTCATTGTAAAATATAATTACCTGCAATTTTGCACTCCACAAATACAACAAATATTACTCCCAGGACTATGAGAGTGGTCTTGGTGCCCATCTTAAAGCCTTGGATGCTCCTCCAGATTTTGCCTTATATTTCATCTTGAAGGCTCTATGTTCCAGTTACCATCCTTCAGACAGAGACAGGCAACACCACTCTGGTCCTGGTGAGGGCTGCTTTTAAGGAGGATAGAGAACTCTCCCTGGCTGATGAGTGAACCATTTTACAGCACTTCCAGTTCCTGCAGGAAACCAGGTCTGGTTTCCACTGGGCAATATTAGGTAAGCAGATCAGTGGCTTCTACATTTATATGCCATTACTGACTTGGCATCTTAAACAAGTCTTTTAACCATCAAGGGATCTTTGCAGCTTCCCTTCCAACTGACAGTCCAAAGTGATATCTAGAAAAACACGCCCCATAACAGCTTGCGCCTCCTACAAAACTCATTTGGATATTTGTAGGGTGCAATTGGATCCATTGCTGCCCAACAACATGTACTCAGTTCAGCTGGGAAAACTTCTCAACTGCCTCTCTGAAAGAAAAAACACAGTTCTAGCTTCCCTGGTGAGCCCTGCACCTGAAAGTCTGAACACTTATCTACTAGTATCAAATTGAACAGTATCCTTTACTCCTAACTTCCAATGGATACCTCTCACTCTCTCCAAAGAGCAGGTGAAACCATTAGGTATAGTTACCTTACTCACACTAGAGAGTACAGAATTGCTGTGCAGATTTCATCCAGAATTGTTCTAGCCTCACTTCCAAAACATGTATGAAAATATCTCAGTCCTTCCCTCACCACCTCCTTGAAGGTAGACAAATCCAACAGACTTCAAACCCCTTTTTATCCTTGTTGAGCACTGTGTCTATACTCACAGGAAAACAAAATATCTAAGCAGGCAATTTGGAGATCAGAAATTTTTTTGTTTCTAACAACTAGTACAAAACCTCCAGTCTATTTTCCTTTGACTTCCAGCAGCCAATCAAAGCAAAAGAAAGCTGAGAAGGTCAGAACCTTCATTCTGGGCACAAATTGGCTGCTGATTCTCTACTGCCTAGCCATGGAGACAGGGAGAGGAGGTTATAGCCACAGAGTAATGAGTGAGATTACACTGAAATCAAGGAATGGGGTATGATCTGGAGGAGATGTGCTGAAGGCAGGAGAAACATTCCTTAATATAAACCTCTGTCACTAAGGTCTGTAAAGCTGCTAATTGTTGATCTAGTCACATTTTCTTACAGCTCGTCTCCCAGCCCGGGAATTGGCTGAGATATCTATTTGGGAGAGCAGTCCTACAGTCCTCATTTAATTGGTACTCTACAGCTTTCCTCCTCCACTTACTTTACCTTGTCGCTAGCTCAGTGGATAATCCACCAGACTCTAAACTTCTGCAAGTGGGCATAATTCCACAGAGTTTTTCTTCTGCCATCAATAACAACCCAGAACATGCAGAGGTATGGGCATCTCAGCATTCTGCTTCTCTCAGTCATACTCTAGAGAAGGGCAGCTTTTGGGGTCTTTCTGAACATCCCCTCCCTTTTGCTTTCTCTAGTGATTATTAAGGGTCAGTTCAGCAACCCGAGGACACTTGTGCAAGCTGCACTGCAAGCTGAAAATTGAACATTGCTGTTCAATGAACTTGGAAAAGAAAAAGGAAATGAATAAGGAGCCCATGAAATGCAACAAGTCTTGATATAAGGGATCGTCTCCAGCAGAGTGGATGGAAAGGAAGATTGGTTTCTGATTAGCCTAAATCACACCCATCTCATTGGAATGCTTCAGTGAACCCACCAAGCTGGAAACATCTGCAGAACAGTCCCCCGTCTGCAGAGAGATTTTTGCACTGCTATCATAGATGGAATGGTTAAGGGTATAGCAAAAACTCCCAGACTCCAATGAAGTGGGGAAGTAAGGAGAGTGGATCTGAGGAGGAAATGTGCACCAATCACAGGTAAGTAACCTTTCTTTTTCCTTTGACAATTGCCTCTGCTGATCCCCACTCTTGGAAGATGAGCTAGCAGCAACAAATCTCTTGGAGGAAAGCTGTAGAGTACCAATTAAATAAGGACTGTAGGACTGCTCTCCCAAACAGATATCTCAGCCAGTTCCCAGGCTGGGAGACGGGCTGTAAGAAAATGTGACTAGATCAACAATTAGCAGCTTTACAGACCTTAGTGACAGAGGTCACTGTAAGCATTCCCCAGATAATGCCTCAGAGCCAGCACAACGTGCCTTAAGAGCCTCTAGTCAAGTGACGCTGCAAGACTGCAACAAGTCTGGATACAAAGCAATATTTTGTACTGTTTATTTAGTCATGCGTCCAACAGTGACAACAGCGATTTGATTTAAGTTCCCCATCAGCAACATCATCCTTGCTATCACCGCCTGCCGCCACCGCCTCATTAACACAGCTGTGCGGTGCTCGCCAGAGAGATTCAATCAAATGTACAAAAGAACATGGATAAAAACACATCTCATTAATCTCTCTATTGTGTCAGGCCTTCCCTTATTTCTCTCTCTTTTTTCATTTCCATTTTGCTTTTCCTTCCTCTTCAGATTCTCTCTTCTTTTGCCTGTTTTCTGTCTCTCTCACTTTCTCCTCTCAGCTCTTCTCCATTCAGAGACCATCAAAGTGTCCCCCTTCTTCTCTGTTACTCTTTCACCCATCCACTGACTGCACTCAATTGTCTCCTTCTTGCCCCCTAGTTTAGACAGTTTATTCAGCAGTTATCTAAACAATCTCATATACAGCACATGAACTACAGAGTTCCTCATAACGAGTAGCACAGGTACTGCCACTGTCATTGTGGTGTAAGGCAAAAGTGAAGTTAGCCATGTGCTAAATTAAGTAAAAATCCCTTACACCACTCTTTGAGGCTTGCTGAAATCTGGCTCTTCTGGACCTCCAGGACAGCAAGTCCCAAAGACTAAGGCCTTTTGCTGAGAAAAGCTTTCAGGATCTACACCATAACAGCAGGAGCTTCCCAGATTCTCCCAGCTGTCACAACAGGAGCAGGGTGAGAAGCAACCTTTCAAATAACTGGGCTTCAGATCATTCAAGGTATCAGATTATCACTACAACCATGAATTGCACCCAGAAGAGATTTGTTCTCTCTCTCTCTTTCATTCCTTCATCTTGGTTCTCTTCCCCTGCTCTCCCATTCCCTTTTTTGGTGTTTACTCTCCATATTAAGTTCAAAACACCAGCAGGACCAATATAGGTGACCCTGAGCAAAATTTGCTTACGTACTGCTTAATTCACCCTTTGCTTAAGCGATTTAAAATAAGACTTTTATGGTGCCCAGGTCTTGTGCTAGCTCTCTGAAGAGATGGGCATTCCATTCATCCCTAATGAGAAGGTATGGTACTGTCTGACTGAAATGCCCTGCCCAAGAAGTACTTACCCAAGGGCACCTAACTCCTAGGAATTTTGACCCCCCCACTAGAGAAGACTGGGACATCTAAAAATAGTTGTTAAGAAATACTGAGCAACAGTTAGCTCTGGCAGCTGAATTTTCCTTTACTCTTAGCATGTTCTCACTTGCTACACAAATTGCAACTGAATATTATTTTGGAGCTATTGGTTTGTTTTTCCGTTCCATTGAGTGGGTTTTGGACATGGTCACAGTGAAGCTAGGGCTGGGATCCATATGTCGGGAGAGAGACACTTTTTCTTTGCAAACTTCTCTTGAGCAGGTTTTTTCCTACATATACAAAGAAACCAGCTAGGTGTGCAGAGCTCAACAGGTCCATTTCAGCCTTTTCTACAGAACTACACCTGGGAACTGTCATATAAGTCCAGAACCTTCAGGAGTTGTGTCCTCCATGGCCTTAGAGAATAGCGCCTCTCCCTTGCAAAACATGTCTTACCCTGAAAACATGCAGGTCTTGATAAGCTATCATTAATATTCCTCTTGTTTCCTTTGAAATGGCCTCCCTTGCCTTAAGGCCACACAATAGCTCCCCTTCGCATGCTGGCAGCAAGAGACTTTGCAGAAGTCTATGGCTGGGGACTGGCAGACCACATTTTCTCCTCTAGCACAGGCTTGTAGAGTTTAACTGCAAACCTTCAATTATCACAGCACACAACTGTAAAACTTGATGAACTGGAAACAAACATTCAGCTATTTCTAACCATGCCTTCAATCTCCTTCCTGCTTCTGCTCCCAAAATCATCTCTAATAATAATCTTCTGGAACCTCTGTGCAGTCTGTGGAGCACAGAGCTAAATTATAAGACACAATGACTAATAAACAAAATGAAAACACATATACCTCTATCAGCGCTGAACTGGGAACACAGCTTCTAGAAGAACAGGCCACTGCTACACATTACTCTCAGCAAGTACCCTGCTGAGAAGGCAGGGCAAACAGCACTTCTCAGAGAGCAAGCACATTCTCCTCTTTGCACCGGGATGCTAATGTGTATCCTTTAGTCTGTGTGTTTTGGGTCTGCGCCTTCCATGGAGCAGTGTATGTTTAGTTGGAATCATTAAAATGAAAAGCCCTACTTTGGACTTCACCTGCCTGGAAAAGCTGTTGGAAATAGATAGCAACAAGAAACTTGTAGGACAAGCTCCCACGCCCCACTGAGACAAATTGCTAGTTTAGTAATTGTGTTTTCTTCTCACTGAGTGGAAGGTGTCTTTAGCTGCGGTATTCAGACTTGTGGAAAAGGTTGTTGGACCAATCCTCATTCTCCAGCTGAACCTGGTGGTTGGCGGCCACAGAAACTCCCTGCAGCTAGGAAATTTCACCTTGATCTTTTTGCAGTCAAGCTTTCACTTTTAACTGAGAGAAAATGAGATGGGTAAGAGACACTGTAGGGAGGGCAAATCTGAAGCTATTTCCATCTGCACCCAGGGTGAAATTCCAACCTGTGCAGAGGGTCGGTACGAGACCTCTGCACCACTTGTGGGCTTGTAATACAAGGCAGCTTTCTTATGAGAGGGGATTTCTCTTCTAATATAGTCACGGGGGAGCAAGGTCAATCCACTGAACCATATCCTCCTATGTGAAGATTAGTATAATGGTGCTACGGATCATCTACTGACTATGTAACTTACCAGACAGTATGACGGTCTTGGTGATTTTCTGTCACCATGTGAATGTGCACACATCTGTTACCTGTCCCACTTCTAACACTGGTGAGCATATGCTAATACTAGCTCATCCGTATAGCCTGAAGAGGTTTCCTGCTTCTGTAAACATGGCATCTTTGAATGCTTCCCTGTATTTATACTTCACAGGCAGGACTATGTGACAGCAACCATGAGACAGTTAGAGAATGATCCTCTTTCGCTGACAAGATTTTGGAAGAGCTCAAATTGGGGGAAACCTCCCCTGTACATAATCACAGAAAATCTTAAATGTCCATCTGTGGAATAGGATGAGGAATTGCCCCTCTTTTGCACATCAGCTGTGGATGGAAAAGCCTGGCTGTTCCTGATTTGTTCTGCATGGTAAAATAAAGACCACCTGCTCTGGCTGAGAATTGGGGAAATTTGTGAGAACATCCATTATGTATAAGATAGCTGTCCACAGGCAAATTGCCTGCAATCTGTTAAAGGGAGAACTCTCAGGTCCCCTCAGCAGTAGTCTGGCATAGGCCTGTTCCACTGATATGGCAGAAAAATCACTTTAATTTCTAATTATTCTGCTGGTATGTAATACCTTTAATTAAAAAAAAATTCCACACCCCCTTTGTGAGAGGAAAGAAGCAGCCAGCAGTGGAGCAGAAGGACTTGGCTGCATTTCAGGGCTTGTCCCCTTTAAAGCTGAGGGAGCAGGTGAACAAGCAGCCTGCCGTTTGTCACTAAGCACTGAGAGCGGTTTGTCGGTGCAGATATGACACATGCACTGAAGCCCCTGTAACTCCCCACGGGATGCGTTGGAGATGAGGGCTGGGATTGTGTGTACACAAAAGAGCCATTCCAGCCTACTCATGTCTCGTCTATTTATCATGCGGGGTGGGTGGGAATAAATGCAGACAGAGTCAAGGGAAAAAATAAAAATGACTCTTCCCTAGGCAGAGCATGAAGAGACTCGGGCAGACCTGCAGGCTGAAAAGCAGAGAGTTGATGAGTTTCAAGACATACATTATCTCTTTAAAACTTAAAAAAAACAATATTCCCTCACCCCCATTTTCCCAAGCCTCTCTTTCCTCTTCTAATGTTTCTCTTCCCAACATTAATAATGAATTCCAGGCATGTGGGACAAATTTACACACTGGTTTCTGAAAAATTAATTCCATGATTATAATGTCAGTCCCGAAGAGATGGAAGCAGCTCAGGTAAACTATAGATGCACTTTTGCAATTTGGGGGCCTTTGGCATGTTGTCCAAACAGAGGCTTGCATGTAAGGTCTCCCTTATAGATCTAACTCAAAAGGGGAAGATCCAGTAAGGGAAATGTGTTTTTAAGTTAGTCAAGTTTTATTTTTGTGTGCAAAACTATTTCACTTGTGCTTCCCCATCAGCCCTTGATTTTCCATAGAGAGGAATAACCTTGGGTCTTCCCAGGCATGACCACTTGTGGCTGTTTACACAGTGCAGTAGACAAGGGAGAATCCCAACATGAAAATTAATGAGTAAATGAGATATCTTTCATATCCAAGTTCAATCTGATTTTAGACCCACAGAATTTCAGTTCAACAAATGAAATTTTCTATGACACTATATTTTGAAATTGATGAGAGCACTGGATGGTATCATGATCGAGAAGTCGTCTCTAGTCTCAAACAGACTATCTTCCCACCAGCTAATGGGCCCATCAATGGCCAAAGTGACAACCAAAGTATCGGGAATTTCTAGGAGAGAGAGGTAAGGATCGCACACTATACATTGATTGGCTGCAACTGTTCCCCACCCCAGAAAAGCAGAGGCTCTGATGGGACTTCCCCTGGTATCTGGAGGAGTTGTGATTGGTCACTTCATGCTCTATTCTGCCTAGCCCTGTATCAGAGGAATGAGCGGGCTAAGGAACTATGCTTGGTTATCTGCAGTGGACTCTATAATAATCAACATCGTTACTTTTGTTTTAAAATAAACAAACTTGAGAGAGAAAAATCTCTTAAAACTTCCAGAAGACTGGAGAACCTAGAAGCTCAAAATAGTTTTCCAGATTTAGACAGAGGAGTAATCAGACACACTTGATTTTCTTTCCTAAGATGCTAAAAAAATGGCAGAAATAAAGCAGGGAGAAAAAAGACCGCCTTTCCCATAGTCCTCTGCAAAGATTTAAACATCCGTGTGAGTGAAAACCCAAGTATGCTTCAAAGAGAGAGAAGGCTGCCAACTAATCCAACCCTGGGAATTTTGGAATACCTCCATTTGGACATCAGTGCCAGCCTGAGCTAGGGACTGGGAGGAATGCTGTGGGTCAGTAAGTCCAATGGCAGGACATTCTCTGTCATTTAACACGAGGGTGGAAATGATGTTTTTGTTTTTATTATTATTTTTAGATGAGCTTAAAAGACATTTGAAGTACCCCGATGACTGTAGGAGTAAGACCTGAATTACCCCAATACCCAGAAAAGCAGCACTCTACACGACTTAAAACTTGTCTCCCACAGCCAGGTTTGGATGCTGTGTGAACCATGCTACCATGCGCTAAAAGCTACTAGCGTGCTCTGACGTACTTTTGAACAGCAGACTCCAAATGGCCAATGATAATAAGGTGATAACAGTCAGCATGGATTTGCCAAGAACAAGTCACGCCAAACCAACCTGATAGCTTTCTTTGACAGGGTAACAATCCTTGTGGATGAGGGGGAAGCAGTAGATGTGGTATATCTTGACTTTAGTAAAGCTTTTGATACTGTCTCGCATGACCTTCTTATAAACAAACTAGGGAAATGCAACCTAGATGGAGCTACTATAAGGTGGGTGCAAAACTGGTTGGAAAACTGTTCCCAGAGAGTAGTTATCAGAAGGGCATAACGAGTGGGGTCTCACAGGGATCAGATCTGGGTCCGGTTCTGTCCAATATCTTCATCAATGATTTCAATAATGGCATAGAGAGTACACTTATAGTTTGCAGACAATACCAAGATGGGAAGGGTTGCAGGTGCTTTGGAGGATAGCGTTATAATTCAAAATGATCTGGACAAACTGGAGAAATAGTCTGAAATAAATAGGATGAAATTCATGACCTGTGAGGGAAGATTGCAAAAATTGGGTTCGTTTAGTCTGGAAAAGGGAAGACTGAGAGGGGACATGATAACATTTTTCAAGTACATAAAAGATTCCAGTACATAAAAGGAGCGGGGAGAAGAACTGTTGTTCTCAACCTCTGAGGATAGGTCAAGAAGCAATGGGTTTAATTTGCAGCAAGGGAGGTTTAGGTTGGACATTAGGAAAAACTTCGTGTAAGGGTGATTAAGCACTGGGATACGTTGCCTAGGGAGGTTGTGGAATCTGCATCATTGGAGATATTTAAGAGCAGGTTGAACAAATGGGGATGGTCTAGATAATACTTAGTCCTGACATGAGTGCAGAGGACTGGACTAGATGACCTCGCGAAGTCCCTTCCAATCCTATGATTTAGTGTACAGCAAACCAGGGTACTGTAGGTTTATGCGCCTGATTGCCATGCACTAAGTCTCAATGTAGATGAGTCTTAGGTTGGAACAGCAATGCCCAAATATGGAGGTCTGCTGAACGCTTTAGTCAGCTTTCAAGACAATGGAGAATTTCATAAGTCTGATTTAAAGAGCTCTACCAAACTGTCAATTTTTGGAGAAAACAGGGAGCAGTCTGGCTCAGATGCCTCCAGCTGGGTTATGTGTTGTATATAACATACAGTACCTGCTGCAACATCTCAGAGCACCGGAAACCCACAGGACCCTATCTAGCAATGCTTTAAGGTGTAAACGAGCAGAATGCCGATTGCTTAGCTTGGTTCATCACATTTTCTCCTGAAGTTGTTGGCTTTTTAAAAATGTCAGAATAGGTGGCCTTTATGTGATATTTAATACTCGAGGGATTCTGGGCTGACAGCCCTCGGCACTATGGTCCTCTAGCCACAGCACAGACCCAGAATCAGTAATGGCAATGCCAGCTTCTGCACATATTTCCAGCATAGCCAACCCTGCCACCTGCAGGACAGGGTCATTCATTCTCCACCCTCATTCAGTTCAGGCCTCTCTATTGAGACTGCCCATTGTGTGGGTGGCTGTTAAATCCCCCTCTCTTCTGAAGGAACCCTAGAGCAGGAGACTCCCTACCTTATATCAAGGTTAATTTCAATTACGTGCTACTTCCATACAAAATAAATCGTGGCACATTAAGGGGGAAACATACGTGCTGCTCTGCGCATATGCAAGAGGAAATGGAAACACTGGAACAAGCAGCTTGGCACAGGCTCTTGGCTGGGCCAAAGGTTTATTCCTGGGATGCTGCTTTCCTGCAGACTAAGGAAAATTAAATTTAGCACTTTGCAAATAAATAGGTTAAGGCTGAAAGGACTCTATTTAGGAATTTATTGCTTACAGCAGCTTCAGAGATTATAGATCCATCACAGTCTATTACCTTGCTAGTTACTGTTTCCATTCTGTCTGTCATTCCCTCTTACAGAGTGGTCCTTTCATCAGATCTTTTTCTGTTCCAACACCAAACTGTCATCACACTAATGGAATTACACAAAGAAAAACATCTTTGGGCCTCAGCAACTCTCCTGCCAAAAGCCAAGGACATCTCTCCTGCTTTCCCAATATAATGTGATAAAATTCCCTCCAGAAGAAAATAAAAGGAGACGTAACGACCTTATATGAAGTATACCAAAGGACAGCTGTCCTGCGCCTCACCCTGTCTGCAAACTGGTATCTTAACCCTGACCCCCCAAAGTATCAAATCTTTACCAGTGGCATGCAAACTTCCTTTTACCTCTGCATCCTGCCTCTGCTGAAGGTTCATCACAGCTGCAGGGTAAGGACCATATGTTGTAGAAAATGTGAGGAGAAATGCTCATTAGCCATAACTTACCACATCAGGTCTGGATTACTTGCGTGCAGAGTCACTGAGCTTCCATTTTGCACACAGTAATACTACTTCCTGCCAACAGGTAAATATCATCCGCAGAGAGGTTCCCGCTCCAGACCCAGATGCAGCTTTCCTGACTACATAAAATGACACAGCTATAAAACAAACCATTGACTAAGGCACTGCAAACCCCTCACTCTGAAGCAGGCTCGGCTTCAGGCACCAGCATAGGAAGCACATGCATGGGGCAGCACTCTGTAAGGGCGCCACCCTTTTTTTCCCTCCGTCAGCGCTCCTCCAGCTGTGCCACTCTTTTCGTTCATCCGGCCGTGCCGCCCCCCGTGTGCGTGTGTGTATGTGTGTGTGTGAGCTAATGTTTATGGCAGTTCCCCCAAACAGGTTCAAATAGATCCAAGCTAACCAGTTGCACATGGAAGTGCTACCACTAATACTCAAATGATACATTTCCACTGAAGTTTAATATAGATTAGGACCACATTATACTGTGCAAACCATTGCTCAGTACACACTGACATATTCTCCCCAAACACAGACAGGCTCATCTTCCTTAACTAGTAACTGGGGACAACTGCAAAGGATAGTCTTGGGACTTATTAAAGTCTGAGGCCTTTCTCAGCTCTCAGCTTCCCTACTTCCCCCAAGGGGGTGGAAGGAAGTACACATTTTAGTTAAGATGCTTATACAAAGAGATTTGATAAGAAATAAGTCCCTGAATTACTTGCCCCAAAGATGTTCTCAGGCAATTGGCAAACAAGAGGCACTGCATTTCTCAATTCTGCTTATGAAATACAAGGTCCTAAAATTGTGTCAACAGAGAAATCACCTATTCCTATAACTAATCACGTTCAGACACACCGAAAGAATTACTGAATGCAGATCCTTTGTAAATGCATTTTGGATTGATTCACCTATGAGTCAGTGAAAAGAAGGAAATATGGGAATGGGTTAGTTTTTCTATAATTCCAAAGTACACGTATTAAATCAACTTAAATTGTATTAAATTCTGACACTTATTTCTGTTCCAATTCACCCAAGTTATTTACTGAGAGCCTTTACAAATATCTGTAACAATGAAATTTCACAGTGTGCTGGTCAGTAACATAGCCTAGGATCCATGTTACTATTAAAACAACCTCAGTCCACATCCACAAACGCCTCAGAGTGGTTTCCAGTCCACATCGGCATTTTGTGCTGTAAAACATATATAGTGTTGTGTCAAAGATACAAAGATTAATAGGTCCATACTACACATGGACTTGAATCTGAATCTTGACTATGTGGCATGGTGCATTGTGCCTACGATCCCCACGCTATGAAGGGTATCAAATCTTGAGGCGTGCCATGAATGAACACTTGATGTGCTTCCAACCATCCTCAGCAATCACTGGCATGGAATAAAGTGGAGATGACTGGAAGCAAAGCGGAAGATGCGATGGTGTAATGGAGGAGAGCGTTATCTGGGATTTTTCCTTTTCCTCAGATGGGTTCAGAAAAAGAAAACACAGGGTAACCCTGTTAGAGAAAGGCCACAGGGAACACCACCTTTCAAAGAAGCCCAAGTTCATATAAACCATGAGCTGGTTGACAGGCTCTGAGACATGGGTTAAATGGGTCCCTTTTCCTAAGTGCAGAATCCAAAGCCTACAGGCTGGTTTATGCAATGTGCTCTAGATCCTTAGAAACCCCAGGTCAATGTAGCAGTATCAGAGTGCCCAGAACTTCTGGGCTCCCTACCCTATTCTTGTTCCTTGGAGTGGTATGGCTTCTCTAGGGCTACCAAAGGGCTTGATGTATGGTGACCATAAAAGTGCCTTTCCTCTGGTGCCTACGAACTCCCCAGAACATACATTCCATTATGATTCTACTTCTCAAGTACCCCTGCTTGCATTCACCCCGGCTGAGCTGGCTCGCCTTGGGAAAACTGGCCGGAAGCCTTCTCATCCAATCTTAATTTATTCTTTATCAGCAGCAAGGAGGAAAGGATGGTGTAGGAGCCACTACCTTCAGGTTATCCTGCTGCAGCTGGCTAAGGGCCTCTTGGCACAAGCAGAGTGGCTTGCTGCTATCCTACACCAAGTCAGGGGAGAATCTGTCCTCCTCATGCTCCCTGTTGCAGGCCGGGACCAATGCATAAGGAAGTCCAAATATGTGTTCTTTCTACAGGCCTGGCCCATTCTGATGCCTTGGCATATTATCGCCAATACACTGTTGCTGGGACATGTCAGCACTATTCCCTCTAACCTCCATTTCCAGGAGAATCTTTCTGTAGAGACAACATTCAATTTTCTCTTTATTCTTCATTTTATTCATTACTTATTCTTTTTATTCTTGTGAATAAGAATATTCCTAAAACGACATACATTCAATCAGAGCTGTGTAGTTAAGTGAGGTTGAAATAAACAAGGTATTGTAATTGAGCAGTATCAAGGTTGTGACAAATCAACAAAAGGGAGAAACTGAGTTAAAGCGTCCACATAGACCATGGCTTCCTACCCTGTATGTTAATAGCAAACGCTTGCTTCCTTCAGTCCAGGACTTGAAGGGCTACCAACACAGTTCCAGTTTAGCATATTCCCCAAAGGAGTCCTTAATGAAATGAGAAATAGGGAAGTTGCAGCTGAGTTGACAATCTGCTGAGATACACCGGTATCAGAGAACTTTGAGCTTCCTAAATCAAAGTTTCCTTCATTTCATTTGAGACTTTGTACATAAAGAACTGTGAATGAAACAGTAGGGTTATGGTTTGGTGACATGGCTCAGCGTGTTCTGCAAATTCACAACAGCACCAGGGAAAACGAGAAGCAGGTATCAAAAGCTGCTTTTAAAAACAACCACTTCATGTGTTCTGTAATGAAGTCTTTGTATTCCCCAAACTCTCCATCTTGGAGTCATCTCCCTTCCTCTCAAGTGAGCCGATCACACAAACTCCAACTGAAAACTGTCTTTGAAAAGACCAAGGACTTAAAAAATGAAATTGCCGTGAATTTAGTGCTGCTGAAAGATGCTGTGTATGCACAGAAAAGAGAGAGCAGCCTGAGCAGCAACCATGCAGGCTTCCTCACAGTGTCCCACCAATGACCCTCAACCCTGAGCAGGATTGAAGGCACCTCTAAGAAGCAGTCTGCCATGTCTTCTCACTGCTAATAAAAGTACTTTACACTTGGTATCTCTACACTGCTTTTACTTAAAAGCCCCAAGCGCTGTACATTTAATTAAGCTTCTCAACCTCCCACAAAGTAAGTGGATGGTATTTTTCTGCACCCATTTTACAGACCAGGAGAAACATGGGTAGATTAAGTGACTAGTCCAAGGCCATAAAGCAAGTTAGTGGCAGAGATGGGACCAGAACATATGCAGCACTAACACATGCCAAACCTGGGTCGTCACAGAGTTTTACAGAGTTAGAGTGACCACATTTCTCAAAGGGAGAACAGGACACTGTGTGGGCTCGTCTCAGCCCCCTCCTCCACATGGAGCTGGCCCGTGCCCTGCCTGCCTCCCTGAGTGCAGGGTTCGGGCTGGCATTGCTGCTTGCTCAAGCCCTGCCTCTCTCCTTCCTGAGCTCTGCCTTCCCTCCTTTGCGTGGGGCTGGCCTCACCATTCGCCCCCTGCATGTTTCTCCACACCTGACTTTTTTGATAAAAGTGGGCATTTGTCCCATTTGCGCCTAAAAAAAAGGTGGGACAGATGGAATACGGCTTAAAATAGGGACTGCCCCAGCCAAAACATGATGTATGGTTGCCCTACGCTGAGCACTCCACTCAAGCACAATATTGAACAGACAGACACTATTCTCTGCTGAGACAGCCAGCCAAGACACCAGGTAGATAAGGTTATGGTGGTGGCTTGCACGTGGTGAACTAAACTGTGACCACATTTTCATATAGGAATACAGACCGTCTGGCAAGAAGAGTTTTGTTTTGATTAATAGCACTCGTCAGGACAGATGATGCTTCTTTCAAACTTAGATTCGGCATGACAGCAGCTCAGCTCATGGGACTCCCTGACCCGGCCAGCAGTCTTGTTGTTGTCACAGGATCACAAAGGGTATGTCTCCCTTGGAGCTGCGGGTGAGAGTCCCAGCTCGAGGAGGCATCCCTCTTACAGAGTTAGCACACTACAAACAGAGGGTAGCTGCAGTGGCATAAGGTGTAGCCACCTCAACTGTATGCCTCACATTCCAGGTGGGTACATATTCAGGGCAGCTATTCCCTCCTGCAGCTGTTTTTAGCACACCAGTTTAATCAGAGCTAGCCCTGGCAGGTCTCCTCAAGCTGGGGATCACCCCTCCAGCTTGAAATAGAGACTTACCCCAAAAGTCTAAAATGCCCCTGCAACTGTGCAGGCCCCCATGCCAGTCCTGGCTGCTCTGGTCTGATGTTCTCCTAACGCCCGTCCATTTGGCATAACCTTCCACCCTGGTGAACAACAGTCACAGTTGCCTGTGACGCTTCCCAGTCAGAATGCTCCCCACCTTCCCATCGTAGCGCATTTCACTAAATAAGAGACATATGAATGAGAAAATGGAGAAGGGGTGGGGGCGGGGAGAATCAGAATCACGCAAAGGACTGGCAAGTTGGTAATTAGGTTAATTACTGTTATGGCAGGAGTGAAGGAGACAGATGCTGAACGAAGTAGGGGCCCTTCAGCTGGGCCAGCTGATGTCTGCAGTGCCCACTCGCACAGATGAGGCCAACGGGACTGTCACAAATTGTGTTTGGATGGCTGCAGTCAGGCTGAGCAGAGAACATGCAGGGACAACCTCAAGGCCGCCCAGTTTTTTACTGGTTCCTCTGTTGAGAGAGAGGCAGAAAATCCAGCCTGAGGCGAGCATAGGGGGAGGGGACAAGCTCATGTTAACCACTTGGCAGAGCTGCTTGGAGAGGTCTCCAGAAGCCCAAGGAAATCTATGATGCATCGACAATCCCATCTGTGAGCTCCTGCCATCGTGGCCTGAATAAGCATTGGGCAGGGCACTTGGGAAAGCAGCTCCATGGCTAACAGCAAAGATTACAGAACAAACACGAGTGGCCCCACATTAATGACCCATTTCTCACATCTCCCTCTGAAAATGGCTTTCAGCTTTTAAAGCCAAAGGCTGTGTAACTGGATCAGTACTTAAGCATGACAGCCATTTCCTACAGAAACCTCAATGTGTCTCCATTCTCCCCTGGATTACACCATAAAGCAAAAGGCAGATCCTTCAGAAAACCTCACTCATCCCCTTTTCTTCTCAGTAGTCACAGTCTCAGTCACTGAGACCTGGAAGAATTCTATGTCAACTATCACTGATTACCAGCCTAATGGGGTTTCTCTCTATTGTCTGCCATGGTAAGGAGTGACAGGGAGGGTATTCTTCACTGATCCCCTTATACCAGACACTATGCCAGATGGAAAAGTGACCGGAGCTTGGGGTTCCCCACACTGAGCTTCTGAGAGCCCTATCATGAACAGGCTATATTTCTGTTGGTTTCTCCTTTGGATTCTGCGACTCTTGAGGTGATGAGACTAGTTTAAAGGGGGAAACAATACACACTTAAGACTCAGTCAGGAGAAAGGGAAATTATTTCAGGAAGAAACATGCTGTCAGAGCAACATTGGGGCAGGAATTGGAGCACGCAGTGACTGGAGCAAGATGAGGACACGGGCAAGAATTAAAGCAATGTACCAACGTGGAATGGAGGCAGGTATCGCGGATGAAGCATGGGTTTAAATATACTATTTACTCATATCATCCCAACAGATTGATTGCTATATCCTGTTTTAGAGCTGTTGATTTTGAAGACCACAAAATTCCTGGCTGACCTTTGCTGCAATTTTAATGCAGCGCGTTTGGCATTAACGCATCATGCTCACACACAAATGGCGTGTGCCTCCTGGAGCGGAGGAGAAACTAAATCCTCAGAAACCACACAGGGAAATTGAAAAACAAAATATAAAAATAAAATAATGTGTAATTAACAAGAATGAGGAGTTAATAGAGGCCTGCAATCTCTAATCAATCTCTCTCTGCCTGTCCTGCTTCACCAATGAGCACCACTGCTATTTTTGATTGTGTGCAAGAGTGCGAGACGGCTGCTGAAAGAACAGCACTCTGTCAAAACTGTGACTTCTTTTCACTCTTGAGACTCACCCAGGAGAGAGGAGGAGGGGAAAGAGAGACGCAAAAAGAACCGAACAGCTGGGGACATGCTACTGAAGGACACTTATTGGTGAGTTCAAAGTGGAACTAATTGATCTTGCAAGCATGCTAAGCACATGCAGGCAGCCCCACAGCGTCCACACCACTGACAGCTCACATCACCCACATCCACATATAATGAGAAAGTACAACACTCAGACAGAAAGAGCAGATGGGGAAAAACAATCCAGTTATTACACTGTTCATCTTGAAACATATTCAGTAATTATGAAGGGGCCGTAGCTATTCTACAGTTAATGCTGCATTGAGATTTGTACTTAAAGAAGGATTAAAACTGTCTATTTCTCACATAAATCGTTGCATTTTGTCTCCCACTTTAACCCACTACCTTTGCATAGGCTAATTGAAATTTCTGTTCTAATTTTTAGGTCAAAGACTAAATAACTTTGCCAGAGGAAACATTTAAAAACAAGCCCTTTTTGAAACTTCCTCTGAATTCTAATTTTTACTGGATCCCTCTAGCTAACCCATGAGAGTCACACAGACCCCGCACACAGTAGCTCTGGTAACAGCTTAGACACAGAGAAGCTTTTCATGGTATGTAACTTAACCGCAACATTATTCTTCTTATTGGCTATAACCTCATTTAGTTCCAAAGATGACAATGCTACTACTGCTCACTTTGGGTGTTCAGCCTGCTTCCCTTAGTCCTCAGATTAGCCCTATAGGGGTACCACACCACCCCTAACTCTGGGGACACCAAAAAGGCAGGTGAAGCCAGCAGTGGCATCCAGAGGGTGAGTGGGAGTTTGGGGGTTCAGGGAGAGAAACTGGGTTGTCATGGGACGAGTGGGCTGTGGGAGAGGTGACAAAGTGGCAGGAAGCAGCAACTCTCTTCGCCATATCGTTTTTAGACATAGAACAGCCAATTTAGGTCATTTTTTTGAGGTTTTTATGCTGCCCTCTGTTCTGTAACACGGCATATCTCCATAGTATTGCATACATGATATGCGAGGGTGCAATGTAAAGGTTTTATTAGCACTTTCTGGGAACACACAGCTCACTCATGGCTTCTCCATTCAATACACACACACACACAAACCCACATCAGCTATGAATCTTGTCTCCTATCTTACTATTGGTTATTGTAATGCTTTTATATTGTTTCATATTTTGGCTTTGTAACACGTGTGTCCCTGCAAAGGGTCTATTTCAATTTGCATGGAATGCTGTACTGTCCGAAGGCAATAAAAAGAAAAACAATCAATAACACTTTATGTGAACTATGCCCGCTATCAACACCGTTCATCCTCCTGATGGAAATTTTCATCACACGCGGGAAAATCTGTTTATTGCATGCACATTAGAATTCACATACATTATGAGAAAGGAAAAGGGATGAGAATTTACCATTAAGGACTACAGGGAAGGGGGCTGATCCTTCTTACAGTCGTCAAATCTCTAAATAAATCAACCAGCCTTAAACGCCTTAAGCAGTAAGCAAAGGATGGGAAACTCTCAGAGAAGGGTGTTGGAGGGTCAATGATTACCACAGACACAACAGAAGTAAAGGTCAGCAAAACAAGTTTCTGTTAAGTTAACCATAGCTGCTCCTTGCACCCAGTCATTAGCAGCACCATAACAGCTACCCTTCAACATTCCACATTTACAATTAGCATACAGCTTGTGTCTGTCCTTGCTGAGTGCCCCTCTCCCATCAAAGTGCCCCCAAAGTGAAGTGACTTTTATCCTTTCCACCCCCTTCACTCTGCTTCAGTAAACGAAAGTAAACCACATGAGAAGCCAGCTTTAGCTCTTCAAATTGCCTTGAAGTTTTGTAGAGTTGGCTGTTTTATGCCTCTTCAAATCCAGTCCTTTAAATAATGACTTAAACAAGTGCGGTTCAAAGCCTGTCTGAGTGCAGTGGCTGTTAATTTGGTGCATCGCAAAGAAGTTGCTGGTTTTATATTACTCCATGAAACCCACTTCATCTGGGCTCGAATAAAGGCTTTATTTGAAGCGAGCAGTGCCAGCCCCACGCTGTCTAGCATTCTTCTCATACGAAGTCACAATGCTTCCGTTTTTATTTTCTTTCTAAAATCTTGGAGAGTCTCCATTTAAACCCATAAAAGCTCCATCTTGGGGATGCTTCCCAACGGACCACTGTGAGGAGCCGTGCTCACTTATGATAAGTTTGGCAGCAAAGATCATCATAACAAAGAGGTGGAACCAGGTAGAGCTCCCCATTCTAGAGGACTAGACTCTGAGGATATGGAAAATAAAGGCGAATGAGAAGCTGATAGGATGATATTTACCAGATCAGGAACATGACCTCACTATGATAATGAAAAAAAATTAGAGAGATTTTAACTTGCTTGTCAACCAAATGGGGCCCAATTAATTGATACAAGAATTATTAGGAAATTTGGTCTGGTCTTTTTTGAGCAAGCAGAGAACCCGAAACCAGCAAGGTTTCTAAACACTGTCAAATTCCATATAGGAATATGGAGACTGTCATACTGGATAAGCCCAGTGGCCCATCTAGTCCAGTACCCTGTCAACTACAGTAGACAGGGCCAGATGCTTCGGAAGATGCAAGAAATGGAATAGCAGACAATTCTGCAATAACCTGCCCACAGGGGAAGTTTTGCCTAACCTTCTCCGTTAGGGAATGGTTTTATGCCCTGAAGCAAAAGGGTTTATATATCCATTTTTCTTACCTGATGTAAAGGCCAATGTTTTCATTTGGGCTGCATAAATGTCTAATGCTTTACCGACTCTCACTGAGGTCTTGGCTTTAAAAATACCTTGTAGCAGTAGATTCCAAAATTAAATTAAATTCTTAAATTCACCCAGTGTAAGAAAGGATTTCGCTTCATCAGCTTTAAATGTATTGCCTTTCAGCTTCTTTTGATAGTCCCATGCTCTTATATAATACAAAAAGGGTAAATAAAAGCCCCCGATTTACCTTCTCTGTACCGATCGTTAATGTGTGCGCCTCTCAGATGCTCTGACTCATCACTTCTCTGAACAATCCGAAAATCTTTTCAACCTCTCTTCATACTGAAGCCTTTTTTGGCCTCTAACATTTCCACTGCTGTTTTCTCCTGTTCCCACTGCTTGTTTAGAATCCACCTCATGCACAGGATAAGCAGGATGATATTAGTGTGTGTGCGTGTGTTCAATTAAGCTATAGTGATCCACCCTCCAGCTTAATAAAAAGTCAACTAAGCTTACTCTTGGCAGTTTCTCTTGGTCATTCAATATTTGTTTGTTTAGAAATAAGGACCAGATATAACAGATTTGTTATAAAGACATTGATTAGTGCAGGAAAAAAGAAGGCAGTAAGTAAAGGAAGTGCAGCCCGTGTAGCTCTTGTTGGGCTGCCTGGACTTGAGCTGTATTACAGGCCCTTATGCAGAAAGCAAAGAATATGCATTACAAACTAAAGTATCTAATGAACCAGCTACAGTGACAGAATATGAAACTGCCAAGTAACCCAATAATTATAATGTATTGCCTTCTGCAGAATCATCTGAAACTAAACTCCTAGTAAGGAGTCTGTACATGACTTTTCATAGCATTTAATTAAAGAGAGAGAGGGCTGAGAAGTCTGAGATGCTCCAACCTATGAGCATCTCACATGCAGGGTTCTGAAAATCACTGTAACATCCTTCATCTTGATGAGCTCATCTGTTGTGTCTATAGGGATCTCCAATATGCATTGATAAAAAATTCATTGGAATTCAGTTTTCATTTATGGACAGACTCTCATTCTCATAGCGCATCATTCCAATTAACACGTTCACTGCTGCTCTAACACGTACCTCAGCAATCACTTTCTCCATCATCGACTGATTGGAAAGCTATAGCCTACAAGCCAGTGTGGCCAGCCACAACGGAGGAAAATTCTGCTTGGAAATACCTCACACATCATTCTGCTACGAAGGAGTTACATCCATTACAGTAGCTACTCTTGCATTGCTGACTCTTCAAGTTTCAATGAAAATTAAATGTTACCAGCTGTATTACTGAAACGTGCCCTAAAGTTTACAGACAAGCTGCAGAAGCTTGTAAAGTGTGAAGGAACTTGTTTGGTCCTAATTATATAGAACCTGCTCCATAAATTGCCTGAGCGAAATAAATACAAACAGTGTTTCCTGCTTTGTGACCTCTCCAGCTTAATGCAATGCACACAAACACCCACAGTCAGTTACAGCTCAGAGATTCTACAGCATAAACATACAACCCCTCTGAGAAGCCATAATCAGGATCCAAGCCTTATTGTATACCTGGGCATCAGCTGTCTGTACTCACCAGGAAACAATCTGATGTATATATTATGCTCTTAATCTGAACAATAGGCTTTGGGGAAGAAACTGGTTAAGACACGAGAAACTTTCCAAGATTTTGTTGCGGGGCTTCTGTTGTCATAGGAATTTCAAATCTGCTCTTCTTATACAAAGGCAACCCATTCTCCTCCTTTGGGACGTGATGTAGGACATGCAAGGGAAGCCTATAAATCAATCAACCGTTCTGGGAAACTGTTCTTGAAAGGTGCCTCCTGAAAATGCTGGAGCTCTAAACTACTCCTACCATGTCCGGTGACATCCAATTTAGTTCTATGGAAACACTTGGGAAAGAAGCCGTAAGTGAAGAAAGTAAAGCAAGATCACAACTTAGTGATACGAGTCTCTGCTCACTTAGTATTTCCCAACAACTGGCCGGTTTATTTTGGTATGGCAAGAAGAAGAATTGGAGGTAAATTAATGAGAACACTGAGTAGCTATAATTCAGGTGGGCAACATGAAATCTTTCCATACACAGCTTTGCTAGTACACTCATTCCTGAGCTGCCTGCTAGTAAGCCATTGCTCTCTTTATAGAAAATGCTGTTAGTTGTACCGTATTATATGGTGCTGGGTATAATGTGGACAAAAGACAAAAGGAGCTGTGAAGAGCCATATTCATTTCGTTTATGACAAGGCACGTTTGAACATAGGATTTCAGAGATGTTAAGGTTATCACATTTATCCATTGCTTCGTCTTAGCTGCCAGCTGTTCTCTGGAAAGGGTGAAGGTGTCCTCAAGGATCTGATGCATGTGAAGTGCCTTCCAGCCAAGGAGGGTGGGACATGGCTACTCCTTGGTTGTCCAAGGATCGTTTCTTCAAAGTGATACAGCTTCTCTTCCCCAGCTCATCCAGAAGGCCCAGGACAAAATCAGAAGCCGTGAAGCCAAGTATCTTACTGTCGCGAGGCATTATTCTAGCTCCTACCCAGGCTCTTCATTTCAGACTTCATTTTCACTGTTAATGCCTTGTAATTGGTGAGTTTTGTTTTGGGGGCTCCCATGTATGGTGACAGGAAAATATTAATCTCATTACGTAACAAAGTAAGACTCGGGCCCTGCACACACTGGCCGTAAGTCTGCTGAAAGCTGAACCCTTGCAACTTTTGCTTCTACCTCCTCCTCCCTTACTGAATTTCTCCAGCATTCTCTTCCTTCCTGTAAACAAGAAACATGCCCTCATGGGACCAACTGGAAGCAGATATAATGTTAAGTGCTAATTGAAGTTCCCAGAGGGGGGAGTGGGCGGGGAAGAAAATGCTCCTCTGTAAAACTCTGTGACCTCCTAGGTCTGGAATGAATTAGTGCTGTACACTTTCTGTGCTTCCACTTGCACTGTAAACTTAGGCTGCTAACACTTGCTGTGATGGGCACGGTGCTATCACCAACACTGAGACACTAGGGGAGATGGGGGCTGCTTTTCATGATTTGTTTTTAATTATATTATTTCATGATTTAGAACAGAATGACAAAAAATAGGAGTAAGAGTCTTATGCAGCATGATAGGAGGGGCATGAAGATTAGGATGCAGACATTTTACTGTACGTGGAAATAAAATCCATGGTATTAAACCAGTGTAAGGATGTAACTAAACTGTTTAATGCTTCTGATGACACACCTCGGCTATCTAAAATAGCAATCCAACAGTGCTGCCCATGAGATAAGAATCTCATATGGAAGACAGTATCCAAAGCTTAGCCTTATAGCCAGACCTCTACGGCACTTCCCGTCACAGGGCATTGGAATGTTATATTACTAATTTGTGCTAATTTGGCACTTCCCAAAAACAAAGATGAGTCCCTGCCCTAGAGATTTCAATGTAAGACAAGACAAGAAGAGAAGATGATGACACAGGGCAGGTAGGAGGATGAAAAGCATAAGTAATGTTTGCTTTGCCCTGGGGCAGATAAGCATGCTGGATGTCAGAAATGGAGCTTTGAAAGGGCACATCCACATTCCTACAGCCGAGTTCAAAGCAATTACAAGAGTGGCCACTTGACTTAAGGGGATTATGGGATGTTTCTGGAGGTCAATCAGAGCGCAGTAATGCAACACCTCATTCACACTGACTCTGGGGCATCTCACCCAATACGCATCAGACGTTATTGCTCTCGCCGAAGTGGAGTACGAGGAGTACTCTAGCCATGGAGTCAGAGCACTCTGTGTGCCTTGCCAGTGCAGATGGGGAATGAGTTAGAGAGGCACTGGGTGGCTTTAGTGTTCTCTAACCTGTATGTGTAGCCAAGCCCTTTGATTGACGGCTGGTCTACATTGAAAACATACAGCGGCTTAGCTACGTCTCTCAAAATCATCACCTATTCCCCGCTGAGAGACCTAGCTTTGCTGACCTTACCCCTGGCTTAGACCAGCGGTTCTCAAACTTTTGAGAACCGCGACTCTTTTTTGCATTCCTGGGCGGTGTGGCAGACCCTTGTAAGTCCACCGAAAAGCCGCCGAACTGATTACTTCCGCATTCGGCGGCTTTTCGGCGGACATGCTGAGCGCTCCTGAAATAGCTAGGCATGTCCACCGAATGTGGAAGTAATCAATTCGGCGGCTCTTCAGTGGCGGCAGGAGCTCGCGACTCCCCTGGGAGCGCTCAGTGACCCCCCAGGGGGGTCGCGCCCCCCACATTGAGAACCGCTGGCTTAGACAGTGCTAAGCTGATGGAAGGATTTTTCCATCGACCTAACTGCCACCTCCTGGAGAGGCAGATTAACCACATCCAAGGGAGGAATTCTTCTGTCACTGTAATGAACATCCACACGGCAGTGTTACAGCGCTGCAGCTGTACCGCTATAGCATTTTAAGTGCAGACATAGCCTAAAATACTCCCAATTTACTGTGATATAAGTGAGAGGAGGAACGAGACCCGAAGTCTTCTCACAGAATTCTTTAAAAGGAGAAAGTATCTCCCCTCTCATTGTATTCAAATACAAAAGGTAGTCAAAGAGGAACAACTGTCATGTAACAGGAGTTACTGAGGTGACATTTCTCAGCAATTAGAATGAAGAGAGCATTCTGGCATGCTGATCACAATTATCCCAATGAGTCAGGTGGGGTGGGGGAATACAGGCCTACCTTAAAGAGCAAGCAGTCCCCTTGGTGCTCAGCATAAATGGAGGTGAGCCGGTACTGGTTCTCGGTAGTAATGTCAATCTGGTATCCTGTCAGTGTGTAGCACACCTTGCGAAACTCTTGGATCTTGGTCTGGAAAACCTCTTTCAGCCGTTGGTTTTTCAGTTCTGCACTCTCCACTTGCTTCTTCAGCTCTAGGAAAGGGAGGAGAGGGGGGGAAAAGGGTATCTTGGTATAAGTACATTAGCACAAAATGGATCTTGCATTGTAATTAGGGTGTTAGCCAAGCCAAGTGAGATGAAAGGGTTAGTTACTCAAGGAACAAGAAATCAAAGTAGGAGAAGCCAGGAGCTGAAAGGCCCTCTCCCAGCTCAGGAAGCAATGATCTGGGGCTGAGCTACATACTTTAGGGTCATTAGAAAAAGTTAAACTGGGATGTGAGAGAGAGACAGTTTTTTGTGGGGATGGGGTGGGAATTCTTTGCTTGATTTATCTTTTAGCAATGATCTATAAAAATTCAAAGATATACTCTCTCCTCCTCTGTTCTTATTTCCTTTACAGATCCCAAGACAACGATTTAAGTTTCTGAAAGGCAGGCCAGTGGAAAAGCTGTTATTCTTTAGTCAGTTGCAGGGACAACTGCAGAAATGTGTCTGGAGGAAGCCAGTAATAGGGGGAAATCTTCTCCAGTGTGCACCTGACTAGACTGTAAGTGCTTTGATCTCAAATTGTCAAACTGTCTAGCAATCCCTTAAGATTTGTGGAAGGGGAGTTTATTGTTACAAAATGCCTAAAGAATACCATTGTCTCTTCCAGTTTGCTGCCTTAACTGGACTAGTCTCTGGAAAAGAGGCCCGTAGGGGCTGCCTGCTACTCACTCATGTATTTTAATACTACAAAGGGAGCTGTCAGCACTGTGAATCCTTCAAGAGCATACATAACATTTACCAAGAATCTTTCGCCAAAGGTGCCTTCTAAGTAACTAAACCTCGATTTATCCCCCATTAATTGCAGAGATTGGCTTTACTTAAATATACACTGGAGACGCTTCCAAGTCAGCCTGTTGTATCAACATTGCACTCCAGGGTTAAGAAAAGGCTCATGCTTTTTAACAACAAATGAAAAGACTCATTCAAAAATCTCCTTCCTTCTCTTTGACACTCACGTTCACAAATCATGAGTCAGGAAGGGCCAGGGTGTAACCGTGGTTCACCTGAACCTCAGATCATCTGCAGACATCTCATCATGCTTCACTGCTCCCCTTATATTCAACAGTGTTTCATTAAAGCATCTCAGGTGGGCCGAAAAGGTCTACATTAGGACAATTCAGGAAAGTTAAGACAAACTAATATTTAAAGTGGATTAGTTAAACTGCATTAAATCCCTGTGTGGACACACTTATTCCGAATTATAATTATTATTCCTCAATTCAGTCTAGCTTAATTCAGTTTAATTTAGAAGTGAATTAAGCTAAAGCAACGTAAGGGCTGATTTACACCAAAAACTTACATTGGCATATGTCTCTCAAAATCTGTGGATTTTTCACATCCCTGAGAGACACAGCTATGCCAGTTTAGCCCCCAGTGAAGACAGTGCTAGGCAGATGGAAGAATTCTTCTGTCGATCTAACTACTGCCTCTCAGGGAGGTGGATTAACTATAGCAATGGGAAAACCCCTCCTGTTGCTGTCGAGAGAGTCACTGTAGCATTTTATGTGTAGACATAGCTTAAGGCCACTTTACTTTTGAGGGCATCCACACAGGATATAATGTGCTCACACTAATGCACTTTAATGTCACACTTTTTGTTACTTTGTCTTAACTTTTCTGCATGTCCCCATGTAGACAAGCCCTCAGACTCCACATTATTTAATCCACCACTCCTATGCACCAACCCTACTTCAAATCTAACTTCCCAGAAGGGACATTTATGATGAAAATCCATTCACTGAGTCACTGCTATAAAAGGAAACTACTGATCACGGGAGGAAGATAAAGCAAGTGAAGTACTACAAAATCCTGCTCACCAGCACAAGAGACCTTCCTGCTGATACTTTACACCTGCTCATGAACTTGAGAAGCTGGTGCATCCCTGACCACCCGTTCTTCCCTTTCTTCTACATTCATCACTGTACGACATAAATCAGTCCTTCATGGCATTGTTATTCTGCAGCTACAACCCTTCCCATCATCTCTGCTGCTTCTGGTCCCTTGATTAATGGAGTAATCAGCCTCTGAAATCAAGAGGTTAATTGGCAGCTCTGACCTCAATATTCTCCCAGTCTTCATTCAGCTCTGCATTTCTAAGACAGAACTGTTAAGGATCAAATCCTACACATGAAAGTAAAAATTCACTGACCACATTTCAGTGGTCATATTTCACCACTGTCAGAGACGGCATTGGCTTTAATGTATCTCAGATATCCGACACAGATAAAATTAAAAATTTCTAACAAACACAGGACAGCCTTGGAGAAGTAAATAAGCCTCTTTCCTGCAGATCTTAACGTATGTCTTGCTGAATTTTATAAACTCAGTAGGTGGACAGGGCTCTAATTCATGAACTAGATAAATGGCTCTGTACACAACTGAGGTCTCTTACTACTCATTGATATAATGAAAAGTTAGGGTCTTGGTCTCTTTTTGTCCTTTAAACTAATTCCTCATCATGGTCATTATGCATGTGCCATGGGCCCACTGAACTGCAGTCCTGCAAGCAGCACCCCCTCAGGAAGAAGACTCCTTAGTGCAGAACTTGTGACCAGGAGTCTTGAGCGAGGTGATCTTCAGACACCATTTTTCTGCTACCTCTGGGATTAAAACAATGGAGGCATTTTATATAATGAGCCCAGTCCCATACATTTGAGCTAGGTAGGTACTTCTCAGGTTTAACTGGAACACAGTAACAGCCTTACATTTTTTAGCAGTCTCCTTTTCTCCCCCTCTAACCCTGCCTGTCAGACTCCTCCCTGCTGCTGTTCTTCACAGCCTTGTTATGCTTTCAGGCTTCTTCGTTAGGTTTGGCTTATTATCACATCTAAGGCCCCTGCCAGAGGGCTTTGTCTACAATAGGGAAATGACACATTGCTGATAACAGGGTGTCAGCAATTTATACAGCAGCTGAATGCGGTATAGCTGCAAGTGTAGACAAAATGTGTTCAACACTGTTTCAGAAACTGGGGTTAAATCCTGTCTGCCTTTTTCTACACTTGCAGCTAAATCACATTCAGCATCAGTTCAGCTGAATCGGCTGCTGCTAACTCATGTCAGCAATGACTTGCTTTCCAAAGTGGTGCCTCTTGCTTTGGGTGATTCCCAGATTCATTCAGAATTGTGTTCAGTGCTGTCTCTAAACACGTTCAGTTCTGGTTTTCCTCTCCAATCTTTGCATTTTATATTAATAAAAATATTTGTTTGAAGGGCTGTCCAAAGGGGTTCCCCAACTCACATTTGCAATAGCTCCACCGTCCAGGTGATTCTCTGTGGGTAAAAGCCTTCCTTTTGGAAGGCTCATACAGTGGCTAGGATGCTAGCCTGGGACTTGGGAGACCCAGGTTCAATTTTCTGTTTTGTCACAAACTCCTTGTGTGACCCGGGGCAAGTCACTTAGCCTGTCTATGCCTCGGTTCCCCATCACTGAAATGGGGATAACAGCATTTCCCTTCCTCACCAGGGTGTTGTGAAGGGAAACACATTACATTCATTAAACATTCTGGGGTGTTCCAAGTAATGGGAGCCAAACAAGCACCTAGAACAGATCACTGAAACTAAGCCTGTCATATTGTTCTGTGTTTGCACAGCACCTAACAAAATGGGCATCTGGTCCATGACTAAAGCTACTAGGAACTTAATAACAGATTTTAGGAGGTTAATTAATCTTTTTATTATCCCAAGTTAAGATGTTTACATAAAATACAGCTCACTGAATGCGTTGCTCCTGAGTTTAAGCAGCTGGTGCACATATGATTCTTAGGCCTTGCCGCTATGGGGATTTCAGCCACTGATGTCCAGCCAAATTCCTGTCATAGGCAGGCAAAACTGCTTTAAACTACAATTTACGCAAGGTTCAAGACACAGTTCAAGAGAGGAGGATGCATTCAGGGCAGGGTGGAGGTGTATTAGCAGAACACGTTTCAGATGACAGCATGAGCGCTGCCACGCACTCTACCCATCACCGACAAGAACAGCAAACGGCTTGATTCTCTAGTGTTCCTTCACAACTTTTAGAGAATTACATTTCAATGTATCTTTAAAAGACAGCGTTTGAAAACTCAAACCCCTATGTGTGGAGCACTCGTTACAGTCACTGTGCTTTACTGCTGTATTTTTGCATGAAGTTGCGACAAGGAGTTGCAGGTGTGTTCTGCAGAGCTCTTGAATGGAGATGGCACATTGGGTGGATGCGCTTCATGTCCCAGAAAGGAGACAACACACCATACTGTGCAGGAGTGCTCTGGGACAATAAGATAGCAAGAACACAAGGGAGGATATTTGACAGGACTAAACCTTGCTTCCTTCTTCATTTATTTTGGTTGGAGAAGACTAAGAGAAGGGAGAAAGGGCAAAGAGTGTGAGAATGAGTTATAAAATTATACCGCCAGCAGTACTTTGCATTCAGGGCAAACTCCTGGACAAAATCCAGCCTATATTGAAGAGGCCATGGAAAAAACCCTCTATGAAAAATCACATTCATTTGTTAAGAAATCAATAGTTCCGAATTATTAATTTCCTCTTAATAACACCTCCTCTTCAAACTTCTTGTATTTTCTAACACTCACATCCACTTTAATGAATAATTCATACTATTTTGGATAAATAAATAAATTATGAAGTGGGTGTTTTTTTTCTTTCATATTGAAAATGTCACTGCTTTTTATTCCATCACTTTAAATGCTCACAAAGTTTGAAAATGAGCTACAGATTAAAGATGGAAATATTTAAGCTCTGGCTTCAGACCCAGATTAGAGGAGTTCAATTAGGTCAGTCCCCAATTGTTGGGAGTGGATTAATTATGTAGACAGAAGAGCTCTCTCCCATTGGCATGGAGCAGCTACACTAGAGATCTTACAGTGGTGTAGCTGCATCCGTCCAGCTGCACCATTGTAAGCTCTCTATGACAGACATGGCCTTAGGGGGAACATGCCGCTGCTTTCAGGAGCTGCTTGAGGTAAGTGCCGCCTGGAGCCTGCACTCCTGACCTCCTCCATGACCCAACCCTCTGCACCAGCCCTGATCCCCTCCAAACCCCTCGGTCCCAGTCTGGAGCACCCTCCTGCATTCCCAACTCTTCATCCCCAGCCCTACCTCAGAGCCTGCCCCTCACAGCTGGAGCCCTCAGCCCCCAACACCCTGATCCAGCCCAGAGCCCCTTCCTGCCCCCTGAACCCCTCATTTCTGGCCTCACCCTGGAACCCACATCCCCATCCCAGAGCTCGTACCCCCTCGCACACTCCAAAGCTATGCCTTAGTCAGAGCCCCCTTCCATGCTCCAAACCCCTCTGCCCCACCCCCAGACTGCAGCCCCTTCCTGCACCCCAAACTCCTCATCCTTGGCCCTACCCCAGAGCCCACACCCCCAGCCGTAGCCCTCACCTCCTCCTGTACCCCATCCCCCAATTTCATGAGCACTTATGGTCCACCATACAAATTTCCATACCCAGATGTGGTGCTCAGGCCAAAAAGTTTGCCCACTCCTGCTCTAGGCCATTAAGCCACACCATTTGCAAGACTGCTTTAAGGATGTGTTGCTAATGTTGCTATGGGTGATGCTTAGTCCTTTCCAATCCTATTCTATGTTAAACAAGGACTAGTTAGTTTCAGATTTCTAGAAATAGAGAAGTGGAAGTAGGCACCATCTCA
The DNA here is from genome assembly GCA_007922305.1 of Dermatemys mawii. Taxonomy (NCBI): domain Eukaryota; kingdom Metazoa; phylum Chordata; order Testudines; family Dermatemydidae; genus Dermatemys; species Dermatemys mawii. The sequence continues at coordinate 10,455,058 of ML677381.1, read as the reverse complement.
GTTTCACAGGGTCTGGCATCAGATGCGGAGGAACTATTCTTTTGGCTCCAAGAAGCAAAACTCTAACAGCCTTCTCCTCTATCACTTACCCAGCCTGCCTGTCATAAGTGCAAAGTAGCCTAGAATTAGTGTTCACCTGTAAGGGGTTAAGCTAAAGGTAACCTGAGAGGCGGACAACTGACCAATGAGAAATTCCTCAGGAGACAAAGGATTTTAAGTTTCAGTTTCTCTCTGGGTCTCTCTCTGTTCACCTCGGCTATGGGATGAACACAGCTATGTCTTTCACTGTAACTATAGATTCTATCAAGTACTGTAGTCAGTAAGTTTACCTTCTTTTTATCCCTTGGAGAGTTCTCAGTGGTGAGTGTTGGCTGGGCGCTTCTTGATATTGTAAACTTCAGCAGAGATATCAACTGTGGGAGAAAGTTGCCTCGGGGGAAAGGTTTGGTTTCTGAATCCTTTTGTTGATTATGGTAGATGCTGTTCTATTGATGGTTATAAGAGATTTATTCCTTTCTTTTTTTCTTTTATTAAAATCCATCTTTAAGAAGCTGACTGCTTGTTTTTCATTGTGTAAGATCCTGGTTTTGGATCGGGCACGTCTCGCAGGATCAGGTGAGGTTTGGGTTTTTTATTCTCTCAAGCTTTCCAGGGAAGGAAAAAGTTTGGGGGGTTAGTGGAAAGGGAAAGAAGGGTCCCAAACTACCCTAGACCTAATTTGGTGGTGGCAGCGTACCAGGTCCAGATACAGAAGAATTTGTGTTCTGGGGAAAAACATTCTAACCCAAGCTGGTAAAATAGGCTTGGGGGGTGGGGGGGTTTATTTCTTTTTTTCATGCGGGTACCCACATCTGTACCCTAGAGTTCAGAGTGGGGGGGCAACCCTGACATGGTGGTAGAGATGGGATGAAATTTTGTGAATCTAAAAAACAGAATTTTGCAGAAAGTAGTTTTTCTCTAAGGTAAGACCTCAGCAAGTACGAAGCAGGTAACAGTGTTAAGTTAAACACCACAGAGAGTCACTCTGGAAAAACTTGTTCTGCAGGTCTTGAAGCTGTGATAGCTCCACACTGTGTCTTTTTCAGTTTCCTGAGGGCAGGGAACTGAAGATTTTTTGGGTTTGTTTTTTTTTTTTTAGAGGGTTTTCTCCTGCTGGATAGCAGAGAGTAGCCCAGGTTTGCAGTTAAGAGTTAATAGGCTCGTTAAGTGCTAGGCAACCATCCCAGGGGTCCCTGTGTGTGTGTGTGTGGAACTGGTCAGTTCAGTTTTCTGAGAATCAGTGTAGGGGATCTTTCTCCCTCTGCTGGTAGGATAAAAACCCTGCTGAGAATTTCCAAGTGATATAAGAAAATTTTGTTTAATTTTCAGTTAGCAAGTTAAACACAGAAAGATTAAAATGACAGGTGGTAAGGGCCAAAAGGATTTAGAATTAGCCAAATTCCAAGCTGAGGAGAGACAAAGAGAACATCAAAGGCTGATGGAGAGAGAGGAAGCCACCCAAAGAAGGGCTATGGAAGCCCAGATTGAGAGACAGAAGCATGAACTGGCTGTTTTGGAGCTGCAGAGACAATTTCCTCCAGCTGCTGATTCCACTTCCCCAAAAATCCACAAAGGGGAGCAACTGTGCCCACAGTATGATGAGTCCAATGACATTGCTGAATATTTCATCACCTTTTAGAGAGTGTGCACTCTACATAAAATCCCTGAAGATCAAAAGATGACCCCATTGATAGCAAAATTGACTGGCCGAACTCTGGACATCTTCAATAAGATACCTGTTGAGGATGCTTCAAACTATGGTAAATTTAAGGATTTGGTTTTAAAACAATTTCAAGTTACACCTGACACTTACAGAGTAAAATTTAGAGCCCTTAAGAGAGGAGCTGGACTAAGTCATCTGGCTTACGTAAACCAGATGAAGAATCTGTTAGATAAATGGGTCAAAGGAAGGGGTATAACTACCTTTGAAGGAGTATGTGATTTAGTTCTACAGGAGCAGTTCCTGACTATGACCAGCAATGATGTAAAACAGTGGTTATGGGATAAGAAAATGGACTCAGCAGAAAGTCTTGCTTCTTATGCGGATCAATATGAGCAGTCCCAGATCGCCAGAGAGGCGGGGAAAATCGGGACACAAGGGGGGGAGGTGGCAGAAAAGAAAAAACCTAATAGCGGTTGGAGTGGGTCCCAGAAGGGGCAACCCGGGACCACATTCTATCAGAGGGGGCAGCCCCAGACCCCACCTACCTCCCAAGGAAAACCCCAAACACCTCACCATTCCACACCACCAGTCCACGGCAACCAACCTCACACCAGTGACCAGTCAGCTGGGCGATGTTTTAAATGTCATGAGCTGGGGCATATTAAGGTCAACTGCCCCAAGAACACCAACCGAATGCTGTGCATTACCCCGAAGTCACACCCAAGGTCCGCAGGCCCAGATACCTCCCAGATACCCACAGAGAGAAGGGAGTCTGTGAGAGTGGGCGGAAAGAAGGTTACAGCGTGGAGGGACACTGGAGCTCAGATGTCACTTATCCACCAATCCTTAGTGGACCCCAAGTTAATCAACCCAGAGGTTAAAGTGACAATTCAACCCTTCAAGTCAAACTCTTTCGACTTTCCTACAGCCAATCTACCTGTCCAGTACAAGGGCTGGTCAGGAAGGTGGACTTTTGCAGTCTATGATGATTATCACATTCCCATGCTGCTGGGGGATGATCTAGCCAATCATGTGAAGCTAGCCAAGAAGGTGGGAATGGTCAGCCGCAGCCAGGCTAAGCAAGCTTGCACACCTATCCCTGTTCATGAGCCTTCCACCAGGGGCCCAACTGGGTTACCAGAGACCCCGACGACGATGGTGGAGCAGGATTCCCTACCAACGACTGAAACAGCCGTGGAGGATCCACTCCCAGAGAGACAGCCCAAGCCAGTCCCCGGACCGGAACTGGCAAAGCAACCAACACCTGAACCATCACCAGCACTGAGTCCAGCGCTTGCAACCCCATCTACCACTCCAACACCAGAGGGCAACCTCGAGCCAGCACTGACAGCAGCAGCTACACTAACCCAAGAGGCTCAGCCGCAGCCTGAAATGCAACCAGGTGTACCAGCGGAGAGTGGTCCACCGCCAATGGAAACAACCCCATCACCTCCATCACTTCCCGAGGAACCCAACCCAAGTCCACAACCCAGTGAGGAACTGATATCTCTGGCAACAAGAGAACAGTTCCAGGCCGAACAGGAAGCAGACGAAAGCCTCCAGGAAGCTTGGACGGTGGCACGGGGCAACCCACCGCCTCTCAGCTCTACCAATCGATCCCAGTTTGTGGTCGAAAATGGACTTTTATACAAGGAAACTCTTTCTAGGAGATACCAGGAAGACTGGCAGCCTCAGAGACAGTTGGTAGTTCCAGCTAAGTACCGGGTAAAGCTCCTGAGCTTAGCCCATGATCACCTTAATGGGCATGCTGGGGTGAACAGAACCAAAGACCATGTGGGGAAGTCATTCCACTGGTGGGGGATGGGCAAGGACATTTCTGATTATGTCCGGTCTTGTGAGGTGTGCCAAAAAGTGGGAAAACCTCAAGACCAGGTAAAGGCCCCTCTCCAGCCACTCCCCATAATTGAGGTTCCATTTCAGCGAGTAGCCGTGGATATTCTGGGTCCTTTCCCAAAAAAGACACCCAGAGGAAAGCAGTACATACTGACTTTCATGGATTTCGCTACCCGATGGCCAGAAGCAGTAGCTCAAAGCAACACCAGGGCTAAAACTGTGTGCCATGCATTAACAGACATTTTTGCCAGGGTGGGTTGGCCCTCCGACATCCTTACAGATTCGGGAACCAATTTCCTGGCAGGGACCATGAAAAGTCTGTGGAAAGATCATGGGGTGAACCACTTGGTTGCCACCCCTTACCACCATCAAACAAATGGCCTGGTGGAAAGGTTTAATGGAACTTTGGGGGCCATGATACGGAAATTCGTAAATGAGCACTCCAATGATTGGGACCTAGTGTTACAGCAGTTGCTCTTTGCCTACAGGGCAACTCTAACAGCCTTCTCCTCTATCACTTACCCAGCCTGCCTCTGTGAATTTCCATAATAACCTACTGTGTTTGCAAAGTAACAAAGAGTCCTGTGGCACCTTAAAGACTAACTAAAATTTTTTTTAGAGCATAAGCTTTCGTGGGCTAATACCCACTTCGTCGGATGCATGCAGTGGAAGTATCCAGGGGCAGGTATAAATAGGTAGGCAAGAACCAGGTGGGAGATAACAAGGTTAGTCCAATCAGGCTGAACCAGCTTGTTATCTCTAATCAGGGAGGGTGAGGTGTTCCTCTAGCAGTTGAACTGGAGGTGTGAATAGCGAGAGAAGAGAATCTGCTTTTGTAGTTAGCTAGCCATTCAAAATCTCTATTCAGTCCCAAATTGATTGTGTCAAATTTGAAAATGAATTGCAGCTCTGCAGTCTCTCCTTTCAGTCTGGACTTGAAGTTTTTTTGCTGCAAAATGTTGACTTTTAAATCTTCTATGGTGTGTCCGGTGAGGTTGAAGTGCTCTCCTACAGTGTTTGCAAAGCTACTGCTGAGTTACTCCAATATTCCTCTCTAACTCTTTTCTACCTACACTCACTTCTCCTTTTAACTCTCTGCCACCCTCTTGTGCTGCCCCATGTACCTGGTACCCTTAGTCATTCCCCTTCCTTAAACCTTGGGCTGAAACCTTTGTCAGCTTTAGTTTATGATGGATACGCTCCGTAAAAAGTTTGATACACCGTGTGAAGGACACCATATAACAAATAAATTGCACTGTATTAAATAAAAGCTAATAGGAGAGGAGCAGAGTGTTTTCTGATCCAGGCAAGTTTATGATCACCACGCTCTAGAAATAAAATTTGCTAGATTTTATGGGACTGTTTGCACATAGGGGTGGGGTGAAGTGGGAGGGGAAGAACAAGGAATCTGAATGGCACAGCAGTTCCATACCAAGCTTGTATCTCTCTACAACTGCATGGTCCACTGGGCTTGATTTAGGGCTTTGGAAACTTGCAATTTGTAACATTACAACCATGAATTATAACTTTTCTTAGAGGTAAAAAAAAGTTTTAAACTAAACAGACGGCACTGGCTGCTCGCTTCCACTAGAGCAGCTATCGAGTCCTAAATGGTATTTATTTTATCCATCAACATTAGCTTATTTTTAAACTGCATAGACTATATGGCTCAGCCTCCACCTCCCTTTGTGTACTGCCCCCGCAATCTGCATCCACAGCCAAGTCCTTCACATAACTTAGGGAAGAATTTTCAAAGATAGCATTTATTAACTAAGTATCTCTACTGTCATGGGTTGCCTGAGTACTGACTCTAAAGTGTCCAATGATTTTGTGTGTTTTCCCTACCAATATACACGAGGACTTCAAACATCATTTCCAGTTGCAGATATCAGAGAAGTTTAAAGACTCTTTGCCTATGGAGTTCTATCTATGTAGAAGAATTACACCTGCTTGAATGGCTACTGCTGCACACTAAGCAGATGTTTTCAGAGAACTATCCAAGATACCTCCAAGACCTTTCTTGAGTGGTAACAGCTCATTTAGACATCATCATTTTGTATGTCTACCTGGGATTATGTTTTCCAATATATATTACTTTGCATTTATCAACACTGAATTTCACCTGCCATTTTGTTGCCCAGTCACCCAGATCTGTGATATACCTTTGTAACTCTTCATAGTCTGTCTGGATTTAACTATCTCATGTAATTTTGCACCATCTGCAAATTTTGCCACCTCACTGTTAACCCATTTTTGCAGATCATTTATGAATATAATGAAGAGCACTGGTCCCAGTACAAATCCCTTGAGGACCCCGCTATTACTGCCCCGCAGTCTGAAAACTGATCATTTATTTCTATCCTTTCTTTCCTATCTTTTAACCAGTTACTAATTCTTGGGAGGACCTTCCCGCTTATCCCATGGCAGCTTACTTTGCTTAAGAGCCTTCAGTGAGGGACCTTGTCAAAGGCTCTCTGAAAGTCCAAGTGCACTATATCCATTGCGTTGCTCTTGTCCACATGTTTGTTGACCTGCTCAAAGAATTCTAGTAGGTTGGAGAGGCATGATTTCTCTTTACAAAAAATGTGTTCATAGAATCATAGAAGATTAGGGTTGGAAGAGACCTCAGGAGGTCATCTAGTCCAAATCTCTGTTCAAAGCAGGACCAACCCCAACTAAATCATCCCAGTCAGGGCTTTGTAAAACAGGGCATTAAAAACCTCTATGGATGGAGATTCCAACCCCTACCTAGTTAACCCATTCCCATGCTTCACCACCTCCAGTGAAATAGTTTTTCCTAATGTTCAACCTAGACTTCCTCCAACAAATTGTTTTCATCAATGTGTTTGATCATTCTGTTCTTTATCATAGTTTCAACCAATTTACCTGGTGCTGAAGTTATGCTTATTGGCCTAAAATTCCCAGTATCGTCTCTGGAGTCTTTTTAAAAAAATTGATGTCACATTAGCTATCCTCCCGTCATCTCGCACTGAAGCTGATTTAAGTGATAGGTTAATACCACAGTTACTAGTTCTGCAATTTCACATTTGAGTTCCTTCAGAACTCTTAGGTGAATACCATAGGGTCCTGGTTACTTGTCACAGTTTTAATTTATCAGTCTGTTCCAAAACCTCCTCTTTATTAACACCTCAATCTGGGACACTTCCTCAGATTTGTCACTTCACAAGCATGGCTCAGGTATGGAAATCTCCCTCACATTCTCTGCAGTAAAGACTGAGGAAAAGAATTAATTTCGCTTCTCCACAATGACCTTGTCTTCCTTGCATGCTCTTTTAGTACCTTGATTGTCCAGTGGCCCCACTGATCATTTGTCAGGCCTCCTGTTTCTTAATGTTTTTGCTGTTAGTCTTTTGCTAGTTGCTCTTCAATTTTTTTTGTCTGCCTAATTATTCTTTTACACTTGACTTGCCAGAATTTATGCTCCTTTCTGGTTTCCTCAGTAAAATTAGAGTTTTGAAGTCATACACAAGTGTGCTACACTATACATTAGACTAATCCTCCTTCTGACCCCTGATGGATTTTATGTATTGTTACGAGTTCCAGCACTCATTTCCCAGAGCCAGAACAGCTCCCTCCACTCCCCAGTAAGCCAGCTTTGCCAAAAGGTCAGAGTGGTATTTCATTTGTATTCATGCCCCCAGACTAATGGAACTGCTTCTGCTGTGAGCAGCAAGGAGGCAAGCCAGTGGTTCCTAGAAGATCGAGAGGAAAAAAATGCATAGCATTTTACCCTCCCAGCAGGAAACAAATACCACTGCCAACTCTTTTTTGTTTGTTTTATTATTAAACAGAGATTCTCACATATTGAACTTTTCAGCAAGAAGGTGTAACCTCTATTAGATCCTTCTATTTATATTTAACTCCTTGATATTTAAAATAGTGACACCACCTCAACCACATTTCACACCAAGGAAGCACTGCCTCTTTACACCAAGCAGTTCAGCCTCCCACCAAACCCTCTTTTGTTCCTCATGCTCTAGTAACCAGGCCCTGAAGGGGTCCATCTGCTAATTAACTACACTAGATATTTCCTTTGTGCACGCTTTAAAATGCCCTTGCCCTCTTCTCTCAAGCTCAAAGAAAAGCAGGTGCTGACCCATTTTATTGGTCCATTTTTCATATTCTACTTTACTTCCTGGACTCCACTTTATGAAAACAATTCTTTAAAGATAATACTGGTGAGGATGAACAAAATGATGGTTCACCATGGAGCAGTGAAGCAGCAACAGGGGAAAATCCTTTCAAATAGCAAAACTGCAGGAATGTGACAAAAATGCAAGGGTGAACAATCATGTTTTCCCCAGAGGTTGACAAGATGCTTGGTAACAGAGCCATCTTCTGGATAGCCAGACTTTCAATCATATTATCATGCCTTTGAACCTTGTATTTCCATCACATTCCTGAAGAGTTAATGTTAATGTTAATGTGAAGGACTATTCCCATAACTACACACTGCATTAATTCTGCCTCCCTTAGTAATGCAGAATTGAAGTCTCCACAGATCCTGCAACAACTGTCCCAAAACCGGCAGTAAGACCCAAACAAATTGCTAGGCTGGGAGATAAGGTAGCAACATGCTTAGCCCAAAAGCTGTGTCTCATTTTCAAACTTTTGAATTATTCATCACATGCTAACTTTCAAACTATTTCAGTTTTAAATTTTTAAATATTTAATAATTGGGCATTAAATATTCATATAATATTATTAGAAATGTTGGAAGTTGGGCACTAAGGCTCTGATTATTAAGTTTATCATTGGCAACTGATTGGCTAGGCAGAGTGGCTGTTTACTTTATTAAAGAGAGAAGAATAAAAACCAAATACTCAAAGAACTCTGATTCACTATCACATAACAACCCCATCTAACTGGGCCATTCACACTTTCCAAAAAACCTCTCCTTCTTACAAAAGAATGGAAGAATCTTATGTAGTTGCAATAGGTTGAAAAGTCTCTATCCTTCAGTTTAAAGGTCTAGATCAGGGATCTCAAACTCCAATTATTAGGAGGGCCACATGAGGACTACTACATTTGCTGAGGGCCGCATCACTGACACCCCCTGTTGCCCCCAGCCCCGCCCCCCACTTCATTCCTTCCATGAGGCCCCACCCCTTTCCACCTCTTCCCCAAATCCCTGCCCCTGCCCTGCCTCCTCCTCTAAGCGCGTGGCTCCTCTCCCCCTCCACTCCCTCCTGGAAAGCACTAAGCACCACCAAACAGCTGTTTGGCAGTGGGAAGTGCCTGGAGGCAAGCAGTCGAGTGGGAACACAGCACACTGGGGTGAAGGGGAAGTCAGGGGAGGGGAGCTTGGCAAACTGCAGGAAATAACTCCGGGGAGGTGCGGGAAGCTTGGCGGGCCACAGGAAATAACCCCGCAGGCTGTGTGTTTGAGACCCCTGGTCTAGATCTAGATGTCTCATACAGAGATCAGTCTCAGTTTAAAGACAGCTGAGAGGTCTTTGTCCACTAGATGAACAAGAAAAAAATCCCAATGGCCTGTGACAGAATTAAGGGAACATATTACACCTGATCTGCAACAGAAACAAAGAAGAAGCAGATTCTTCCCCTTCTCCTAATATAGTGTTCAGATGGGACAAAACTGGACACAAGAGCAGTGCATACCGCTGTCTGTTTCCTCGCTAGCAGCTTCTGCCTTCTATTTTCCTTAAACAGATGACACAGTTCTTTAACCAAGATCCATGTAGAGGGAGAGCCAATCTTCCTGTCTCTCTATATTATGAGCACACAATCCCTACTGCGCTGGAAATTGTATGGTTTACACAAAGATGACACGTAAGCCCTGGAATTATATGCAAATGAACAGATCCATTCTTCACATCTTCCGATTACAATTCTGATTCTCAGACAACCACATTGGGTAATTTCTGCACCAGCTTTCAAACAGGGGGCACCTCTGTGTTATTAACATCTCACTCTGGCAAGCAGTTTGTCACCTTTCACAAAAATGATCTGAAAAGACACCAGCAATTATCCCCAACAAGATTATTGGGTGACTATGTCCCAGCACAACAGCTGGAGGCTAAAGTGACATAATATTCGCTGGGAAAACTCCCTTCCCAAGTCAAGAGAACATGGAACAAATTAAAGCGAAAATGAACTGAAATGCAAACAAACGCAAAACAAAAGAAATAATGAAGCTTGTTCTTTTGGCCTTGATCACCTCTGTAATTTCACCAGAAATATGTCTTTAGCAGGAAACCTGACCCTCCTGATTGCACTTGAGTTGGGAGGGGGCTATCTGGTGAGAAGGAGATGATGATAGCTAACATGGATTTCTGGGGCTTTTTCTTGGAAGTAAATCTGGTAACGTTACAGAGAAGATCTCAGAGAAAGTAAAGTTCTACACCCCATGCTGTAGGGCTGGCTTGTTCTTCAGTTAAATGTAACCATTTTTTTCTTTTCCTTATTCTAACCAATGTACTCCCAAACCTCAAGAACAAAACCTTGAGGAGGAACCCTTGATGACTGAAGTGTTTTGTGGTTGCTGAACCAGCAAGTTCTTTCTACCAACTTGCCGGGAGACCTGTTTTGAAACATTCTTTTTGGGACTGTGTCTTGGACGCAGACCTCTTATGAACCAACACCTCAACACCCATATTCAGAAATCTCTGCTGGGGGACTCAGAGTCACACAAAGAAATCCCAACCAGCTTTTTGTGTGAATGGAAAAATGGGTGGGAAGAAGAACAGACACTGAAATTTTCTGGTGCATTTCTGCACTTCTAAGAAGTTTAATATCCTACGGAATGTGTGAACACAAAGACTATGCACAGGGGCTGATTCCGTAGGTGCTCCAGGGCTGGAGCACCCATGGAAAAAAATTAGCGAGTGCTTAGCACCCATTGGCAGCCAGCTTTCTCCTCCCTCCCAGCACCTCCTGCCCACCACGGATCAGCTGTTCCGCGGCATACACTGGGAGGGACGGGGCAGCTGGGACAGGGAGTGCTCAGGGAGGGGACGGAACTGGTCCGGAAGACGCAGGGCAAGGGTGGGGCTGTGGGGGGAGGGGTAGAGTGGGGGCAGGACCCGGAGCAGAGTGGGGGCAAGAAGAGACGGGAATGGGTGCTTGGGTGAAAGGGTGGAATGGGGACTGAGCTTGGGGCTGAGCGGGGGTTGAGCACTATGCCCAGTTTTGCACACTTCCAACCCAGGAAATATCTGTACAGTGCATCCTAGTTAAAATGGAGCCATTCATAATAATTGTTTCTTCTTTTAAAAGGTTGCTCCATGCAGTCTGGAGGGCTTGTTTCGAGTGTTTGAGGAACCATGGCGTTTTTTACAGAGATGTCATGTCACTGCAATGCATTTCACACAGCTCTTTTTGCGAGCACAGGACAACGATGCAAATACTTAGCAGGATACAGACAGATGAAATAAAGGGCATGACAGGAGGAGAGGATGTTAGAAACAGCTTACAGAGACAGACAGTGGGAAATTTAGAATATATGAGAGAGGGTAGGGAGAAGATTTGTGCTAATAAACAGGATGCAGAAGAGACTGCAACAGCGGGTAGAGTACTCTGGAATGGTGAAAAGGAGGGCTCTGGGAATTGCAAAGAATGAAAAATAAGGGGAAACAGAAAAAAAATACCCCCTCTTCAGTGCCTAGAATGCACTAAATCATTGGCTCTCAAACTGGGGGTCACGACTCAGTGATGTGGGGGGTCGCGAGCCCCGACACTAGTACGCAGCTGCAAGTTGCAAGCCCCGACCCGTGCGCCAGGTTGTGAGCCCTGACTGTGTCCACAACACATAGCTGCGAGCCTGACCTCTGTGTGGTGCTGCAGGGCTACGAGCCCTGACCCCTGCGCCGGGCTGTGGGTCCCGACCCCAACAGGGACACGTGGCTGCAAGTCCTGACCCCGGTGCGTGACTGTGAGCCTCGACCCTGCGCCGGGCTGTGGACCTTGACCCCCCAACTCCGACCTGGCCAGGAGCGGGGCCACGAGCTCCAGGCAGGTGTGGGGTGCGATCCCTGATTCCAACTGCCACGTGGGGTTGCAAGTCCTGACACCAACCAGGAGCGGGACTGTGAGCCCTGAGCTGGGGCATCCAGGATGCTGTGAGCCCCGAGCCCTGTGCTGGAGTTGTCAGGCAAAGCCCGGCCATGCTGAGGGTTATCAGCCAGAGCACAGGGTTGTCAGCCCCGAATCCGCCACCCGCTGTATTTCAGTCAATTTAAAAGCAGTGAGAAAAGGTAAATTAATGTTAAGCAATAGGGTTTAAATTTAGTATTTAACATAATGTTAAATACCAAAAATGTGTTTTTAATTTCTAAAAAGGATCGCACTCAGAGGTTTGGTTTTCGAAAGGGGTCACCAATACAAAAAATTTGAGAACCACTGCCTAAATGAAAGATATCTGAGTCACAGCAAGCTTCTGCTACTGCCCCACTCTGGAGCTACGTATCTTCATCCTCACCAGGAGGTGTACTAGAACAGACATCACATTTGGAAGGTACTCAGAGCTCACTTGGGCCATTCTCAATGCTGAGGCAAAGGATAGTGTAGGTCCCTGGTTTTCAATCTGTGATCCACGGACGCCTGTGGGTTCACAGACTCTGTAAAAGGCAGTGGTTCTCAAACTTTTGTACTGGTGACCCATTTAAATAGCAAGCCTCTGAGTGCGACCCCCCTTATAAATTAAAAATGCTTTTTTATATATTTAACACCATTATAAATGCTGGAGGCAAAGCGGGGTTTGAGGTGGAAGCTGACAGCTTGCACCCTCACCCATGTAATAACCTCATGACCCCCTCAGGGATCCCGATATCCAGTTTGAGAACCCCTGATCTAAGGGGTCTGTGAAAGGTTGTTGTTACCATAGAACAATGTTTTTCAGCCTGCGGGTCTGGGGACTATGTCTGAGATTTCCAAAGGAGTCCACACCTCCATTTGAAATTTTTCAGGATTTCACAAATGAAAGCCTGAAAACCACGGGTCTAGGTTAAGCATTTAGGGCATGTTAACACAGCAAGAGCTGCACGCAGACTAATCTCCAGAGCTGACTGGAATCCAGAATCCAGCTGGCATGGGTGACACGGCAATGAATGCAGTGCAGTGTGGTGTTCAGCACAAATAATACAATCCCGACATGGACCCTGGTACAGACTTGGCTAGCCAGTCTGTTCTGAAGCCCATGCTGCACTATCTTCATTGCTATAGCTATCCGGGCTAGCTGGATCTTAGCCAACTCAAGTAAGCTAGCCTGTGCCCAGCCTCTTCTGTGTAGTCTCCTTCAAACAGCAAACCATGAAATATTTTAAGATTGGTATTAATTCAAGCTGCGAAGGGTGGGGAGGGGAAAGAGGATGATATCAGATCTCTGTGTGTTCAAACTAGCTCTGACAATAGTCTATGCCACAGAAGACCCTATGTATTTGCAGCCAATGAGGGCATTATGGGCAGATCTAGTAGGATAGGTCAGCTTCCTTCAACTGCTGTAAGAAAGAAACATTGTAATGGCCCATGGGGCTTTTGCAGCAGTGAAAACAATGTACAGATTTGGAGGGTTTGGGTTATACTACAGAAAGCTCTGTATCTCCGACTTAGTTGTAAAAGTGCTGAAAGGCACTAGGTAAAGGGGTCTCTCCAGCCTGAAAATTTAACTAGACCTTTCCGCTTAATTTTCACTGAAAATAAAAGTCACTCTGAGAGCTGGGTGCAGGGAGAAGAGCAGGAACACATTCAAAATGAAAAGCGCATTTACTAGGGTTTTTTTCTGATGTGCTTAAAAATTCCACTGAGGTCACCATTCTGGAGAGATGACAAACTCCTGGGATAAAGGCTGGGAAATCTTGGTAGTCATGCCACATTTAGCAAGTCATAGATATGTTTGTATAAGGCTGTACAGGGCTAAATCCATTTTACATGCTGTATGTATTATTAATTTCTGACAGTGGGCTTAGAAAAACCTAATTCCCTGGAATATGAGCTCCCTTTGAGCAGAGGGAAGCCTTTTCAAAACTCATCTTTTATTGACTGAGTCATTTTTGAGTCAATCTGCTTTCAGCAAGACAAGAGTTTTAAATCTCTCTTTTCCCCCCCCCCCTCCTTTTTGAGTCATGGCAAGTCTATTAAAACCTGCTAATGTATGCAGCAAGTCTTCTGATTTGAAATGTAATGAATTCCTCAGATAGTGGCAGATTAGGGGGAGAAGACTATAGAAACAGCTGGAGATGCCCCCTCTAAAAAAAAAAAGAAATAGAAAAGAAAGAACTCTCCATATAAAGAGGATGTGAGGGGATGGGGGAGTGGGAAGAAAGAGGGGGAGAGAGACTTTTTAACCATTTTCATGCTAGAAGAAAATCCTTAAGATCCATTAATGGAATCAGTTAAAAAAGCAGAACTATAAGTGGCAGGGAATCTTCAGGCTTGCCTGGGGCTGAATGAGAGAAAGAATAAATGAATCATTGCTCCAAGTCTCTCTCATAAGGCTAGGAAATTCGCTAAGTGAAATGAATAACTTAAAGGAAATTAGCTTCATGCATATAAACATGCCATTGTATCCCAAACTCTTGACCCAGGGTTTCCCTTGCTGATGTCCTGAAACAGCTAGTTTTGCTGTTATGTAACAACACACAAGGTCTCATGTGGAATTTTGTTTTCTTTTTTTTTTTTGGTTGGTTGGTTTCAGCTGCAATGTCTCTCAGGTGAGCTTGTGTTAGGGGCAAAAATAAGCATTTCTGCACAGATTATAAATCATTTAAATACATAAAAAAGATACTTAACACTTACGTTGTACTTTTCATCTTTGAAGTGCTGGACAAACAATTTTACCATACAAAAATCTGAGGTAAGTACTGTCCCCATTTTACAGATGGGGAAACTGACAAAGAAAAATGAAATGTGTAGATTAATTCTACAGCATTAAGTTGAGATAATTCAGGAAGTTCTGGATTACAGAACTGTGTTCATACTATGACAAGACATCTCTCTGCTTACCAGTAAAACTCATACCTTGGCGCTGGAATTTGACAACTTTAAAACCACATCTACAGCAGAATTCAAAAGCAGCAAAACCTTGGCGATAAGCAAACACAATAGAGACAGTTTGATGGAGCACAAGCAACTCAGTTGATTATAATTAAACTTACGTTCAGCATAATTCAGATGCAAATGAGTAATATGGGGCCAACAAAACCAGATAATATCAATATAACTTCCCTTTGCTAATGATGAGTGATGGAATTTGGTAACAATAGAGAAATCCCAAACAGCAGATGCAGAATCATTCAACGTACCATCTCAAATCTCTTAACACACAGAATCGTTTTGAAAGCCAATGCAGGTCTTGAAGGGAAAGCTTTTCTCTCCCTATCGATATGAGGCTTTTAATCCTCTTCTAAATCACAGAAGCCAAACTGCAGAAGAGAAAAATTCAAAGGATTGCAAACTTAGTTCAAAAACAGCTGAAGGCCACAGAGAACATGGAAGATGAGTGAAAAATCAGGCAAGTGCTAGCAGGAAATCATTACACTGGGATGCTCAACACATGCAAAACTTCGCAGAACAAGGAACAAACAGCGTCTCGTTTCTGTTATACCTGGAGGACAGCAAAACAAGGGAATCACAGCCCCTCTTTTCTCCTGCACCCTAGAACACAGCTATAGCTTTCATCCACCTCACCCAACCCTGTTGGTGTCATTATCCAAACTGGGAAGTTGTGCTTTTCAATTAACCTATTTATCCTCCCAGCCCTTACATCTGTGCTCTCAGGCACATGGACTTTCATATCTCTAATTTAAGCACTTTCAGAGAAGAGACTAGATTACATTTGCCTTTATGTAAGCAGACACAATTCTGATCTTTTAACTAAGTCTCATCCTATGATTCAATTGATGGCACTCTAACTCCGAATCAGCACTGAACCAAAAGATCCCAACATGGTGTTAGGGACCACAGTGCTCCTGGAGGTTCAGAGATCTATAATGTAGGTCCAGATTATTAAAGAGTCCATGACATTTCTTGTAAAGAGATGGGATGTTAACTACAGTGTCCTAAAGAAATTCCAACTAAGGTAATAACATCTGGCTGCTTAAATTCCCGCTGAGGTTTCAACTCAAAGGCACTCCTCAATTTCTGCCCTCAGTACCATGTAGTGTTGCTGTGTGATATTAAATTTTACTCCAGGAATGAATATATTTCAGTGATGGATGAAGTAATCCCTGTATAGAGTTTGCATAACTGCAAAGTTTACAGAGCACTTTGGGAATCTCTTGGGAGTCTAACATGCTTATCACAGTGAGCTCTGCTAACAACAGCTGTTGTAGAAGGCTCCAAGGATAGCCAAGCTGGAATATTTTTGTTATCCTCTTCCAGTTGAACTCACACGGCCCATATCCATCCTGCTGAGCCCGCTTTCCTTCCTCTCTTCTGTGCACATTTTTGGTTTGGATGATCTTCTGCTTGCTCCTTGTGTTGCTTCAGTCTCCTCCACCTCACTCTCCTCTACTCTAAATCAAAGGTGGGCACTTGGGGGGGGGAAAGGTGTAGCTATTCTTTACAGTGTTGCCAAGTTCCCAAGATTCATCACACTGAAGGTGTGAACACACACACACACACACACACACACACACACACACACACACACACACACACAGTCTCTCTTCGGTATCCTAGATTTCCAAAAGCAAGAATCATTTAAACTAGAGGTTATATTTTTAAAAAGGGCTTTATTCTGAACTCCCATGAATTCTTCCAGATGGGGTCAATGGAACTGAGTATCATGGACAAAGTGCTGCTCACTGTTAGTGGAGCCAAACGCTGGAACAGATCGGCCGGTTTTAGATAAAATCATACTAGTGGGGTGAAGAAGAAGAGGGACAATGACTGTGATGGGGCAGTTGCTCCTCACTGGCTGGCTGGCAAAGCCCTTGGAGTGGATGCGCAGAAACCAGCCAATCAGAGGAAGGCTTAGAAGCAGCCAGTCAGGGCCAGGATGGGCCCTATAAGAAGGTTTGCTGGGCAGAGAGGAGCTCAGTCTCTCCCTGGAGCTTGAGGGAGGACTGGCTGCATGTAGAGAGAAGTACCTAGGACAGAGCAGTGCTGGGCAGGGGAGCAAGCAGAGTTCCAGCGTGGCTGGCTCCCAGACTGTGACCTAGTAGGTATTGGGGCTATGGGGAAGTGGCCCAGGGAAAGCAGGTAGCAGCAGAGGGGCAGAAGGGGCAGAAGAGGCAGTGAGCGACTGCCAGCTATAGGGTCCCTGGGTTAGGGCCCAGAGTAGTGGGCAGGCTTCCCCCCACCCCGCTCTTTGCCCCACTGGCCACTAAAGGAAGTAGCCAGCCAAAGGACTGCGGTTTAGCTCTGAGTGGGGGGCTGAAATAGGGGCTGCAGTTCGCCACTATGGCGAAAGGCTGGGCAATGGGCTGCCAGTTCCCCCGGGAGCGGGGAGACAATGGAGTTGGGACACAGCTGGAGGGCTGTGCCCTGAAGAAAAGGCCACAGTCCGGGAGCGACGTGGGCCCCCACAGACAGCGGAGATGGTGGAGAAGCAGTGACAAAAAGTGAGACACCACCAGAGGGGGATGCCCTGCTGATGGACAGAGCTAATTCCCAGAGCAACCAGCAGGAGGCGCCACGGTGATAAGCACAACCCGTAACAAGCACACACACAGAAGTTCTCTGTACACGAGATCTGTAAATAACTGCTAGTAGAATTGTTCAGCTAAGTTTATGTGATGATGCAGCATGGTACATTTGTACATAAAGAAAAATTACCACTAAAGGCCGGTCTACATGCTGGCCTGCTCATACACGAGTAATCTTTGCAAAACTCCTGTAACTCTAATCCACAGCCCTGCACATTTGTCCTTTTTACTCTGAAGCACTGGGTGGGAATCACCCACTAAGAGGCAATGGGCAACCCCATATAATCAATTTCCTGTGATAAGGGGGGCAAGCCTCAGCAGCCCTTGGCCTTTTCCATCATCTTCTATCCTATTCCCTCTCCATGGCACCTTCAAAACACTTATTTTAATTTTCCATAATTGCATATGTTCTGAAGTAGAGAAAACAGTATCTATGTAATACCATTGAGTTCTCTCTTTCTACGCGCAGTAAGCTACTTCTGCAGCTCTACTCAGATCTGGGTGAGCAAGATGTTATTCTAATGTTAATAAAATAATAAATAATAATACTCAGTCTTTATTTAACAGTTTTCATCTGTAGAAGTCAAAGGGATTTGCACATAATGGTATCCCAATTTTACAAATTGATAAACTGAAATGTATGGAGTTAAACAGATGAGGGAGCTATTGCAGACCAAGGTACAGACCTTGTGTATCTAGATTCCCTGTCTAGTGTCCTACTCTCTGGAGCCACGCTGCCACCAATACCAGGAAAACTAGATTGTAAAAAAACAGAAGATGAGTTTTTAATGAAAAATAAAACTAAAGGAATAGTTATCGGGTAGGTTAGGACCAAGTCTACTAAAAGTTTTTACCATAGCTAGTATTTATAGAAATCTTTTCATTCTTGTTAGCTTTTTTACAAAATCATAGATAGAGATGGAAAACATTTGCTACTTCATCCCCTCCCAAAATGTTTTGATTTAGACATTTTCCTATAGAGTTTGTAACTTAAACATTGCACTATTGTGCCAGTGCTTTTCAAATAGCAAGGAAAAGGGATTTGAAATAGTAAAGAAACTAAAGTTAATAGACCAAGTCACTGAACAAAATGATGTGTGAAGACTTGAACACTACACATGAAAGTTCTAAACCAAAGTAGTTGGAAGTAATTTAATCCATATCTTTTCTTCCAGTGCAACAGGACAGGATGGTGAGGTTAGGACCTCACCATCATCCGGAGATCTCTTAATGCATTTTCATCTTTTGGGTAGTCTGATCTTTCCTCTGGCTATGCATGTGTCAGTACATATTGGGTAAATACTTAACATATTTTGGCTGATGTACATTATCAACAATTACCTCCAAAAGTGGGCTGAAAACCAGGGACATCTGCTGTACTTTATTAGTGCTTTTTATCATGCTCCTCTCTCCATTTTATTTATTTGTACTAAGGTTCTGAAACCAAAAGTCAAACACTGGCTTAACAGAAATTGTAAAGAAATCATGTAATTGGATTCATATTTTAATTATCCATACAAATTTACAAACATGCCACACTGCAAAGTAATAGATAAGGAAAAGGAGCATTATGGTTGTATTGTTTGCAGCTATTTAATAAATCTCTCTTATTAAAAGAAAACCACATGTACTAATGCCTTAGATGACTTCACAAAATTTCACTTAATAATAATACTGTAAATAAGGAAGTTATAGAGGCATATTTAAAAATATGTGAAAATGTTTCAGAAGTCCCACTGGTCTGAATTAGGCAGCTGTGTAATCACTAGGGCTGCAACTTTAATGAAAATTCCAACAGGAAACGTAGACTTGATTATAGGTATTAAAACAGGAAAGATCAGAAAGCTGCAGCCATACAGGAGAGGGTTTTTTGTTTTGCTTATTATTTTAGTATGTACACCCAAAACAACCTTAGTAGTAATACAGAACTTACATCTGTCTGTCTGCAGCTTCTGATTGCTGTGTCCTGATCTTCCTATCTTGATTCATGTAATTAGGCACAGCATTTTCAAGAAATAATTAGTGATTCAATCAGGTTTTACATTGATCAAGTGACTGCAAACTGTTTTATATTCCACTGCAGTTTTCCTTTACCATATTTTAGGGCATGATATATATACTCGATTAGCTAATATTTATACAGTGCTTTGAAGATGTAAAGTACTACATAAGGGATAAGTATTACTATCAGAGAGGACAAAGATAGCATGGGCATGAAGAAGGAACTAAGCTCTGAGCTCAGAAACAGAACAACACCTTGTTTTCACAAAGGTACTGGAATATCTGAGAAAAATATGTCAACAGCTTCAAGCACCTAAACATGAAGAAAGCAGGAGGTGTAAAACATGGGAAACTGCAAAAGCATGTAAGTGACACAACATTGCTGATACCAGTGTGAGAACAGTGATAAGTACTGAGGGTCAAGAAAAAGTTCTACCTGTGAGAAAACAAACCCAAACCGGGCACAGAAGCATAAGGCACGGTGACTATTATATGCTTAAGGCAACTTAAAAGAAAGTGAAAAATTTGAGAACAACATTTTAAGATGTGGTTAAACAGAAATGAACACTTTTGAATAAATCTTTATATACAGAAAAACGAGACAAGCTCTGAAGGGCTAAAGAAAGACCATTTCCTACTGTTAATCAGTATTAAAGAGAGCAGATATCTCATCACTAAATTTCTTGGTAAGGTGTGATTTACTGGTTATTATCATTTATTATTTATATCACTGTAGCAATGTACGACAGGATTTGATGATGAAAATTATCCGATTGGAGAGGAAAGCTCGGGAAGGTATTTTGTTGTCAAGAGAATAAATATCCAGAGCATGCATCAAAAGGTCGCAAACTGGCAAGAGAGAGAGCATGAGAAGGATTCTGCCCTTAGTCCCAGTCAGGCAGTACCCACATCCCGGCACCGTGACCAAGATAGGCATCTCATCCAAACTCAATTAAAGGAATTTAGAGGAAAACAAAGAAAGCAGTAGCTAAATCAACCAAGAACAAAGAGCAATAGAAGCAGCATGTCGTGAGAAGCGAGAAAGAGCATTCCTTCATTTGAGAGAAATATGGCATATAAACATTGCTCCAGAGAGACACTGGTGTACAATAAAAGAAAATAATGGACAAAGGGTATTGAATAAAATGACTGAAAAGAAAGGCTAGGGGTTTTCCCCTTCTTTTCAGTATGTGTCTGTAACTGGATAACTAAATTACATGATTTCTTTACAAGTTCAATTAAACAGTTAATTGATGCTGATGCCCTTTAGTATCTGATATTTAAAATTAAGTAAGTAACAGACAGAAGTACACATAGTACCCAGCAATAGGTTATGGAATCTCCGTCATTGTAAGTTTTTGAAAGGTCAGAAAAACCCCTGTCAGAGAGGTCTACATAATACTTAGTCCTGCCTTGAGGGCAGGGGACTGGACTAGAAGATTTCTCGAGGTCCCTTCTAGTCCTATGACTCTATGAATAATTAAGCACAATGTGATCCCCCCCCATTTCAGCCTAACTTCAGACTTTTGATGATAACTGTCTTTCACTCTCCTCCTTGCCCAACATGTCCACCCATCACATAATGACATTTGATAACTGTGCACTTCCTCTTGGAGGTGCTGAAGAGAATGTACTACTTGAATATCTTTTGAATATATCTATATACTTTGAATTCTGAATGGAAGGAGTAGTCCCACCAAGTCCAATGGCAGTGTATGTAAAAGGGATACTCAGTTCCCCAGAAACTGGCTCAGATAGGTAGGCTGGCTCAGGTTGGGCTATACTATTCCCCTTAACTACTCTATTGCCCTCCAGTATTGGAAAAAGAAACTCTCTCCTCAGAGGCAGTAACCACCATGCAAAACAAACTGCCACTGTTGTGGGACAATGAGGTACAAAGTTCCCTCTGCTCACAAATCTGGATACCATTTCCACAGAACTCTCAAGGAGGCAGAGGTCAGGAGTAAGAGTCCCAAAGCCAGACCTGAACCTATCTTTGGTCTCAGAGGTCAATGATGCTTCTAGTTTGGGCCAGCACAAACAGCAGGAATGTCAAAATCATTCCCAGTACCAGATTCCAGTATGCGGTTAACCCTTCTCAAGCTATTTCTCATAACTGCATCACTGACTTAAATTCACCTGCACTAACCCAAGTGTATGAGGCTTTATTGTTCCCTGAGGCAGCTGGATAATGGAAGGCCAGATGGACTTGTTTCCCAAACATTAGTGACAAATTCTCTTCCATTCTGCAGGCAAGGGAAGGGTAGTGTGGAGAACCTTACCTACCTCCCCAAGGATGTTGGGAAGCTTTAATTAACGTCTGGAAAGTACTTTGAGACCCTTGGATGGAAGGTGCTATAGAAGCGCAAGATATCGTCATCATTATGCTTGCTACCGATAGTTCTGGTATTCAAGCCACAATGGACGGTGAAGTCGCTAGCATGGCTGGCTGCAGTTATAATTTCTCTCATCACAGACTCTCCTTCTTAGAGCAAATAGGCTGAACCTCTTGATTTCTGAAGGGCAAAACAGATTCTGAACTGACAGGACTCTGTTGTACTGGCCAGCGCTGCTGACACACTCAAACTAGCCAGCACTCCAACCACCCGAAAGTAAGTTATCCAAGGGATTCTCTAATTAGAAAAAGCCTCAACTTCATTGCAATACTTCTCCAGCTTGTCACAGAAACCCTTCCCTTGGATTCTGAACATTAAAGGGAAACAACAAAGAATTATCCAGGTTCTGTTAAGTGTCAAACATTCCAATTTTAAACCATGCACGCAGTAGGAGGAGAATTTTTATAAGTCTTCAGTGCAAGTGTATAGATTTCTAAACACTTTTCTCCTACTCTTTGCTAACTGTTCATTTGTCCTACCATTAATGAGCATCTGCCAGTATGGTTATAATATTGCAGGTACATGGAAAGCTCTTAATTTTTAACCAATATAGGGTTAGAGAGTTGGGACTCATGGCCATCTATCTAGCCAAACTGTGATCAAGATACTGTAGTTACCATTTTGAATTCATTTCTCGCTACTGCAAAAGTTCTCTGCATTTAGCTTGGAATGTCACCAGCTGGAACCAAACCTTGGGACATGGTAAACTTTCTGTCTGACTGAAAACTCTAATGAGACTCCTGGAAAGAATTGGTGTTGTCAGTCTCAACTTAACACTGCCCCAAATCCAACGATCTATTTTGGGTGTGTGGAAAGGGAAGGATCCTAAAGCAGAAAACAGTGGCTTAGGATAAAGGTGTGCAAGAATTGCCAAATTAGGAGCACCACAGAGAGCTGACCCCATGCTTTGGGGAGCTAACAAATCCCTGTGGCATATGCCCCATGTCTTGGGGAGGTGATGACCCAGGAGTCAAGTTCTAAAGGAAACAACTCCATCCACCATGGGTTTCTTGCTAAAATGGACTCCAAGGATGAAGCCACCTTGGCATATTCCTATTATATGGGAGAGGACCTTGGAATCACTGCTGTCAGTTCAAGACCCACTTTCCAATCTTGCTCTGCTAAAGCTTGCTCTTTTAAAAAGATTTTTTCAAACTCTCTCTCGTTTCATTATAGTTAAAGATAACAATACAACGAAGTCTAACAAGGGAATTACACATCATCAACATTATCAACCTATTCAAAGTGCCTATGCTGATTCTTTTAGATCTGTCAGCTGCCTTTGATGCCACTAATCATGAAGTTTTGATGACACATCTGCAGTTTCTAGCAAGGATGGATGAAGTCGCTCGAGTGCCTCTGATCCTCTCTTGATGGAGATCTCTATTCTATATTATTTAAGTTCTTATACTGTGTACCCATCACGGTATTGCCTGATCATCTCACAGGATAATTTTGGGCAGTTACCTGCCCAGAGAACCTGCTATACTTGGTATTGCAGGGGTGGGGTCAGCAACTCCCTTTATTCAATATGTGCATGACACTATTAAGAAAATCAGTTATTCGTTATTCGTCAGCTGCTGTTATTCTGCAGGCTCATTTGAACCAGCTCTGTGCTTCCATTATGTCTGATCTGGCTTGTGCAGTGGAATGAATGACCAATTGCCCTATATGGGTCTGGGCTGGTAGAGGGCTAGCAAACTGAGGTTCAGTCCAGAAAGCATTGAGGTGATATGGAGAAGCTGGGGGAAGCAGCTAGAGGAGTTGGTGAAGACTGTATCAACATTTGCTGATAATGGGAGCACATGCACCATAACAGGAGGGTTTGGTTTTGTCTTAACTATGCTGGGCAGCTTCTGGGTGCTCAGATGGAAGCTGTGGTCAAGAGCCTCTTTATTAATCAGATGGAGATGGGTGTGACTTTTGCTCTCTGAACTGAACCTTGCCACAGCAAGCTGCACCTTTGTTACCTTGGGGTTAGACTATTCTTTGTAATGTGATCTCCATACGGCTACAAGATGAGACCACAAGGAAGCCAAAGCTAGCGCAGAATCAGCCACCCAGTTAGGTTGTAGCAGACAGAGAACTCATAACAGAAGTGCCCTATACTCTGCACTGATTGCCAATATATTTCCAGGGGGAATTCATGGGGATGGCTTTCATTTAAGTGTGTTGAGATGGTTTTAAAGCTCTTTGTCTCTGTGAGTGTGTCTACACTTACAGCTGTGCCATAGTAGTGCTTAGGGAAGTCACTACCCATGCTGACAGGAGAGTTTCTCCTTTTGATGTAGATACCTCACCTCCCTGAGAGGCAGCAGCTGTGTCAACAGGAGAAGGCCTCCCATCAACATGGCGCTGTCTATCCCAGGAGCTTGGCTGGCATAACTGCGTTGCTCAGAGGTGTGGATTTTCCACAACCCCGAGTGGTGTAGTTAAACTGCCGTGAGTTTGTAGCGCAGACCGATGTAGGGATTGCCTTCTTTCCTATTTGAGGCGTCAGCCATGGCATTGAGCTGGAGCACATGCCCTCAGTTTAAAAGAGACGGGGATGCTGTCTGGCTGTTCTCCAGGAAGAGTCCATACCTTTGGAACTAACTTCCCCTCCCACTGCTTCTCTGGAGTCTTCATTCATTAACCTTCTGGACCAGCTGCCAAGTCCATCTTGGCATGAGCAGTGGAAGGAAGTTAGGTCTGAATATATTAGGTGAAGAGCATGCATTTTATCTCACACCAGATTCAAAAGGCTGAGTTTATACAGCATCATGCTACTGATGATAGTGTCATGGTTAAGATGGTACACTAATTATAATCTTCTATTTACATACACTGATTACTTTCCAAATAGATTTTCTTTTAAACTAAAATTCTACCTGTTAGTATTCAGCCCAGAAGAGGTTTGATCTGGAGAGTCTGAACAAAACTCTGCTTGATCATTTTTCAGTGGTCCGAATTATTATTCATTATTAGGAAGAAAAGTGCATCCATCAGTCAAACTTTTCAGGCATATTCTTTTGTAATCCAATTCAAAGCTTAAAAAAGTCTTCAGTCATGTCCCTTGAATAATTTTCAGTGAGTACAGGGAACAAGCACGGATCTATCAGCCCATCAACATGCAGAGATAATCATAGCTGTACACTGAGTGTTTTCCTGGATACATGATCAGTGCTGCAACCAGTATATACAGCAAGGACTGAATCCATAGACCGATGGATTTCTTAATGGTGCAAGTGTGTTTGTGTGACCTGGCAATTAAATAAAGTTTATTCCTTTAAAAGAAAAGGAGGAGATTAAGGGCCTGAGTCAAAACCTATTGACATCAATGAGTGAAATTTCCATTGACTTCTGTGGGATTTGCTCAGGCCCTGACTGTCTGCTTAAGGCAAAATTAAGGGTGAGATTATCTGTGTCTCATTTACATTATTTATTATTTTTACACAGAACTAGAAACTCTTAAGCTTCCCTCAAAGTCTCAGTCCAGTGTCAAAGTCAGGCTATTCAAAGTTATATTTCTGATGATGGTAGGGTGACCCAGAACACCCGGTCAAAAAGGGACCCTGGCAGCTCCGGTCAGCACCACCGCCCAGGCCATTAAAAGTCTGGTCAGCGGTACTGCGGAGCTAAGGCAGGCTAGACCCACCTGTCCTGGCTCCGCACTGTGTCCCAGAAGCGGCCAGCAGGTCCAGTTCCTAGGCAGGGGAGCCACGGTGTTCTATACATAGGCGCCGACTCCGTGGGTGCTCCTGGGCTGGTGCCCCCATGGGGAAAAATTGGTGGGTGCTCTGTACCCACTGGCAGCTCCCCGCCTCCTCTCGCCTCAGCTCACCTCCGCTCCACCCCTGACTCCTCCCCCGAGCATGCCGCTGCATCCTGCTTCTCCCCTCCCTCCCAGCGCTTGCGCTGCAAAACAGCTGTTTCACGAGGCACACGTAGGAGGGATGGGGGGAGGATGGGGAACGTGGCATGCTCAGAGCAGGAGGCGGGGCCAGGGCAGAGATTTGGGGTAGGGAGGGACAGGGACTTTAGGCCAGGAGTGGAGTTAGGGCGGGTGCGAGCACCCACCGGCACCAGGAAAAGTTGGCGCCTGTGGCTTCATATGCTGCCTCCACTCTGAGCACTGGCTCTGCACTCTCATTGTCCGGGAACCGCAGCCAATGGGAGCTGTGGAGTAGGTGCCTGTGGGTGAGAGCAGCACACAGAGCCGCCTGCCACACCTCTGCCTAAGAGCTGGACATGCTGGCTGCTTCTGGGGTGCAGTGCAGACTCAGGACAGGCAGGAAGCCTGCCTTAGCTCCCCCGCTGCGCCACTGACTGGGAGCCACCTAAGGTAAGTCTGCGCCCCAATTCTGAGCCCCTGCCTGAGCCCATGCCCCCAAACCTGGAGCCCCCTCCTGAACCCCAAGCCCTCATTCCTGGCCCCACCCCAGACCCTGCACCTCCAGATGGAACCCTCACCCACTCTCGCACCCCAACCCCCTGCCCCAGCCCAGTGAAGGCGAGGGAGAGCAAGCCATTGGGAGATGGGTAATGTAGTGAGTGGGGGGGGGCAGAGCTTCGGGAAGGGGAGGAGCCTCAAGGAAGGGGCAGGGCTAGGGTGTTAGGTTTTGTGCAATTAGAAAGCGGGCAATCTTATATGAAGGCTTTAGGTTGGCTGACATTGCATGTGTTTTAAGGCACATTAAGTTCAAAATAAATAAAGTAATTGAAAATGCCACATTTGCATATGAGGGACAACCTAATTGCTGTGGGAATCATAGCTTTGAATCTCCTGACTTTTGTGTGATTAAAATATGAATTTAAGTGTTGAATTTATGGTGTTTCTCTCATTTAATATGGAAATCAGTCTCTAGTACCTCATAGCTCAAAGAATGTGTTACTTGGTTTACTTGATTAGGCTGGGAATTGCTGGTCCTGCTGTCACCATGTTTACACTTTCGTGACAAGTTTGCACATCACATTCACCTAATTCAGTGTCATCAATTTACTTGCCAAAAATAAACTTCTTATATACGGCCACTCCTCTAGAATACTGAGCCCAGCTATATTTCACTGTATGTGCAGCCCCGGAAGCTTTGGAGCAAAAATTTTAAAATGTTGGGGGTAGAAATGAAAACTCTTTCCCAGGCTTCACAGACAGGCAGGCACAGCAAACAGCGAGTCCATATGGCTAGTCTTCCTTTGGGTTATGCAGTTTAGTTGAACCTCAAGTCCCCTTTACGATTTTGGAGCAAGCAGAGCTGCTCTATTTTTTCACCTCCACTCATCTGAAATTACAGGCTTGTGGATTTGCTCTGCTTTGTGAATGTAGCCAGATCTCAGCTCCCAGACAAGAGTGCTCACATGGGGATTGAAAATCAGGATTCTGGAAATAAAAAGTGAATCAAGCAAATTTTTCTGCTGCGCAAGAGCGGCACCATCTTGGATTTAGTTAAGCTGGAAACTTTTTGTATAATTTCAATAAACCAGTCAGCTTCCCTTTTCTATCGGTCTTCCCTCACTCAGTCTAATAAAATCTGAATAACCCCAGCCCAAGAAACCATCACTTCATTGACAGCAGGAGCCTCAGCACCTTTTCCTGTACACTCTGACACACACCTCAAACTCTCTCTAGAAGATTTCCACCTTTCTGGGCTGTTCACAAGCTTTGATGTCGAGGAGAAACAATACACTGACAATGCGCAGAGCAAAGATCAAAGGCTCTCTCCTGCTGGAGCATTCTGCCACATTGGCAGGCTAGTTTTTCTAATGTCAGGGAATTTGTGTTGGCCTGAATTTGAGACATCAGCACAAGCCTTTCTTCTCATTTCTGCTGATGAATGAAAGAGCATTTTCAATTGTGTACAGCCAGAGGCCTTATGGCACATCATTCCTAATCAAAGGCTGCTCTGTGATGTAAACTGCTTTAACAGGCATCTTATATTACAACCCCACAGGATCTGAAGGGCAGTTTGCGATCACAATGAATTTCTGTTTCTTAGGGGGATCTGCAGGGCTGCAGAGAGGAATCTAGCAGAAGGATCCAGACATTTAACAATGACATCAGGATGGGAGCTGTACAGTCAGCATATTTGGATCTGGTTCCAAACATACACAAGGCAAAGCTCTTAAGCAAACAGAACTGTCAATTTACTGAAGCCTACAGGCTAAACATATTGACGCCTGACTCTTATATGTGGATTATAAAGAAACCATCATTGGAGATGGACATACAAGAACCATGGACATCATGGGTCCTGTCTACATTATGGCAGATTGCATCTGGTGCCGGATATAGAGGGGCGGGGGGAAATTTGAACATGAGGAAAGGGACCGTTTGATCCCTTCGTTGCTCAATGATGTCTCTCCCCGTCCCTTTGGAATTACTTCCTCCAATGAAGGGACTGATGAGGATACTCCTGGATCCTGAAAGGATACTTTTGACAGCAAGGAATGGGGCTTATTGGTCCCTGTGGCAGGGCTAGGGTAAAAACTCCATGATTGCCCTGCCCCTGCAGGCTAAACTCTGCTTTTGAGCAGAAGGGCCGGGGCAGAGGCTGGGATTGACCAGCAGGGAGCCCAGCTGCGGGCCCTAACGAGGGCTAGTGCGCAGCACTAGGCTGGGCTAAACGAGCACAGCTGGGGCTGGGAGCTGAGAGGGCTAGAAAAGCTCTAAGCCCTACTCAGTCTGCAGGCAAGCCAGGAGGAGGACAGGAGGGCTGTGCCGCGCTGTCGCCTCACTGAGGGCAAACTGCCTCAGGACTCTGGAGACTGTAGATCCAGGGCACAGAAGGTATCTGTTGGGGGACAAGGGGAGCACGTTGTTGGCACAGTAACCAAGGAACTGCACGGTAAATAAAGAGCACGTGGAAAGCACCAAAAGAAGGTGTAGAAACCTTTATTAATTTTGAGAAACCAGGACACAGGGGAAGCTAGAGGACCCTGTGACAGTCCCCCCTACACATTTTTCTCAGCTACTGCTGGTCTGGCAGGAAGAAACCACTATCAGTCCTGGCTTGTGAGCCCACACAGAGCAGAGATGTAAAAATGCAAAGTTTCTATCATTGTGTCTCTTCTACATCAACACACATAGCAAGGTGTACATCAAAATCCAGACTATTCCAGTGTATGGTTCTCCAGCAATATCCACCCACTGTCCTTTGACTTACATGGTCCCAGAAGCCAGAATAGTTCCTTCTACTTGTGCCCCCTTACCCAAGGCAAACATCACATCTTCCCTTTCAGAGATAAAAACAAGGACAGGTCACGTAAGTCTACAGAGATAAAAACAAGGCTAGGTCATGTAACGTACTGCAGGAATGAAATAGTCACTCATTCAGTGACTATTTCACCCCTACAGTATGTTCCTGAAATACTGATGGATGTTTGCTAAGTTCTCCATTCTGAGCTTTCATCTAGATCAGCAGCAAGGAATTCTGGATTCAGGGTCCCTTGTCTATGGAACTCCTTCCCTGCCATCAGAGTCCCTTTGTAAATGGCTCCAAGGTTCAGTACAACGTCGTTTTATTTGGGTCGCTTCATCTGCGCCCATTTTGTATTTCCTTTTTCATCACCTCTTCCTTTTGGCGTAGTTTGCTTCCGCTTTTTCTTGGCAAAGTGGCTGCTTTTCTCTGGGCCAACGGCTCCAGTTTTATTTTTATGATTGTTTTTAACTTTTATACCGTGCCCAGAGAGACGGTGACAGGTGCTTTAAAAACATTTAAGTACAGAAAATAGGAACACACTGTATATAGTAGGAGGGATCTCTAGAGCTCTATAAACACAACACGGCATGTCTCTTCCCCCACCTCCCCCGCCCATATGAGCAGAAAAAGACAGCTAGCTTTTTAAAAATCCACACACAATTTTGAAGAGAAGGGGAAGGAAGAAAACTTGCAGCTCCTCTGCTCACCATGGCAGAATAAGTGAACTCCATGTGGTAACCTTTGATTGACGCCAAATATTACAGATTCAGTGGATACAAAAGGACTAAGTCACAGGATTTATTACAAACCTCTGACTCCCCAGACAGCTGTTGGATTTTTAAAGTCCCTTCAGTGTCTTACTAGAGCCTCACATCATTCATACAGTTCCAATAACCTGCAAGACTGAGGCATCCCCGGGATATATTCAGTCTGTAGCTGCCATTGGATTGCCTAGGTTCTAGTTCTTCAATGCACACAGACTAGTCAGGCTCTGGGTCCCATCTCTTTCATTCTTCCATTGACCGGTGGTGTGCTGCCATAGCATGGGGGCATTGTTTCCACTGAAGGGGTGGATGTATTTCAGTGGTGGGTAACTTCATCCCTGTGCTGTGTATAAAGAGCTTTGGCATGCATCTAGAGGAGAGGAGTTATATACAGTAAAGGTAATGTATTCATTATCTGGCAAGGTTTCCATAAGTATGCCTGGCTTTTACCCCCTTCTGAGTAGCGTGCTTCCACACGCATCTGGGGACATGGCTCTTATAAGCATGTGCAGTAATTTCAGTGTCCTGGCAAAAGAAGAGCAGAGCATGTGCAATTAAAAGAACAGAGCTGCTGATGCTCAGAGTGTACAAGGCTCTCGCAGAGTTAAAGTTTCATTGTGTAAGATGTTTTCCCGATATTTCTCGGCTGTCCAGTTTCATTCTAACACAGGGATCCTCAAACTTTAGTGCACTGCGCTCCCCTTTTGACAATAAAAATTACTACATGGCCCCAAGAGGGGGGATCAAAGCCTGAGCCTGCACGAGCCCCACTGATCCGGGGGTGGGGGTGGGAAAGGAAACTGAAGCCCAGGAGCTTCAGACTCAGGCAGAGGGCCTGTAACCTGAGTCCCAACATGCAGGGCTAAAATCCTCAGGCTTCAGCCTAGGGTGGTGGGACTCAGGCTTCGGCCCTGGGCCCCAGCAAGTCCAAGCCAGCCCCGGCGACCCCAATAAAATGGAGTCTCTACTCACTTCGAGACCCACAGTTTGAGAACTGCTGTAGTATAATCTATTATCATTCAGTATAACGTGAAGGGCATTTACAGGAAATTTATAGATCCCAATTGTAACCTAGTCAATACTGAAATGCAGGAACCACCATGTTGGGCAAACAAAGGTACACTTAGCAATACCAACTAGCCATATATAGCCCTGGATTGGAATGATGGGACAGGGTTATGACAGGGAGGGAAATCAGGGATGATTTTTCTCTCATGAACAGTCCATTATCAGCTCGTTCACAGTCCTAACGTATCATTCAGACCAACATGTGAGCCATGTAGCTTGAAATGGAGAAATTAACACCACAAGAAGTAATACAACTATAACATTTAGCTCTAGTAGAGCACGTTTCATCTATAGATCTCAAAGCACTATAGGAGGATGGCAGCATCATTACCCCCATTTTACAGATGGGGACACTCAGGCACAGAGAGGCGATGTGATTTGTCCAAAGTCATCCAGCAGGCCAGTAGCACAGCCAGGTCTCCCGAGTCTCAGTCCAGTACTCTGTCCACTAGGCAACACAGCCTCCCAATAATTCTAATAATAGTCTGCTTTTCTATAGAATCTTTCCTCTGGGGTTCTCCAAATGCTTTGGACATTAAAGCTCCACATCATGTTTGTGAGGCAGATAAGGGCTTGGGACCAATTCCCCCAACACTGAAACGCAGCCACCTCTGCAGAGGAAGAAAGCAGCAGATTATCAGCATAAAGCAGCACTACAAACAACTTAAGACAGAATGTGACAGAATGCTTTCTATAAACTGCAGGGGGATTTAGAGTAAGCAGATTTCGGTGGGAATTTGGCCATGACACCAAGTTTAACAACCTGCTCTTGAAAAAAGGGGCACGACACCTTTAGTGACAGCAAGCGGCCTGGACTTTGATTTTAGGTCTCATTAGAAAGAGGATACCTGCAACAGTACCACGCTCCCTATCATCAGAACACGGAATTAGCTTGCTACTGACCCAGAGGAAAGACTGCCACCTACTGAAGCACCAACATCACTTTCTGAAGCACCCACCTGGACCAGCCTTGCTTAGCTAGCAAGATCTGAGGAAGCAATAGCATAGCTATTGGTGTGGTGTGGATGCAGGCAAAAGAAACTAAAGCACAGAAAAATCTGCTAACTATCCTGTGTCTGACTGATTCTGTTTTTAATTTACAGGTGCAGGCCCTCTAATGTAAACAGGTAGCAGGAAACAAGGGGACCAACAGTGGGCAGACAGGTGCAACTTTTCAATGCCATCCACTCTCTTTCTGGCCTCCTTTGCAAGCAGACACACATTCATCACCAGTGCAGGACTGCTGGACAGTGACAAATTTTACCAGCTCTGGCTTGTCACTTCAACAAAATTAGATTATTTTAATATTAATTCATTACCCAATTTAATTGCAATTAATAATCTCCATTACAAGGCCCTGCCTCAACAGTGATGATGGGGAAAGCCTCTGCTATGCAGCAGACACAGCAGTGCCATTCAGATCAACCACTTGTTTTATAATGAGATCTCCCAGTCCCTTTGCAAGCAAAGGACTCCAAATCCCATTGGCAACACTCAAAAAGAACACTGTACCTATGAAATGGACTTGTAGCTTCCCTTTTCAGTGGACTGTGATAAGGGGAAACCTTAGTCCTTTTTCCAGAGGGCTCCCTGTTTGGCCTAAATGTAGGGAGATGTCCTACTTGTACGCTCATCTTGCAGAAGGCAGTAACAGCCTGTGCTTATTGCCCAAATCAGAAAACACACCCAGGTCATTGCTTTTATCCCTGAATTAGGGTTCAGAAAAAAATAGGGAACTGGGACTTCCCACTATAGCTAATCAGATGTGAATAAAACATGTTGGGAGGCTATTACCAGATTTAGTATCAAAACACCACATTTAAAACAGGAAAGAGCCCTTGGATTCCGCACGAAAAATCCTCACCTTCAGACAAACACAATACTGCTTTTAAGCAGTGATTATGGTGGCACAGCAGATATGTATAAGGAACAGTCAGCAATCTGAGTGTTCTCTCCCTTTCCCACCCCAACTAGTGACACAAACAAGCTGACCCAGTTGGCTAATACTGCCGCATAGCTAATCACTACTAAGATTAAACTCCACCACTAGAAGTTCCAGCAAATAAAACCAAAGGCCAATCATAAACACATAAAAGAACCAAAAAAAGGAGGGACAGAGGAAACAAAAATGAGGGCGAGGAAGGAAAGGACTGGAAGAGACAGCATAGAACAGGAACAGTAAAAAGGAGTGGGAAGGAATTTAGGAAACTGAGAAGATAAAAGCATTGGAGTTTATTCCAAGCCTGGGCACTGCTTCCCTTCCCCCACCTTTTCAAAGCTATTACAGTTTGCACTCCTGTTTCTGGGACAGGAAAATTAGGAAGAGCTCCCCAGATGGCGGCTGACCTTGGTCCACACTCCACCATTAGACAATCCAGATCTGAGATGGCACCAAGAGAGAAACAAACCACCCATAAAGTTACAGGCCATTCCAATAATGGGGCTGCCACAG
Source organism: Dermatemys mawii (assembly GCA_007922305.1). NCBI lineage: Eukaryota > Metazoa > Chordata > Testudines > Dermatemydidae > Dermatemys > Dermatemys mawii. The sequence goes on along the minus strand of ML677381.1, from coordinate 10,422,018 downwards.
CTCTGCCCCATTAATACTACAGGGTCCTGTGTCCCATTTTTATACTGCAGGACGGAGGACAATAAGTGGTTATAGCTCATACTGTCCAAAATTCTCCTTTGCAACAGCCATCTTATCCATTTTAATAGAGACTGTTACAGCATAAATGAGAGAAAAGGGCCACTGAACTCCATGGCAAGTTGCCAACTTGTGCTGCAGCCTCCAGTGGTTATGCTCAAAGAGATTTAAAGACCAATATAACCTTGATTTTTTAATAGAGTCACATTTAATGAGCTTTAGCATCCACCATAATAATTTCCTTATTACCTCTCCAGGAACTGGAACCATGGTCAGAGAAAACGTGCTGCATTCCAGCCCAATGAGAAAATTTAATAATAGCCAACACATTATTATCAAAACCATCAACATTATTGTCCTTAATGTCTTTTTTGGTTGCTGTAATTATAATCCTTCAAACCTTAAGCATAATTGCAGAGCAGACAAGCTTGCTGAACATAGCAAAGACAATTGGCTAAAGGCCACCCATATTTCTCATCCCTGACAGTGACCCGTTCAGTGTATATGGATACTGCTAAAGGACAAGGCTTAGTGGAATGTGACAACCAAACTTTATATTTACCTACCTGCCAAGCGTTAGAATGCAAAGTCATACCTGGCCCCTCGTTGTCTTTTTGGGCTGGTCTTCACTTGGGGCGGGAAATCAACTGAAGATACGTAACTTCAGCTACGTGAATAACGTAGCTGAAGTCGGCGTATCTTCAGCCGACTTACCTGTCGTCCTCATGGCGACGGCGCGCTCCCCTGTCGACTCCGGCTTGCGCCTCGCGTCAAGCTGGAGTTATGGGAGTCGACGGGGTGCCGCGGGCGATCTATTTCTCGTGTCTTCACGAGGGTAGTGAAGACATACCCTTTGACACTGACCTACACAGCCACCTGCACAGCCACTGGAGGAGGAGAAATCAGTCCAAGGTTTTCCCTTATCCAACTTCACCAATGCAGTTCATTCCTCACCTGGAGGGTTTTCCCACCTCCAAAGTTTAGAGTGCTGAACTTACCCGTCTCCTGGCACAGGTAGATACAACAACTGTCCCAAAAAGCGATGCAAATATCATTCCAGTTCACGAAATTTTGCATGGAAACATTGGCTCTCTGTGGCTTCAATGAAAATCAGCCCCTTACAGTTCACCATAAGCTCCAGTAACACTAATGACAGTCTATGTGAACAGAGTTTCCCCAGTAAGCCATTCAGTTGCATCTTATATACAAGCTACACTGGAAGGTACATGGTAGGACTGCTCCACCACCATTTCCTGTAAGCCATGTTCTTATGATTTCATCCCCATGAAAAGAGAAAGGGAGGGGATCTCATTCCTCATCTTGGGAAAACCTGGGTTTGTTTTTTTGGTGACATTCATCTATGTTTTCTAAGCATCCCAAGGACAGTGAGAAACAGTCGTAACTAACCCTTTCAGTGTCAAGTGATGTAACACTATCATACATGCCTTCAAATAACACTCCATTTGTTTAGCCCAACATACCTGGCACATCCCAGTGTTGATATTCTTTTCAATGGCTACAAGACTGTGACATTGAAAACAAGCATGGTTCTGCAGCAAAAGAAAGGTGTTAAACTAATTACTGCATTTTGTCATCAGTGTCTCTACATGAGAATGATTCACACATGGTCATGAAATAGGAGAAAAGGGGAGTCTTCTTTTTCTCCTTTATACAAACCAATAACACACCTGTTTCCTCTGATCACACCCTCCGTCCAGTAGCTCTTAGCTATTTTTTCTATTTTGTTTATGTGAATACTTCCATATGCACTGAGACGTACCTGGAGGCTGCAGAGGTCCCTCCTGTGACTGTGATAAATGATCGCTAGAGACTGCAGCCAAAAATGTACCCGACCCCAGCTAGACACTGCAACGGACGGTCTCTCTTCCAGCAAACAAAAGTCAGAATGACGTAGCAGAGGGCTCGGGAGAGAAGGGGGACAAACACGCTAGACATGACAAGCTGAAAATAAACTGAAACCCAGAGAGCTGTTTGTTTTACTGTCAGAATCAAAGAAAGAATAGAAAACAACTTAAAAATGTATCTCCTGTGAGCTAGAGACAAACTTGGTAGCATTTTGGCACAGAGACGCCTGATGAACAGCTACAAGCAAACTAAGAGACAGGACTCGGAATAAAAATGAACAGCAAATCAAAGACGGCATATACGAGAGGAATACCTTCCCAGAGGAAATGGTCTAATTACTCTATATGATACCCCAGAGATTCATTCAGCGGTGACAGAGCCAAATATATAACCACACCTCTGCATCCTCTCTGCCACTGATAACAACAATACCCTCTGGGTTTGGGGGGCAGTGACACCCACATATTTATCTGTAGCACAAGACACACTAGACAATCCAGATGCATAATGGGAGACAGGCACTAAACAGCCACGCTTATTGTAATTTAAACAGTAAAATTCACATTTGAATTGCAGTGCAAACACCATTCCTGAGAATTCCCTCTGTCTCTGGGATCCTTACACTGGAAACTCCTTGGAGTGGGACTTGTCCTCCTTAAATGTTTGGAAAGCACCTAGAATTAATGGATGCTACCATAAATAAAAAAACAACAGCATGGTTGGGCGGAGTCTGTACCTATGACCTCCTAATCCTTCCTCCCCACAGAGAAGCAGTTAATGAAATACCTCACTCAGACATGCCAGCTAGATTTTTGGTGTAATTATTTGTATTCATTTAGTGCCATAATCCACAGAGATGTTGGGATAAACCCAAAAAGGAAATACTATCATTTGAGCTAATGAAAAAACTAGCAGGCTACTTCCAAAAAACTTTAGTGCCATAACAATGAGAGCCAGTTCCTTCACGGATTTCTTTAAACCAAGGCTGAGAAGGCTCCTGGGTCATAAATTTCTTACATATACAGCCTGAAAGAAAAGCACCATCTTCAGGGCCACACACCTTAAAAAGCATCATCCCTGCAGGCACGTTAGCTCCCTGCAGCAATTCCTTCTGTTGTGTAGATTGGTTTATTTTTCTCTTCAGCTATCGCAAGGAAGTTTTGAGGACAAGTACATGTGGGTCAGAGTCTCAATAGTTAGATCTCTTGGGTTCTGCAGTGTGAATCAACTCTGCCCAGTCACTTCTCAGTGCTTTAGGTGACAAGTCAGACTTTGCTAATATTGTTACCTTGATTTACAGAGTTTTTGACTGTGTATGGGAGGGAGGTGAACCTCACAGCTACTGTATTATAAGGTCTCAGTCCTGTATTTGAATGGAAGAAAGACTCTGCGCCTCAGGAGACTCTCAGATTCTGTGAAGAGTAGATGCACTCTATTTTCATGGAGTAGTGAATTTCACTGTGATTAATACGGCACGTATATACTATTAAACAATAATCATTTGTTTTAAACCAGGTCTGAAAAGATTTCAGCCACTTATTTCCCCACAGCTGAGTTATTTTCTGCTATCCACGAGACCTCCGGAGCTAAGACCAGCCATGAAAGGAGGGAGACATTTCCTTTCTGGCCTCTATCAACATGCCCAGCCAAGGTCACTTAATTTACTGTATATAAGATCTATGAGATAGACAGACACACGGCTAGAGGCCAGCAAAGTACCTGCTACTTCTTGGGGTGACTGCAAACTTCCAACCATCTCCAGATTCCCAGGGATGGTGCCTCCTCCTTCCAGGACCCTGACCAGCTCTCTCAGCCTCTCACACTCCTCCTGGAGTTGGTGCTGTTCCTCCTTTCGCTGCTGCTTGGCCAGGCTTGCGGGATTCATGCTGAGGTGAAGCACTTTGGTTTTACTGCGGTCATAGTCACCCTGCAAAATCCAAACATGGTATGCAAACTGTGTAACTGGTCCAAGTCCTCACACACTGCACAAGGAGGCAAAACACAGCACTGACACACATGGAACATCGTACACTTATAGAGCATTCATGTCACAATTCCAGCAACGGAAACCAGCCAAAGAAGGGGCTGCTTTCCCTCAATAAAAACCTCAACCGAACAGAACTTGCTCTTGGATGACACCTTCATTGTTAAGTTTAACTCCAGAAATGAAGTTTTATGGTTGCATTTTAAATCCGCTGATAGCAGGAGTTTATAATGAAGCCTTAAACTACAGCAGGACACACAGTACCAACCAAATGTATTAGTACAAGTCTGTGATGTCCACAGGACTCCAGTGCTGGAGTCCTTAGTGAGTTGTATCAGTCTGTCCCACGCAAGTACAGACATTTCATTTTACACTTTTCTTGAAGGTGAATTAGATTTATAGCAGTTTAACCAGCGAGTCAAATCCTAAAATAATGGATTAATATCCCTTCAAAGTGAGAGGGCAACACTGATATTATACTTGTGGTTTCAAAGACATTATCTTCCCCTAGACTGCAGAAAGCTTTATAACCCTAAAATGAGCAAAACCTCTGCTCGCCTTGGCTCTCATTGCATCCTGCTTAGCTGAACTCCAGAAATGTGGACTGCATAAAAAAGTGTTTAACATGATAATATTTTACATTTCCATTAATCTGAGTTTCAAAAGTGATTTTGCAAACAATACTTAATCTCAACCCAAGCGTATGCAGGTATTATGCCAACTTCATTTTTTATTTAGCACTAAAAATGTGCTGGATGTTTAATCATTTTACAGACAGGCAAACTGAGGGACAGGGAGGCTAAAGGACTTGATCGCTATCATACAACAGCTCACCGGCTAAGCCAGGCAGAGAACTGAGGGGGTCCTGACTCTCAGACACTTTTTCTCTCCACTAGAAACATTATCTACAGATACTGCGATACTTGCTATAGAGCAGAGGTCGGCAACCTTTTGGACGTGGTGTGCCGAGTCTTTATTTATTCATTCTAATTTAAGGTTCCCTGTGCCAGTAGTACATTTCAATGTTTTCAGAAGGTCTCTTTCTATAAGTCTAATATAGAACTAAACTATTGTTGTGTGTAAAGTAAATAAGATTTTTAAAATGTTTAAGAATCTTCATTTAAAATTAAATTAAAATGCAGAGCCCCCCAACCAGTGGCCAGGACCCAGGCAGTGCGAGTGCCAGTGAAAATCAGCTCGCCTGTCGCCTTCGGCATCTGTGCCCATAGGTTGCCTACCCCTGCTATAGAATCTTTTCCAGATTTCATTTGACACTGATATGTTATAGGCTCATTTGGGAAAACAGTAATAAATAAAGTGGCCAATGTCTGCATTTCTGAACAGTAAAAACTCTTCTTCTATGGCCCTGTTAACTAAAAAGACTGTTCAACCTACTAATCTTGTTGACCACTGACCCTGATGTGATATTGGAGGGTTTATAATTTTGGGTAAAATAATCCAGAAGTTATCAAAGCTGTAACAAACAAGTACATGAACCAATATATATTAACAATAGGCTTGGTTATAGGTCTTAAGCACTAAATGTTGAGGGATTATCAGAGTGAGGCCTATTGGAAGTTGGCAGTTGATATAAGATAGCATGAGTATTATGTGCTTGACCAAAGGTTATGGAATTATATGTGCTTGAGCTAAGGTTATAAAATTTAACAATATGTCTTTTGTGATAGTTTAAGTTAATGCATTTGGTGATAAATAAGTAAAATACAAACAAAGAGAAAGCATCTTAGAGGCTTTCTGTAGTAAGAGCTAACTGTATTGATGTACCTAAATTATTGCAAAAGGGACTGACGCAAATGGTTGGGTTAACTGTTCGAAATGTAATTACCAGAACCGTAAAATTGGTCTCCTAGAATACCAAATATGAATAAAGAGATGATACTTGAGTTGATTCAATATGGTCCTGGATGTACGTAGGTGGAATTGGGAAAGGTGTATAAAAGATTGTCAAACTCATCCTGACCTGGGACACTGGGATGATGCCATGGGATAATCGTGTAAGAAGTCTGGCCCTTCTCCATCCTCTAGGGGATCTCTACTTACTTTTTTCTTCCATTTTTGTTTCTGATGGTTTCCATAAGGTTTAAATATGCCCAGTGTAAGTATGAGCAATGCAAGGAACCACTTTACTGTACTTATTCTTATGCTTATGTACATTAATTTGTCTATAATTTCAATTACATTGGTCTGTATTAACTGAAGATCCTAAAGGTTGTGTGTGTGAGACCCGTCAATTTGATCTTATTAACTAACTCTACAGCCATCTGAATAACCTACAACTTGTTGCCTGACATTTTTCTAACCCCCCCTACCCGCTAGAATTCATGCTACATACTTGATCTCTCAACAGTTAGTAAGGGAAAAAAAACAGCAAATAAAGGACAAATTTTCCCTTCTTTCTTTTTAGAGCAGAATGTCAGTGAGGGAAACAGAACTTCAAGGGTTAAATATGTTGCAGTTGTTTTAGTGCCCTCTAGTGGCTCTTACTGCTACTCAGCTTCCCTGCTTTAGTAATAGTACCATGGAAAACATGTTGGTGATGTGGACTCTGCAGACAAAGTAAAAGGGTATATAAGTGCCGAGTTCTGAACATCCATCTCAGGCAGCCGTGGAGCTCTTCTCTCTGAAGGTCCTTCCCCACAGGAAATGGACCAGTAGCTCAAAACCACTCTGTTCCCTGGCTCTGCTTTCCCTCTAGGAATTAGTTGCAACTTCCCTATTATATGTTGGCTGCTAGGTTCTGTCCTGGCAGGGAAGGAGGGGCAGACTATCTGTGTAAGTGGGTGTTTGTGAGGGAAGCCGGGCCGGCTTAGGACTGGGTGTGAGAGCAGTACGCATGGGTGTGAGTGTGCACTGTCATCAAGCTGGAATGCTGCTGTACTCTGAGCACAGAGTTGCCCCCTGCTGGCTGTCTCATCTGTAACTAACATGCACTCATCTCCCAGGGCCACCCCCTGCAGCTGCCTCCTAAAGAGGACGAGAGGACGCCAGTGCTGAGAACTGGCTGGGAAGCCTGTGATCATGCAGACAAAGAGTAAAGATCATTCAGAATTAGGGGGAGGAACAGACTGAGGAGCAGAAGTTTTCAAACAGATCCAAGTTGGGGAGGTGCACACACTGGTGAGGATTAGGCCATTCTCTTCCTTCCCTCACCCCTGAAGAAGAAAATTGCCTTACAAACTCTACACCATGTGGCCATAACGTTCCAACAGCTGGAATCCCAGCCCCTTCCCCCGCCCCACCCCAGGTTATCAGGCAAGTTGTTGCTGGTAAACATACCACACATCAACATCTAAGAATGTGGACTGTTCCCTGAGGCAGCGACCTACCCAGGTCTCTCCTTCCCCTCCCCTAGTAGACAGGCAGGCTAACTGGCAGGTTTTGAATCAGGGAGTTTTCTCCTCAGTCTTCGCCCTCACTTTGCTTACCCGGGAGGGCAAGAGATTCAAAATCACAGTTAACTGCACTTCGGCTGCCTGGTGAGAGGACACTGGCATCCCCAGTTACACTCGTCTCATGAAAATCATTACAAGATCCAAGATGTGGCTCCCGCTCTCTTCAACTAGGATTTTACATTGCAGCCTCCACTGCTGTATCGGAGCACTTTAACCTAGCTCCTTTCACACAGTCATGAGCTGGATACTAAACTGAAAAAAATCAGACAACGCTGGAGATTACTGACACCTTCCCTGTCGAGAACACTTTGACCTGCTAGGCACTAGTTTGTTTACTCCAATTTCTTTCTGTAATACAGCCGAGCTTTTCTAAGGCATTGCCACAAAACTTCAGCTCTTATCTCTCTACCAGCCCAGTATATTCCCTCCCTTTACCAGGGAGGGAATATACTGGGCTGGTAGAGAGATAAGAGCCCTTGCCAGAACATATTCTTAAATCAGCCCTGGAACACAATCTCAGTCCTAGCATCTCACCAGCTCTCCTGACATAGCCTGTGAAGTCATTAGTCTGACATTACACTTCATTTACAGACAGGCACACCTTTAAAAACCTGCTGTGGTCTGAATACAGTATCTTATGGCCATGATAGAATCAATCTCATTTTAAATTTCTGGGAAAGATCACTATCATATTTGCTATGTTCCTTCCAGCATGAGCACAGGAACACTGGCTTCCCTCTTTATTCTATACAGTGTGGATCACTGTTTTCTCCTAGGGCTAAAAAACTGTTATATACGTTTTATACAGCGGTAGCACCAAGTGAGATGGGGTTCCGTTGTGCTAGGAGCTGTACAGACACACAGCATGAGACTGCCCCTTCCCCAAAGAGTTTACAATCTAAATAGACGAGATGACTAAGGGTGAGAGGGGAAAGAGGTACAGGCTCAAGTTATCGTGCTCAAGATCAAACAGCAGGGCAGTGACAGAGCTGGAAATAGACCCAAGTCTTCTGAATCATAATCCTGTTCCCATCCACTGGACCACACTGCTTCTCCTACAAAATATAATCATGTAAAGCACCCAGTAGAAGCTCATTTGGGAACTGTTGATTTTATTTATATTACCAGTGTTTCGGACAAATGGGGGAACCTTCCAATGCAAATTTTGCACAGTAGGGAACATCACAACGTCAGATAACAGGGGTTCAGGTGTGTTTACATTAATATTAGACCAGAAAAATGGTACCATGACTCCTTTCACGTGAAGCTTTCCTCTCAATTTCAGAAAGCCAGAAGTGATCTGGATTGACTTTAGGCACAGACATGGTAGGCAGTGACTAAGGATACCAGACTGCAAGGGAGCATTAAAATCCCAACACCATTTGAAAGGAAAATGGAGCCTGGAGCCCCATGCTGGTCAGGAGTAAGGGCCTGGAGAAAGGCAGGCAACATACTGGAATCCCAGCAGCTCAAGGGAACATGATTCACTGATTTCTTCCCCCTACAATATACTATCAAATATTATTGACTCTGTTTTTCATTCTTTTGACTTTGAGATAGGGGATACAAAATGTTGGAGGGGTTGCCTGTATGGCAAGCCACACCTAATCTTAGGCCAAGGGGACGGAAGAAACAGTGGACTCTCAAGAAGAGGCATGGAAGATATACAATACACAGGATTCTTTGAACAAGAGATGGGAATCCCGAGCAACTCAGGAGTCATCTGTTGTGGTTGTTGCTTCTGCACTGAACCAACGCAGAGTAAGAGGCATCTTTTTATTACATGTTTCAGTTTGATGTAAAACGTGTTCTGCCGTCTCCAGAGAACTGTGAAAAGCTTGATCAGAGTTTGGATTGCTGGGATTAATGTACAGAAGCAACTGGTTCTTCCCAAGCTCAAAGCATTTCTTATAGGGAAATGTGAGACTTGTTTTGGAGAGAGATCCTACATGAAACTTGCAGACAATCCTCTTGCTGGAAGAACATAAGAGCAGCCCTACTGGGTCAGACTAAGGTCCATCTAGCCCAATATCCTGTCTACCAACAACAGCAGTGTCAGGTGCCCCAGAGGAAATTAACAGAATAGGTAATCGTTAAGTGATCCATCCCCTGTTGCTCATTCCCAGCTTCTGGCAAACAGAGGCTAGGGATACCATTCCTGCCCATCCTGGCTAATAGCTATTGAAGGACCTATACTCCATGAATTTATCTAGTTCTTTTTTGAACCCTGTTATGGTCTTGGCCTTCACAACATCCTCTGGCAAGGAGTTCCACAGGTTGACTATGCATTGTGTGATGAAATCCTTTTATTTGTTTCAAACCTGCTGCCTATTCATTTCAGAAAAACATAATAAGGATTCCTCAGTCCATCTGGCATTTGTGTAGGTAGAAGGTCTGTTCTCCTCAATAGCACATTATTTTGTGACTCAAACTGGGTAGGTGTACTGAACATTTTGCTAATAAGTGCAATAAACTTGGTGAAGGGTACAGTGCTCTAAGTGCTAGGATCTCCAGCAGGCCACATTTCTTCTATCTCAGTTCCCTTCAGTGTCCTTGAAATTTGAGAAGTGTAGGGATGAGAAAGTAACTTCAAAAATTAGACACAGTAATCACCTTCACTGGATCTTCTTTCATGGAATAATGTTGAACTGGTAATTCAGATGCGACAGAAAGAAGTGCAAAGACTGTCAGTTTAGAGTGAAGGGATAAATGACTTGATTGATTGCCACCAGGTATGGCTGACACTTGAGCAGTACAGTGAATTATTCATTCTTAGAAAGTAAGATGCTAACTAGTTGATTTGGTGCTTAAGGAGGCAAAACCATATCTGTGCAAAAATGGGTCTATATCTTTTACCCATTTCTATGAATGGCTCAGTTTTGGTAGCCTCAATGATGGTCAGGCCTCTCCACAGAGATGACATGATGCCTCTTAAGTTCATATGTTCCACAACTCATAACATGTTGCTTTGATGTGCTGCCTTTAGCTTTCCAAACAGGCCTGCCCGGGAATTTAGTTGAGGGCAAGGGTGGACTCCCACAGAAATCTTCCCACTGAATGCTGAGCAACTACAATCACCATATCATCATCTCTGTCCTGATCCCCCATAGACATCTTAAGTAACAGTTGTGGAAAGACCAATGACAGATTCTATCTTCTGAAATGTCTCCGGGACACCCAGTCATAGCATGAGTGAGCTACGCAGTGAAGTCCTGGCTTGCAACAGTCTTCCTGATAAAGGGATTAGCAGAAACATTAAAACAGAAATTGGAATAGGGCTGGTTTATAGTCTAAAGTTTAGGTACTGTAAGCTAAAAGCTTGGAGCAGCAATAACTCCAGTGCCACTTCATCACTTTCTTGCCCCCAACTGAAAACTGGGCCCAGAGCAAACTATTGTGTTTTGGTGATTATGCCATTCTTATAGAACTAAACTCTTGATAACACAGCCTTTTGTACAGAGTGTATTAAAATCCCAGAGCAATGACCAGTAAGACTTTACACACTTGCCATAATGGAAAAACTCAGCTTTACAAGTCCATTGATGAAATAATGATTGAGGGCAAGAATCCTTAAAATCTATAAAATAAAAAGACATCCCTTCTATAGAAAGAGTGTGGATGAGACAGAACTCCCAGTGATGCCACCTTGAAAATGTTTATACTTGAAGATGATTCTGGCATTTCAGTGTATGTTTATGGAAGCTACATACTCCTTACTCAGCTAGGCCCTTCTCCTAAAGCCATAAACGCTTTTCTCAAGATGATATCTACTTGCGAATTACTGAGAGGGGTTTATGGCATGAATGAAGTGCTTAAAAGAAAGTGACTCATTTTTACATCAAACCCTGAATGCCCAGGACATGCATTTAATCTTACAAGTATGCTGCAGATATTTGGAGTTCCTGAGAAGAGAGGTCTGCAAGCAAAGGAAGTGGTCTCAACTACAGTAGACTCTCAATTATCCAGGATGATAGGGAAAAAATTAATTCTGGTTAATAAAATCCTGGATAATCACCATCCATAGGAAATATGGGGAGAGAGGGTTGGTTCACCAGCCACCCTGGGCTGGGGGAGGGGTTGTTGGTTCACTGGCTGCCCTGTGTCCTGGTGGGCTTTTTTTTGTGTGCGTGCGCTCGGGGCGGCAACAAAGCCAGAGTTGGCCCTGAGAGTTCTGTGCATTTTTTTTTTTGACATCCTGGTTAATCCACTTTCTGGTTAACCCAATCCTGGATAATCGAGAGTCTACTGTACTGCAAATTAGTCTGTTATTCATACTGAAACTAAAATGCAAAAGGCCCAGTCATTTCATCACGGTTCTGATTGGCTTGAAGTAACATCTGCAACAGCCATCAAGGATTTTTAACATATGATTTTACACTGCCACAAACTGCAACTATGTTCCATTGCTTTGGAGAGAAAACAGGTCAACACCCACAGATGAATCTAATATGCACTTATCACAAGTGGCACAATGCACTGAGTATATTTTTATATCTTTGATGCCAGTAAAATGAAAAAAAAAGACTTTCTGGGGAGCATAATAGATTCTAGTGCAACATATGGACAGCAGAGTTTAATCTTCTCTACCTTGCACTGGAGCATATGGCAATATTCCCAAGTGAGAAAGATTGTAAGCTTTTCAGGAAGGGACTGTCTATTTCATTGTGTGGACAGTTCCTAGCACATTGTGTGTGCTACCAGAATACAAACACCACCACCACCACATTTCTTCTCAGAACTGAAGAGCCTGTTCACACACTGATTTCTTCACAGAGAAATAAATCCATATGCTTTCTGGAATTAGATGTGTATGCAATCAATGGACAGTGTAAAAGGAACTGAAGCAGGAATCAGGAAAATCTAATGTTGCTTGGTAAATTACATCAACTTTATAGTAGAGATGGTTTAATACCCCCCCCCCCAGCAGAAAACTCCAAATGATCTCTGCACCCACTTTCAGGGGGGATGGTGGGTAAAATTATCTCTAAATGGAGAGTTAAAAGTCAAGACAAAGCTTGGAGGGTCTTTCCAGGGGGGAGGAGTGAAAGGGTTCCTGAACACCCTGCCCTACATATGGCCTTTTCTTCTCAGCACTCTCATGCTTACATCTAGAGACTGAATTTCCATTTTTGTAGATTATTCCACTTTCTTGCATTGAACCGAGTCAGCCTGGCTATGTGAGCAGTTTTGCCTGTAAATGGCTTTTCTCCAACCTTTTGCATGAGTATTTTGTCTCCACTTGTGGTTACTGTGGCAGAGTCTCTGTTGAGTTCTCTGCTGCAAGGGGATACAGAAGCTTTTTTGCCCACTTTACATTAGCAAATGGCAGTCACAAAATGAAGTGGTATCCTGTCCCAGAAAACACCATTTTAAAGCATTTCAGTTTCTTGCTTGTTTCACTGCTCAAGCTTGTTAAAAGTGATTAGAGCAAAACCCAAACTAAATCAAATCCAAGAATTCCCTCCAGACCCAATATACATAAGCACAAAACACTGACCAAAGCCCAGCTCCCTCTGTGGCAGTAGATAACCACACTAAGAGATCTTTAAAGCCCTCAGAACACAGAGATGGACTGCAAAGATGAGACAAAGGAAACTAACCAATCACGAACACACACGCCTGCTTCCTGCAGTTCTGCGAGAAGCACATACACTTGGAATAGAAAGAGTTGAGAAAAGAAGGCCGCTGGAATGTCGTGAACAGATATGCTTGTTCAAGCCATATTTCATACATGTTCCTCCCTCTTCTCCAAATTCCACTCCCTATCACCCTGAGGTGAACATCCTCTGTATGGGTCACAACACTGGAAACCGGCAGTACAATCCCACTAGGCTGTCTTTCACTCCTTCCTTTCCCCTTGTCCAGGCTGTGTCAAAATCCTGTTGCTTCCCCCTCCACAACATTGAGATCCAGCCTTTTATTTCTGTCCAGACAATAGAAACTCTTGACCACTCTTCTCTTCTATCTTAATTACTCTATCCTCCTCCTCACTGACCTCCCAGTACCCCTATCACCTCCCTCCAGTCATGAAAAACCACAGCTGGTAAGATGTTCTTTGTAGCTTGTTGATCTGACTTACGTCTCACACCTCCTTCAAGTCCCCTCATAGTGCTCGTCTCCAGCATATCAGGTTTAAGATTCTTGACCTTATATTCATGGACCTACATAACTCCTCTCTGCTTACTTATCCAGCCACCTCTTCCCCTCAGAGATGCCACCCTTGACCCCCTGTTCATCTGCTTCTTCCACAATCATTTCTGCCCTCTGCCCCTTCGCCTTCCTGAGCTGATCTGCAAGGCCACACTACAGTCTCCTCATTGAAATTCCTCCCTAGACGCTCTTGTACTGCAGTGCCTACAGCAAATTAGCAAGTAGGCAAAGAGCAGTTGGAGCTAGATGTATCACAACCTATCCCTCCCTCCCCCCGCCACCACACTGTGACTATCATCTCTTTAATCCCAGCCCAGATCTTCCTACATGGCTATACAACCTGCAGCATATTTCGAGCACTGCTGTAATATTCACGATAAATTAAATTTTACCAGAGGTACCGAAACCCTTCAGATGCCATTTTCAATACAGGTTTTCCTTTTGTACCCAGCACCAAACTGGAATGCAGTACACTTTGTACAAACCCCACCGTGGAAGGGATTTGAATGTGCAATGCAGTCTAAATCACACGTTCAAATAAACACGGTAATAGGATTCAGAGTGGGGATGGTTGGGTGAAAGAAAGAAAAGAAAATCACATACTGCTCAGGCTCACTAGATTGTTATCTGATGCTTGAACTCTGAACTCAGGCTTTGTCTACACTTACAGCGTGGCAGTGAAGTACAGTGCAAGTCCTAAAATGTTTCAGTACCTTTCAATGGTCTTTCATGTCCTTTAAGTCACATTTATACAAGGAAACTAGCCCTCTGACGACAGTGGTTGTCAGCAACAGGTTCTCTGAACTGCTGGAAAGGGTTTAACTTCTAGTGTAGAAAAGACTAATAGGTTTTTCAACACCATTGCAGAAAATGCAACAAACTCTGAATGGTTTGGAGGACCCACTTCTCACAATCGCTTTTAGCAATGGAATAATTTCCTATTGAGCTTTACAGCAAATGTTCACTCCATATAAACAGGTCCATGGAGCTAATCTTAATAATGAAGCCACTCTCACTAACCAGACAGGTGCTAAAATGATGCATTGCCAGGGGATTATTACTTCCCACTGCTCCTCTGCTCTGGCTGAGCAAAGGGAATGGGGGGAGAAAAAGAAATGATCACTTACGTGGGTAGGGGGGAGAGAAAGATGAAGAGGAATCCACAATTCCTCTTTATTTTTTTTTTGCTGCAGCCACTTTCTGTGGTTAGTGAAGCACCACTAGTCTTGCTTTTCCAAGTGGGAAGATATGATCTTCCATCCCTCCCACCCCTACCCCTACCACTCACACACTCCTAATGAGGAGAGAAACTCCACGCATAATGAATTGTTGTGTCTGGGAAAGTCAGGAGGAGGGGATAGCAAGGAGGCGGCTCCAAACACCTCATTATTGTAAGAGTGCACAAACACACACAAGACATACAATTTAACCAGGGTTCTTAGTAATTATCCATGTAGCTATCTACGGTGTTTACTACTGTTGCTCACTGCAGTTTCACTTAACTGTGTTGAAAATACAGATACCTCTTTGGTCTGCTCTTTTCTTCTCAAAGCAAGGGAGCTGTGAATCTCTACTCCAAATATAGACCAGAGACTTCTACCACTTCCGCCTTCTCAATGGAAATAGATGTTGCTGCATTTTCCTGCCCTCCTCAGAAAATCTCTGTTGTTTTCTCCATTTCAGTAGGTCATGTCACTCATTTAAGCACTCTTTAATACCCTCAACTAAATGAACCTCTCTCCTCTTCCTGGAGGAAGGGAATCAGGTGCCTCCTTTGTTCTTCCTTCCCTCTGGAGGGAGAGAGGTGCCCCTTGGTCCCATGCTTTCTTGTTCCAGTCTCCTGAGAACGACAGGCTCTGTCCCTCTGTTTCTCACACAGACGAGAGATACTCCATCCTTTATTCTTTGGACACTAAAGTTTCTGCAGACTTGGGATTAACAAACACTGGAAAGATCCCAACCAGTGAGAACAGGACTGTCACACAGCAGCTTGCCGTGCATACAAAGAAATCCTTGACTGAAAGAGTCAGCAATGCAAGGAGAATTAAAAAGCACAGTTAAATAACCCCAAATCCTCATGCATATTTATAAAATACATGACATCAAAACTAAATCAATACTCCTCCTTACTGGCTATGTACCGCTTGAGAAAGTAAGAGCTGGTAGCTTACTGTTGCTTTACCTGTCATCTTGATGAGACCCTGGAAAACTTCAGCACGTAAGAAAAATCTTCAGTGGCTACAAAGGGAATTTCAACTGTAATGTACCAGGATGTAGAAAAGTGAGAATGTAAGGGAAGAGAGCGCAAGAGAAAAGGGTGTTGGGTTACATTATGCAGTCAGAACAAGGACAACGACATGTACCTTGCCTACATGGGAACATTTTACCAGCTAAACCAATATAATTATATCAGTATAAACCAGGGTTATACTTATTCTGCTGCAAGAGTTTGGCTTAGCTTAAACCTCGCTACCCAAGTAACAAATCAAATCAAAGGAACCCACTCTTGTACCAAAATAAGAGTGTCCACATGAGGTGTTGTATCAATATCATTATATCAGGTTGCATTCCCATCTTAACTTATACTGAAAATAATCTTCCACGTAGACAAGGCCTGTAATGGGGTTAGCACCTTGCCTCTTGCAAGTGCCTCCTTTCTCTGGCCAATATGCTTGTGATCACAATCCCTTGCAGTTTTGTTGAGGACAGTCCATTCTCTTTTACAGCCAGCTGTCACTTTTTTAGGAGTCCAACTGAATTGTACTCTAACTTACTGGTCCTATCTAGAATACTAATTTTTTTTTGAGTGGCATCCACCTCTCGCAGATGACCCCTTTGGCTGGCTAGGTGTGAGCTTTCTTTTGATTTTTTGGTCTTACAGTGGGGTGGCATCTGCCCCTGGTGAGTGCCTCCAGCCGAAGGCTCTGTCCGTGGATCTTTGACAACCCAGCTCCGGCTGAGTAGCACGCACAGTCCCCCATTCCAGGATATACAGTCCAAGTTCTTATCATGGACCTGGTATGGGGCTGTACCCCTAAGGCTTCTCCCAGAAGCACTGCCTTCTTCACCTCATCTCAGTACCCATCTCAGTACTCGCAGCTGGTGGTGTTTCACCAGGCTTCTCTGTGCTCAGTCTTCAACCAGACCAGCAGGGCACATCTCAGTACCCTCACTGGCCTGGCCAGATTCTAGACTCAGTCTTCTTGGGCTTCAGCCTGCCCACGGTGATTTTCCGCTGGTTCTGCTGCTCTTCCTGCCAGCCAGGCACTCAGACTTCAGCAGGTTTCCCTATGCTTCAGTCCTGTTTGCAGTGAGTTTGCCACAGTGAGCTGTCCATGGTACTGCTGCTCTTCCAGTCACCAGGTCTTCATTCCTAGAGCTCTACACAGCAACTGAACTTCTCTGTTCTGCTACTTGTCTTAGATAGGGCCATCTGGCCCCAGATTGGCTGCTCCATCAGCCACTCTGAAGCCACTCTAGGCTGCCTGGAGGACTTCTCTCTGCTCTATTCTGGGGCAGAGTGACACCGGGCCGCGAGGCCTCCAGAGCTAGCCCATTCTTCCACAAGACCTTAGTTACCTATCCACCTTTCCAATGAGTAACTGTACTGTATTCACCTAGACCCCGAGAGGGGAAAAACCACTGAAAACACACATTATCCAAAATGAAAAGTTTAAGTAAAACACAAAAATGCAACAACAGAGTCCCTAGTTTACTAACTAATTAGAGTTACTACTTTTCCAGAACCTGTTCTTAGATATGAATACATCTTTAACAACACATCTGATTGTTCAGCACGCAGCTTATTACAAAGTTTAGACCAAATGAACCTGAATATGCTCAAAAACATGCTTTATAGATGCTAAGTTGTGTGGACAAGACCGTAATTTTTTTTAAAAAATGACAAAATTCTCATTCCCAACTCTCATGTCCTCCATGATTTTACTCCTACATTTTTCCACTGAATGCAGTGAACAGTGAGACAATCATCTTCATAAACATAAATCTGTAGTAGAAATCTGGATAGTCTATTATTTTAAATGCTAGAAACATACAACTGAATTCAGGATTATATTCAGCAGCCATGTTTTTAAACCTCTATTTTTTTCTGGGATCAATCCTTGACTTTTATATTTTGAATTAGTCACATTGGCAAATTAAAGGAAACGTTCCATAGTTTCTCTGAATGATTTTTTTCCATTTTGTCTCTGGGTAGTTCCAGTTTTGTTGTTAATTACCATAAATTAAGCCAGGCTTCCAGTGACTCCATGAAAGCAGTGGTAACATGTAATCTATCAAGTCCTTCCAAAATCTTGTTCAAAGGTTTACCTTACTTACGGTAAGGGGATGCAAATACACAGACAATGTTCCTGGTGCTCTAGTAGGAAACTGGGGCAATCATTCAACCAGAATAGTAGTTCCAGTGGATTTGTCAGTTGCATATGATCCTGTCTGGAATTTGGAGCTAATTCTATGTTTCGGACTATTCATTGTAAGCCCATAGTGTGATTCATTACGGAAATGATAAGGAATCGGAACTTCATCTTGAAAGCTGGAGACAAATCAACCAGCTTAGGTGTCTCTGTAACCAACTTCAGCAAAGATCCTTTTAAACATATAGCTTCAATCCTTTTAAACATATAGACTTATGACCTCCCAATAACTAAGGCTGATAAGTATGTATGTGCAGATAACATCTATCTCGCTAAAGTGGGTAAGGATCTACAAGATACCCAGGGAGCACTTTGCCAGGACATGAATGCTCTGACCACATAATGTAAGTCTCCACTGACAAAGGTGAATCTAAGACGGTGGCCACAACATCCATCTGAACAATTGCCTGGCCATTCAACCCCTTACAGTCATGTTGAGGACAGTCCATTCCCTTTTACAGCCAGCTGTCACTTATTTAGGAGTCAAACTGAATTGCAGTCTAACTTACTGGTCCTATCTAGAATACTTCAAGAAAAAGATCATCTCTTACAGAAGCAAATGTTTTACAAACCTCGGCCTGGTTCTGGTATTTGCTCCAGCAGAACATTGTGTGGCAGTTTAGGGCAGAATTCAGCACACTCATCTTGTTGATATAGGGTGGAATATGACCAACCATATCATTAGTGAATTCCATAACCACACATTAACAGCTAATTTATATGGGTTGGCTTATATAGCTCCCTCAAAATTCTGACAAGATGCCATTCCCTGTAAAACTCCAGGAAAGGCTTTGACAGATGAAAACAACCTGTTAGCACAAGACTGACAATGGTTCCAATCTGTGCAACTGAGCAACGCACTTCCTATAAAAAGATCTGCCTGCCTCCAGAAGAAAACACTTACATCCTATAGGTCCTGCTGACTTGCCACAACCGACTTTGCAATGTTCTTTGGCAGCATCCCTTTATGCACTCCTGTCCAGTGCTGCTGGCCCAGTACCAATCTCAGATGAACAATGGCATATCAAGGCTGACAGCTATGTCCTCACAGTGTGGCAGCTCCTCTGGGATAGAG
Organism: Dermatemys mawii; assembly: GCA_007922305.1. Taxonomy (NCBI): domain Eukaryota; kingdom Metazoa; phylum Chordata; order Testudines; family Dermatemydidae; genus Dermatemys; species Dermatemys mawii. The sequence continues at coordinate 10,403,040 of ML677381.1, read as the reverse complement.
AGATGGGCCTGCTGATGAAATCTCAAACTCTAACCTACATCCACCCTGTTTGCTCCTGGGATGCAAATCCTGGACTAGGTTTAATGGGCCACTGGCTAGAATGATCAAAGAGGCTGCCATGATATGGAAATTTGACATAACACAATCTTCACAGTGTGATGTCAGAGCAGCAATGAAGATGGTCAAATATGAGGCTGAGGAGTGCACAATAAGAAGGTTGGAGGGTGGACTGCAACACCTTTCTACCCTTGATGATTCAGCAGTTAGGTGGCTGAACAATCTAGATATCGACTTGTGATGCATGTGAGAAAAAAAGGGGCATTAATTATTTTTAGCTAACCAACCAGGAGGTAGACGGCTGTTGTGCAAAAGTTTCTGAACCTCCACAACATGCTTTTGGACTGTGTCAAATACTACTTCTCTTCAAGCAAGATTTAAACAACATGCATACCCATAAATCAGAAATTCAGGCTGTTGCACTTAAGTTCTCTCACATTTTCCATTTTATTTCTATCGTCTGCACAAATGGCAAGCGCTCCTGGTCATATTTTACTGTGCATTCTTAGGGGGCATCATCAAGTATAGGGACATATTGCTCTGCAGTAATGTTTTTAGATGTAGAATCAAAACCTTTTTGCCTCTGTGGATTCTTGTAACCATTACATGGTCATTTCTCATGTTTGACCAACCATCTTGTCTTCATGTCAATGTTTTTTAGTTGTTTAATTTTTCTTCCACTTCTTCATTTGCAGCATTTAGAAGCGGAACTGAAATAAAATCTTTCTGAAGTATATCCAGTTAAAAGTCCTTCAATCATTTTTTTATTTGCTAACTGTGTGGTACACTGGACGTGGAGGTATTGGCACAAAAGAAGGCTGCATCCTTTTATATTCAGTTCCATTGCCTTTCAGTTGCTCTCAATGCATAACCACTAACTGATTTTTGACATTTTTTGGGGTGTTGATAACGAACAAAAACAACTCCCGAACAAAACCTATGTTGACTACCTGCTGGGCATCCTAGAACACAGTAACTTACAAACCATAAGCGAAATGTAGCTATGATAACAACTGCTACGCTGGTAGACCAGGTGCCTGTTCTCGCCAAAGCTTTAGGCTTCAGCCAAGCACTGACAAATACATTGCTGGAAACCAATTTGTTTCAACTGTATGTTACTATGGTTAAGATAGGTACTGAATTTTTAACAATGTGTTTGGTCTTTATGAAATGCTTGTAAATTTCTGCATGCATTACTCTCATGTATAATATCTCTATCACACACTAAAAGGTAATATTAAAGTTTTTACTCTACGACTATAAAAATGCTTGCTTTGAAACTGTGAACCCAGTCAGGAGGGATCCTCTAACCATTAAGAAGCCCTATCAAAACTAAATGGGCCATTGTGGGACATCATAATACACAGACTTTTTTAATTGCTCCTTCAAACCCTTGAAGTGCAAAAGGGCTAATCCCATCAGTTTGAATTCTGGAAGAAGGAAATAAAAATAATTGAGACAAGAATTTTTTTCTCTCTCTTTGCTGTTTAGACTCTGACAGAACCATAGCTACAAAACAGAAGCAGAGATCCCCAAGGTCAACCTGGATTAGCTCTAAAAGAAATTCAGAGTTGACAGATTACAACAACTCTGATGCCTTTTAAAACCACAGACTGTAACTCATTTGTCTCTATAATGTTTGCCTGCTTTAACATTGTAATAACTCATTTCTTTCTCACTTTTTAAAATACATCTTTAGTTAGTTTATTACGGGATTGGCTACAAGCACTGTCTTTGGTGAGAGATAGAAGGTACAAACTAACCCAGAGGAAGTGACTGGTCAAGTGGGACTGGGAGCAACTTGAATATTTAGTGATCTTCCATGTAGTTAGCAACCAGCTATCACTAAGTCCAGCTTGCCTGGGTGCCAAAATAGACTGGAATGCCCCAGGGGACTGTCTCTGACTCTAAGGTACATCTGTTAGTGTGCTTTAGGAGTTCACATTTGTTACCTGATTGGTGAAATCTAATTATAGTACATACAACCAATTTAAGATCTCTGCCCTGCCTCTTGACACTTTGCCTTGAGGTTGACACTCACGGTTATGAGCCACTCATGACAGCATGACCATAACAACAGCATAAAAATGTCTTACTTGCATAAACTCATCAATGTTCTCCTCTTCCACTTCAACAAAGTTGCATTTGATCAGAAAAAGTGATCCAAAAGAGTAGCAGGCATGATCTTGGAAAATTCAGAGAAAACCCTCTTTTGAAAGGGCATGAATCCTTACTATCTTCCTATTTAACAACTCTTGACAATGTTTACATGTTGCTTTAGAAGAATTATCTCTTTTCACTACTTCAATCCATTCCATTGCTTCTTTTCTTCCACCTCCTCTAATTTTAGACATGTTCAGTCAGACAAATTCACACAGTGTTTGGTAATCGCTAATCACCCATTTGCAGTATTGATCAGCACATTTCACATTTACTACAGTTAGAATTAGAAACCTCTGTATCTAGCAAGTTCAACATTGTGAAGAATGAAAAATGAGCTGGCCAGCTTTATATAAAACCAAGTCATCGGGTGCCTGTCCATTTTCCAGATCACAAATCTGAACTGATATGTGAATATCAACAAAGAATTCAAGGATCTGGAATAGAATTAAGGCTAATCAACATGGTTTCATGGAAAATAGGTCTTGGCAAATAATCTTAATATTGTTCTTTGACAAGATTTCAAATTTTGTTGCTAAAGATAATGGTGTTGACAAAATATATTTAGACTTCTGTAAAGCATTTGGCTTAATATCACAAGACATTCTGTTTTAAAATTAGCACAGTACAAACATCAATACATCACATATTGGATGTATTAAAAACTGGTAAATTGATATAGATCAAAAGATAATTGTTAATGGGAAATGACCAACTAGCATGGAAGTGTCGGGGCGATAGGGGGTCCTATAGGGATCAGTTTTCAGGCTAACACCAACATTTGTATCAAAGATTTGGAAGAAAATATAAAATAATTACTAGTATATTATGCAGATACAAAGATTGAGTATGATGGTAAATAGCAACAAGGACAAATCTTGGTTACATAGTATTTGGCACGGGTTAGCAGTCTGGAGACCAGCAACCATCATGAGTTAAAATACATCCAAACATCTAGAAACAAAGAAATAAGCGCATAGTTAGAGGATGGACGACTGTATTCTGGAAAGCGCAGAAAATGCGCAGAAAATGTGTGGAAATGCCTACTGAGACTGTCTGCTGGTGAATTCCTTTCCCCTGGGAGATGAATGGCTGAGAAGCCCAACGCACCAGTTTCCAAGATGGATCACTTCTCTGCAGAGTGAAGTAATCTCATTCCTCCCTCCTTGTTCTTATAAGAAGACGGTGGTCAGATTATCTGACCTGACCATCCGTGGATGACACGATGAGCAGGAACGTCTTGCTAACTTTGAGACCTGCTCAAAGATCGAACAAGTTGATATGCAGCTTGGATTCGTGAGGGGATCAGAAGCCTTGGGCTGTTTCATCAAGATGTGCTCCCCGTTCCAGTAGGGGAGTGTTTTTGTAGGTGGTGCATGAACAAAAGGGACCCTCACGTATATTGTGTCTTTGTTCTCTCACTAGGTTAGTGGTGTCAGATGTCTTGTGGAAGAGACATCTCCTTGTCCAAGGAGTCCCTGTTCAGGGCATAGATTGTCCATAATCTGATTTGAAGACATCTTAGATGGAATCGTATAAATGGGGTGACATAGGTGTACTTTGTCATGTGACCTAACATAACAGGACCACGAAGGACTGGACTGTTGTCTGAGGGCTGAGATGAAGCTGACTGTTGAGATCCCTCATTTCCAGGAATTAGTCCAGAGGTAACTAGGCCCTTGCTGTGAATGAGTTAGGTCCACCCCTATGAACTGTGAGAGAGTTAATATGAACTTGCCTAAAGTATGTCTACCAGCTTGTGGGTTGAATCCTGGACCTGCATCAGAGGAATTTGGAGAGTATCTGAAATTCTCGTGAGAGGGTCTGTTACTGGTTAAAATCATCTGGAGGTGAGGGAGAGGCCAGCTGATCATCTATCAACTGCTCCCACAGAAACTGTGCTTTTTCACCCAGTGATGGCCACTGCTGGGTGCAGAATTCAGGATCCTCTCACTGGAATGCCTGAAAGTATGGATCCCAGGGCTCCAATGAGGTTGATGTGATGGATCATAGAGGAATGGAGGTGCCCCCCACAGTGCGTACCACTGACTCTTGGGCCAAAGTTGCTATTGGTGAGGATGGAGAGGGAAAGTGGATCGGAAGCCTTGCCTAGATTGATAATCCTCCATCAGCTGGCTGAAGGAAGCATTTGTACTGGCTTGCATTTGTCTGCTGAATGTACCTGTTGTTCCATCACTGAGGCTGGGTGTACCATGTTATCCAGTTCCATGAGATCAAGAGAAGGAGCAGGTGGTGCAGAAAGAGCTTCCGGCTAGGTCCTACTACCAGCAAATGTTGGACTGATGGAGTGGGTACCTCCTGCAACAGTATCTGAACCACTAAAACTGGCAACTCCAGGCATGGACAGATAGCTAAATTCTCCAGGAGAGCATATTGAGGGCCTGCCCAAGACAAACTGCCTGCTGTCCTGGGCTTTGTTTTAGAGACAGCTTGTCTGGGCATTGGTGGTACCACTGGCGCAGGGGAGAAACAGTCTCTCCTGTCCACATGAGGCACAGGTGTTGTTAACCGTCTGTCCACGTGCAGTTTTGGGGCACTGTGAGCTCCCAGTACCATCAGTATCTTTGGTCTGCATGAGTCCATTTTGGGGCACAGAACTGGGGTAAGGAGTGAAGTGGGCCACTTTTTTGCGGACTTATGTGGGGATTTGTCCCTCTTCTTGTGGGGAAGTCTGCCTTGTCTGTCCCATGTCTCCACTTCACAGTGTCCTTGCGTTTGGAGGAAGACTCCAAACCGCCAATTCTGGACACTGGCAGTGCAACGTCCAGCAGTTCCGGACAAATGGGAGTGGAGTGGTGGATCTCAGATCTAAATGGGAACACAAGGAAAGCTCCATAAAAGGCTTGTAGAGGCAGAAATCCCAAAAATAGACACAGCAGGTTCTGTCTCAGACTATGAGCAGCTAACATATTAAGAGAGGGTTAAGAGGCAATTTGATCATGGTCTATATTATCCACACAAGGAGGAGATATACAATACTAGAGGGCTCTTTAATCGAGCAGACAAAGGCATAACAATAGCCAATGGCTGGATGTTGAAGTCAGCAAAGTTCAGACTGTAACTAAGACAACTATTTAACAGAGTAATTACCCATGGGGATGGATAACCAAGGGCACTGATAAATATTCCATCACTTCAGAGTCTTTAAATCAATATTTGATGACTTACTAAAAGTCATGCTCCAGATCAACGACAGTTATTGGATTAGATGCAGGAATCACTATGGAATTTTGTTGCTTGTCTTACGCAGCAGATGATAATAAATGGTCCCTCTTTTGGCCTTAAAATTTGTTAAGTCAACCCACCCCCCTTTCTTCAATAGCCAATGAAATCTGATTACACCCAATATTTATCAGTTATACCTGCCCCTCTGACAACACTGACTCCATCTATTCTCCTTCCTTTCTAGGCTTTGAGACAGTTTTCTATAACTTTCTTATTGGTTCCTAATAGCCAAAACAATAACCTAAATAATGCAGCAAATCCATTTTAATCTTTTGTAGCAAAATTTTCATTTACACACAAATTAAATGAAAACCAATGCTTCTTGCAGAAAAATGCTTCAAATGTGTATTTATCTTCATACAAATATTTCAGAGTGGCAGAGAAGTTCAAAAACATGAGTGTAGAATGATCCTAAATACCTCCACTGGCTTGTTTGTTTTTTGAAATAACTTTTTCACAACTCCAATGGCAACTGAAAAACATGCATTATCATGAATGCAAACATAATCTCCCAACCAGCACATTGGAAAACTATAGTTTCAAAAAGGCTTTTGGTGAGTGGAGCGCAAAACCACAGAGGAAACTGTCAGGCTTATCACATTCCATCTTGTTTTGTCGCCTTGTACTCCAATGTATTTTTCCAAATCTTTATCATATACCCAACTTAATTGCTCACCTACTTTCCTTCTAATTAGTATACCACAAGCTCCTGCTTTTCTTGCACTGTACATAATTCCTTCATTCTAGAATATACTCTTGTGGCCTAACTATAGAATTATTCTTAGGAATAATGTCTTGAAGATAAAAAGTCCAAAAGCATAACCTTTCCATTTTATTCCTGGGTCACTTTGGTTTTATCAGGACCATGCCATGGTAATAAAAATATATCTTCTGGTACTTCACATATATAAAACAGAATTTTGGGTCAAATAGTAATTAATTATTAGCGCTTGGTTCAAAATCCATTTTCCTGGAGAACCTTAGAATTTTATGTGGGGGTCCCTGGCCAAGGCCAGCTCCAGCAGCTCACCATAAAATGGTACCTGTCATAGAAAACAAGCATTGGCCACTAATCTACACATGGGAGTCCCAGCTGCATCTCCCGTGCTAATAATTTAATTATATTTGGGGGGAAAAAACCCTAAAAGTTACTATAACTTGACAACTCAAATGTCTAAACCGCATCTGCAAAAACAAAACCACATACCACAACATGTTAAAACCTCTCCCGCTTAACGCCCAGCATACTGTCCTTTCCCCTGATGGGTTGTGGGTTTGTGGTTACTTTTTTCAGCCCTTGTCTTGTAAGTTTAACTTACATTTGCAAGCTCACTAAGGCAGAGACCTTACCTTATTTGTACACATGCCATGACATTGCTACTTGTTAGAGCAAACAATTTCATTTGTATTGTGGGGGCACCTAAAGGCTGCAACCAGGGACTGGGGCCCACTAAGGTAAGCACTGTGTACACATGTAACAAAAATACCGTAAACTCTGGGGAAGGGACAATCTTAAAAGGCAACAAGACAACAGATGACAAAAACAAAGAGGATGATGCTTTGTGCTGCTGGAGTGTCATAAAGCAATTAAAGTGGACATGGCTCCATGCCACATGGATCAGTGGTCAAACCAGTGAATACATTTGCTATCCTGGGTCAGCAGCACAACATGTTAGCACCCCTTGTTGTTCACATGTGGATTGGAGAAGCAGTACCCTGTAATCGATACATTGGAAAACCTGGGTACAGTCACAAGAGTGTGGCTGACAACTTCTTTTCCCTTCTGTGGCTTCATGGTATGAAAATGTAAGGAAAGTAGAGCGTGACAGCCATCTCCCACATATACCCTCTTCTGTGCAGCTGCAGCAGATTGGTGCTGAAGCAGTTCCTTCAAGGAGTTGCAAAAAGGTAGTGTTCCAGGTACAGTCCCAAAAACTCTGCACTCACTTCATCTAGTGGTCCAGAGATCTTCAGTAAAAGCACAAATTTCCCTAGTGCTAGGTGAAGGTAAAATTCCATACACTGGACTGACTTTTTGAGCAGCAGGGTGCCGCACAGGGGATTTCTACCAGCACATCACAATTCAAGACCTTTGCCTACCCAATGAGGCTCATCAGTGGAGATGATGCCGGCTTTAGGTAGGTCATTCTGACCAACAGCCTATTGGTAAAAAGGAGAATGACAGCACAGATGCAGAAATGGCACAGAAATACCAGACACACTGATAGGAACTACTATCTCAGAGAAATACATGAAGAGCAGCAACACGGAATATAGATGCTAGCTTTAAAAATACCACGGGCGCCTTTCCCTTTCTGAGGAGAAGAGAGAAATAAACCACCGGAAGCACAGATCATCTGATGTGGTGGCTGAGTGTATTCAGCAGGGCCCCAATCCCATGTTATGCTATTCAGAGAAGCACAGCAACAGGGCGATGGTGGCAGTTTGAGGATTGGTAGAAGGGGGCTTTGAGCTTGTCAGTCATTATCCACAAGCTCCTGGAGGAGTTAGCTTAATGTATACCTCATGCATGGTCAAAAAGAAACCTAACAGGGTGCAGTGGATGTGTCTGTCAACACAAAACCCTTTCCTGCATATGGAACATCAAGTATGTTCCCCTTCAACCACTTTAGCACAACAGCTGCTAAAGGTAAGCACACGTCAGGGCCCTGTGTGCTTACCTTGTAGCAACCACCCCTAAATTCCATGGCAACGTTAATTTATTTCATTGCCATGGAATACTCCTTGTTTCTCCACTCCCGACCCTACGACCCTCTCCAGCTATTGTTCATATACTCAATGACATAAAATCTGTTTGCTTAATTTCAACAGTAATCCATTTTTAGGATGGGGTTTGTCACTCTATCCTCCAGGTACCATTGCTCTACTCCTTGGACCGTGGCTCCTGAGATATTCTCCAATCAGCCCAGCACAAGCCTGCCACCCTCCCTCCCCGTGTTCATTGAGCTTCCCCAGTCTCCGGTTCTTCTCTACTGCCACTAGTCATCAAGTCTCACAAGAACCTTCTCCCTCCTTCCCACGTGGAGTTTGGCCAGGAACACACACACACACGGGTGCACTCTTGGCACTGAAGTGCTGCTGGGCTGACTGTGGCAGCACACACCACCCCCACTCACTTCTCCTTGTTACTGAAGATCTTTTTCTCCTGCTCCTCACTACCTCACTCCGTCCACCACCCAATCCACAAAGAGTCGCCAAGAAGCCCTCTCTAATGCAAACACTCCCATGAACAGTTATTTGCATGAGCACTCACAAAGCTTTTTACTGTCCAGAAATAAGCTGGTTCGTCCAATACAGGTAAATAATCAAACAAAAGACACTAGACACCACGGGCCAATGGGTTCTCTTTGTGGGAATGTTTTTGCTGGAATCTGTATCTGCTGCTGATGGGTCTCTCTCAGATTCTAAAGCAACACCCACAGAGTGCGTTACCAATTTGTTCATTCTAGCTAAGAGTGAGGGTTTGGAAATGAGAAACTATCCCAGGTGTGTGTGTCACTGCGCTGTACGGCCAGTCCTAGCGTGGGTAGCTGCTCACTCTCTGCTTCCTGAAATAAAACAGTGAGTGACTGCAACAGGCACCCTAAGAGTGACAAATCTGGCTTTCAATCCGTCCCCACCTTCATCTTTTATGCACTATTTACCACACGTCAGATCTCAAGCGGTCAACATCTGAGCTTTCAGCACAGGACACCACTAGGAAAATGATGGGACAATAAAGAATGACGGGGAACTGGGGTGAGGCGGGATACTGACGTCTGGTGCTGATATTTCAAAGAGAGACTTCAGAAGTTTGAAAAAAAAATTCTTTCCCACTATGTCATGGGGGTTAGATGCAACTGCCCATGCATGACAGGCCAGCTAGCTTGTTCAGAGCTGCTGCAGAACTCTTGTGGATATGGCAGCTTCTCAAAAGGTTTCGCTAAAAGATGTAACTGCACAATTCTTAGCAGATGTGAAATGCACCCTAGAGAATCCCCTTTATACAAGACAGGCAAAAGCCTTTCACATTAGACCATGAGGCAGTGACAGTTAGCAGGAGATAGAGAACTGAGGGGTGAAAAGCTAGGCCAGCAGCTCCATTGTAGAGTATAAGAAAGAGGACACTAGGAACAAGAGGTGAGGAATAAGACCCTCTGCATGTTACTGTGTGTTAGCAGTAAGGAAATAGACTCCTCCCAGGGTGAGAGAGAATACAGAGAAATAAAAGTGAAATATTCTAGGTTAGCTTTAAATTGTTCCATCCATTGCAGTGACAGCTACCAAAATAACCTGAAATCTCCATTTATCACCCACCTATTTCAAAACTGATCAATACCGCTACAGTACAGCAATGCTCAGTGGAAGTGGAAAACAAGATGTCCCACGGCCCCTGGGCAATTCTGCCTTTTCCCTACCTGCTTGATACTAACTCTGTCAGTATGTCTGAATCATGCACTGACAATGCTGTAACACTGCCTTGAACAATGCAACAGCAGCAGCTCTCTTCCTTCCAGCAGCTCAACAAGCTTAGAGCAGTGAGTAGAGAAAGAGCCCCCTCTGCTTGTTTCTCTACAGCTGCGAAAAATGTATGTACATAGACTAAGTGTTTAATGAGAGAGGAAAGTGGCTGTCTTTGGAGGAAGGCGGGCGGGGGGCAGGAGCCTGACTCAACTGTATTGTTCATATTTGCATAATGAGCAAAGGTTAGGGGTTGGGGGGAGGAAGAGAATACTTCCAAAATACAAAACCCCCACACACTCAGGACTTCAGCTGTGAGTGAACAATTGGCTCCAAGTAACTCAGACAGAAGTGGCCAGGTGTCTGAAAGACTGAGAGAAATCTCAGCACAAACAGCCCCACCGAGCAGTTGACTGACCACTAGCAAACACACAAAGCTCCCTTTCAGAGCTCTGCTGGGAAAAGATAGGAAGGAGATTAACAAAACTTGGTGAAGTCAAGAAGGAAGGTGATGAAGGGGAGGTGTGAGGAGACTGTTGTGCTGTCTCTACACTAGGATTTTTCAGATCTCTAATTCCCAACAAGTGTGGTTCCACCAATGGAAGCTGTAGATGGACAAGACTCAAGTGGGCTCAGTCAGGGTTAGATGACACGGTAGTTAAAATGCCTGAGCCAGTTTACCCTCATCTATGCTACAGCTTACACTGGTGGTACTACTGAAGGAGTGCACCTTTTGGGAATTACACAACATCCTATTGTAAACAAGGACCTAAAATACTGATGATTTCCCCCAACCTCAACCAACCTCTCACTCACAATCTCTAACTTGTAATGTGAACATTTCAAACCTCTGAACAACTTCACATATTGCTTCCAAGACATACTCTAGGCCCATAATAGCTAGGCCTTTGCATTAAGTTTTGCTGACCTTGTAGGTTAATCAGCACATAAGGAATGGTAGCCCATGATGTAGAATTCAATAATTACTATAACTGACACCCAGCCAGAGCCTTTCCCAGTGATTTATGTCCAGTAACAGGTTCATAAGCAGTTCAAAAGGAGAAAGAGTGCTGTAGATTTCACTTAACTCCTTATCTATCTGCATTAAAGGCATTAAATGACTGTCATTAAAACGTTTGAGGTAAGCTTTGATTGTAAACATCACATCAGTTTAACACTTATTGAATCTGATCCCCAATGAATCTTATTGCATCATATTTCCCTGTCATTTCACTTACGCTTCCATTATTGGTATTGGTCTCCACTACTCCTGACTCCTCATTTCTGCATGACAGTTTTGTATGCCAGGCCACTGCAACTCCTTACAGACCCAGATTGTATCTGCTGATTGCCCAGCCCAAAGAAACAGATGAAGTGGAGGAATTTCATTTGAGGTCAGGTTGGGAGGAGAGAGAAAATAATCCAGGAAATACAAGCCACACAGAACAATCTTTACATATTCACTGCACAGCTGCATGACTGCAATTCTTTTGTAACAAGCCCATCTTTTTCTTACAGAAAATGGATGGCTCAACTCCCCCCATTTACTTACTACAGTCTGGAGATAGAAACAAAGGGAAAATAGGCACAATTCCCTCCCCACCTCTGTGAAAGATAAACAAATGGTTATTTACTCAGAAGGGGGAGGGGGACGGGTAGCACTGCTGAGGTCAGGAGACTTTTTGCCATAAAGCACTCATCTGTAGGGCCCTACCAAATTCACAGTCCATTTTGGTCAATTTCACGGTCATAGGAGTTTAAAAATTGTAAATTTTGTGATTTCAGCTATTTAAATCCATAATATCACCACGCTGTAATTGTAGGGGTCCCGAACCCAAAGAAATGTGGGGTGGTCACAAGGTTATTGTATCAAGTATCCGAGGGGTAGCTGTGTTAGTCTGTATCCACAAAAACAATGAGGAGGCCGGTGGCACCTTAAAGACTGACAGTTTTACTTGTGCATAAGCTTTTGTGGGCAAAAAACCACATTTTTGGTTGGTTTTTACTCACAAAAGCTTATGCTCAAGGTTATTGTAGGGGTCTGCAGTATTGCTACCGTTACTTCTCTGCTGCGGCTGGCGGCATTCGCTGGCTGAAGCTCTGAAGGTAGAGCCGCTGCTAGCAGCGGTGCAGAAATAAGGATGGCATGGTATAGTATTGCCACTCTTATTTCTGTGCTGCTGATGGTGGGCTGCTGCCCTCAAACCCAGGCACCTGGCCAACAGCTGCTGCTCTCCGGCTCTGGCTGCCCAGCTCTGACAGTGCAGAAGTAGGGGGGCAGTACCATACCATGTCATCCTTACTTCTGCACTGCTGCTGCTCGCAGTGGCTCTGCCTGCAGAGGTTCAGCCAGCAGTCACCGCTTTCCAGCGGCCCAGCTCTGACCCCCATTGAACTCTCTTTTGGGTCAGGACCTCCAATTTGAGAAACACTGATCTCCCCCATGAAATCTGTACAGTGTAGGGTAAAAGCAGAAAAAAGACCAGATTTCCCAGTCTGTGATTAATTTTTCATGGCCGTGAATTTGGTAGAGCCCTGCTCATCAGGCTTAATCCACTCTGCTGTCAGGATCTGCCAGTGCGGTGATCTACATCTCTGTACCACTAAGCAGTTGGGTGATAGCTACGGAAACGTAAGCTGCTTGTGCTAACAAGATCTCCCATTCTATATGCCAAACAATAGCCAGCAGCCTAAAGCCAACACAGGGAGAGTCCTGGAGAAACAACATAGCCCTAGCCATGCGGTTCTCAAACTTTTGAGAACTGCGATGAATTTTACCTTCTTCGGCTGCAGCGGCAGACCCTTGTATGTCCGCCGAAAAGCTGCTGAATTAATTACTTCTGCATTCGGCGGCTTTTCGGCGGACATGCCGAGCGCTCCTGACTGCAATCGAACGGAGCGCTCAGTATGTCTGCCGAAAAGCCGCCGAACGCGGTAGTAATTCATTCAGTGGCTTTTAAGCGGCGCTGGGAGCTCACGATCCCCCTGGAAGCGTTCGGCGACCCCCAGGGAGTCGCAACCCCCAGTTTGAGAAACCCTGCCCTAGCCAGAAGCAAACAATGAAAATGGACAGAAGCTATGGAGACAAAGTGGAGAAGAGATGCCGTTGGCAATGAATGGAAATGAATGGTTCCTGATTAGCTGCAAATAGCAGAAAAAAACTGGGAGGTTATTGCAATGGTCATTCAGAATCTGAAGATCGGCTTCTTAACCCCAGCCATGTACTGAACAGCAGCAATTAAACCTACCCCTGAAGTCTAGCTTCCCGGATCATCTTAGTCTTGAGAAATTCAAAGCTGAGTGAGGTGTCTGGAGAAGGGCTGGGAGTATGATAACTGGATTTACATATTGGAGCTTCCTTTCTGTACACTAGACATCCAGAAACTAACTGAAGTGCTTGGGTACAAGGTGTGACGCAAGCGTTTGCTTTAGAGGTAAGTCAGTCTTGAGGCCTCCCCAGCCCAAAGTTTTCTTAAGGTGAGTGAGTTATCACAGAATCCTCTGGGAAGGTGTTACTAACCCACCAGGAACAGCTGAGTCCTTCAGAGGGAAAGAAACCCCGCGGGGGTTAGCATTTGCCTAGCACTCAACACAGCATGAAAGGAGCCCAAGATGGAGCAGCACCTATTCCTCCTCAACCAGATGGTTCATTATAACGAAGGGACTGAAGGTGATGCGGCATGAAAGGGGAAGATTATGGGTTGATGCTATAAGGACTCTTCCGCCAGTCAATCTGAAATGAGGAAAAGCATGCTGTGTTACCAAAGTACCATATGCCTGTTTCTATTGCAAAATCCCTACAGAGTGTCAATCTGTGACTGCCAGAAGCAATATCTCAAACGGCTGGTGATGGGACACTAGATGAGAATGGCTCTGAGTTACTGCAAAGAATTCTTTCTCAGGTGTCTGGCTGAGTCTTGCCCACATGCTCAGGGTCCAACTGATCACCATATCCGGGGATAGGAAGGAATTTTCCCCTAGGTCAGAGTGGAGATACCATGTGTGTGCGGGGGGGGTCACCATCCTCTGCAGCTTGGGTCACCTGCAGGTTTAAACTAGTGGAAATGGTGAATTCTCTCTAACTTCAAGTCTTTAAACCATGACTTGAAGACTTCAGTAACTCAGCCAGAGGTCAGAAGTCTATTACAGGAGTGGGTGAGTGATGTTCTGTGGTCTGCAATGTGCAGGACATCAGACTAGATTATGATGGTTTCTTCTGACCCAAAAGTCTATGAGTCAGTACACTATCTAATGCTTTATCCAGTCCAATTTCAATCATTCTGCATTCTAATTAATCTCACCAGTAGGGAAACTTCCCTAAGGATCAACCTACATCTACTCCCCCCACCCCCGCCACCTCCCGCCTTCTCAATTTGATTCCATACTATTAGTTATACTCCCTTTGCTCCCTGAAACCACAACTCTGCTGTTTGTACAAGAACTTACTGAAGGGTATGTGATTATATCACTTTTAGTCACATTATTGCTAAGTGAAGTGCGATTACACAAAGATCTGAGGAGAAGAATGCTTTCATTACATCCATGTGCTTAAATATTGCAGTACCCAGGGTGTGTCCCAGCTCAAGTGCAAGTTGTGGGAAGCCCACAGACAACCAAGCCCCAGCCTCTGCCAACACTTGGTCCAGGCAAGGTATAGTGCAGCTCTACTTATTGCAAGGGGAGAGCACAAAAATTCCTCCTTGCGCCCGCCCAGCTGGAGTGAAACTGCCCTATTAATTTCAGTGGAGCAAGAAAAAATGTAATTTATTTTATGCCGTACTCAGGAGAGAGGAACAGGCCAGACTCTCATGGTGGCCTTCTTCCTACCTGCAAAGCGTAAATTACTTGCCACAGCAGATTACAAATTTGTAGATAGGAGCAAAGACACAGAGAAGCCCCTTGAACCAAAGAGGCAAGCAGCCCTTTCCGCCTCGTCACCCTCATGTACATATAGTGACATTTTAATTAGCTCCCTGTATCTCCGACAAACATCTCCCTGGATCACACACACTGAAACAGCCTTTCACTTCTTACTCTCTTGAAGAATCTGGGACCCGTACAAAAATCAGCTTCTTCCTCTCCCTCCCCTCCTTTTCACCCAGCAATTCAATGACTTGTCAGACTGTGCTAGAAACCTATTAGTGAGGATTGTATTCTGCATGTGCTGCCAGGGATCTTATCTGCCTGCCTGTTCATACTCCAAGCTCAATTGTTTTTCTTCCTGCCACTGCAAGGAGGACTCCAAGCAGCATGGATGCCTTTCCAAATGGTAAGAGTCAGATCTTCATTGAGAATTGAAAAGAACAAGGGAGATTTACGGATAAACTGAAACAATAAGAAGAATGGCTACGGGGCAGAGCTAGACTACCTAAGAGCTTCCGTGGGATATTGTGTAAACTACTCCAAGCCAGCCGTAGTGAATTCAGCTTTGTGTTCAATCTGACAAGCTATATAACCAGTACTTCAGGAGCACAGCTTCCACCATGCTGCAGTCCCTCAGAGGGCATGTGACCAGACATTTTCCATGCAGACCTGGGGGGTCTCTCTCTTTTTTATCCTTTGAAAGCACTTGGTCAACTTGTCATGTCAATAAAGTTTTACTGAATTGGAGTGAGTGGAGCTGGGAGTGAGACGAGGAGGGGATGCAAGGATGTGGTCAAAAGCTCTAGTGGAGAAGGGATTCAGCAGGGAATGCATGGGATTGAGGACAGCTGGCTGGGACTCAGGGTTTCAATTTACAGAATGTTTTATTATTTCTGAACTGGGTTTCATCCAGTGGGGGCTGCCAGTTTGCAACAGAACAGGCAGCCCAGCAGCACAATGGTCCCTAGGCAGTCTGCATGGTGGGACCGCCCTGGAGCTGAGGACCCTAAACATGGGTATCCTGCATTCTGCCAGGAAACCTGCCTCTGTTTCAGCAGAAGTTTTCTCAAATCTGTACTAAGTTCAGAGAAACATTTCACACCACCAAACTGGTATTTCCCAACTAAGCTACATTTCTTTGGAAAATTTCCAGCCAGCTATAATCCTGAGCGCTCAACTCTTTTAACTGACACTAGGCATTACACCAGTGCAGGGGTCAGCAACCTTTCAGAAGTGGTGTGCCGAGTCTTCATTTATTGACTCTAATTTAAGGCTTTGTGTGACAGTAATACATTTTAATGTTTTTTAGAAGGTCTCTCTATGTCAGTAGTCAGCAACCTACCGCACATATACCACAGCACGCTGCTGCCAGCCGAGGTCCTGGCCGCCGGCTCCGCTCAGCCTGCTGCCAGCCTGGGGTTCTGGTTGCTGGCCCCTTGCCAGCTAGGGTCACAGCTGCTGGTCCCACTCAGCCCGCTGCCGGCCTGGGTGAAGGGAACCCCAGGCCAGCAGCAGGCTGAGCAGGGCCAGCGGCTGAGATCACGGCTATCAGAAAGCTGCGGCCGGAACCCCAGACCGGCAGCGGGCTGAACCGTTCAGCCCCTCCCAGCCGGGGGTCTCTGCAATATGGAGCCTTAACACTGTGGGCTGTCAAGTTTGTTTCTGATCTCTCTAAAGTCTGCAGCATGATGAACCCGATGTTTGAAATACCAACTTTGCTTTGAAGGGCCATCACCCTGAGTGACCATTCTACGTTGTGTCCAATACATGTATGCTATTTTTCGGGGAGCTTTCATTTATTCTGTTTTGTGTGTACTGCCAAAAAATCCCATAGAGATACAGCTTCTGCATTACTTAATGCTCCATAAGGCTTAAACATTAATTGGCAGTGAGAAATGGTGAACTTGATGTGTCAAGTCCACGCTTGGGTGAACTTGCAGAGACACATCAGATAACCTAGGAACCTCCAATACATGTTTAAGGATGCAATTTTATAAAGACATCTCCTTTCTTTTCAATACTTGGCACCATCTTTCACCACATATTGAGAAAAAGACAACCTTTAGACAGCAATTCCCCGATACAGCTATCTGGAGTATCCATCCTGATTTAAAGGGACTATCTCCTTCTACTTGGATTCTGAGTGTCAATGTCCAGTCTGCTGCTCATGTCTCTCTCACTGACAATCAGATCTAGGTAGAATGTCTATCAAAAGCCTGACAACCTTTTTTTGTTTACACGGATACTTAACCTTTTAAATTTAAATAAAAATGGAATCAAACTGATCAGACACATAAATATTTAAATCCTCCATTGATTTGTAGGCCATTAATTCCACAGCTTCCGTTCAGCACCACCATTTGCCACAGAGACAGAAGGGACAGGATCAGGGGAATGTCAATGCAATGAAACACAGACTGTCTTTCAGACAGCAAATGTATATTTTTGGATGAAGAGACATGGGGTCCCACTTTTTGCTTTTCTATAGCCTCAAACTAAATCAAAGATAAAGCAGCTCCATAATTGGCAGTTTATGCTGAATGGAGATTTTATTCCAATCTGATAATAGAGCTCTTCCAGTGCAGAAATGAATGTAATCAATGTGGCATTAGTCTGTGTTTTGGCTCAGCATCGACTGCCTGACTACATCATTTGTTTCGGATAAATTCTTGACCTTCGCTCCAGTTACTTAGCAGAGCTGCTGTATAGATTCACTGAGTTTCCAATTGCTCATCTGAGAGAGGCAAGTTCATTGCCCCATATTTAATGTACATAGAATTCTTCAGAGGGACACATTTTCTTTAGGGAGTTCTCTGGGATTCAGGCAGGTGAGAGACCAGTCTGTTTCTTAGGTATTAAGAATGCTGCCTTCTAATACAAATGGTGACATCAAAACTTTACTGTTTTTACTCAGATCAGAGATCATAACACATAACTAGCAGCATCTTAACAGCCTCCAGCTAAATTGTGAACTACACCCACAATGGATTCCAAGGCCACAAGAGACCACAGTGATCGGTCTCACCTCATGTATAACACAAGCCTCAGAACTCCCCTAAAATAATTCCTTTCGAATTGGAGCATATCTTTAAAAAAATAATCTTGATTTAAAAATTGTCAGTGATGGAAGAATCCATCACAATCCTTGGTAAATTGTTCCACCAGTTAATTACCTCACTAATAAAAATTTACCCCTTATTTCAAGTCTGAATCTGTCAAGCTTCAACTTCCAGTCATTGGATTGTGTTGTGTTATACCTTTGTCTGTTAGATTAAAGAGACTTTTATCAATTATTTATTTACCAGGTAGATTCTTATAGAGCAGTGGTTCTCAAACTGGGGGTCACGACCCTCCGCAAGGTCACGTCCTGGTTCCAGGGGGTCGCGAGCCCCTGACGCGGCTGAAATGCCGCCAAAGTGATTGTTTCCGCTTTCGGCATTTCGGCGGGCATACCCGTGTGTGAGCATGTCCACCAAAAAACCGCCAAAGTGATTGTTTCTGCTTTCGGCGGCATTTGGTGGACATAATGACTCTCATGGGCATGGCCGCCACAATGCCACCTAAATTGGAAACGTTCAATTCGGCAGCATTTCGGCAGACATATCAGGGTCACTATCAAAAGCTGGATTTGCAAAAGGGGTCGCTCAAACACTAAGTTTGAGAACCACTGTTATAGACTATGATAAAGTCACTCCTTAACTCTCTCTTTGTTAAGCTAAATAGATGGAGCTCCTTGATCTATCACTGTAAAGCATGTTTTCAAATTCTCTATTCATTTGCATGGCTCTTCTCTGAACCCTCTCCAATTTAGCGACATCCTTCTTGAACAGCATAACACCAAAACTGGACAAAATATTCCAGCAGCAGTCGTATCACTGCCGAATGCAGAGATAAACTATTACTACTCAAGATTCTCTTGTTTATGTACCCGAGGGACACATTAGCCCTTTTGGCCACAACATGACACAGAGACTCACGTTCAGTTGATTATCCACCGTGATCCCCAAATCTTTTTCAGTCACTGCTTCCCAGGATAGAGTTATCCAACCTGTAAGTTTGGCCTACATTCTTTCTTCCAAGATACGTAGCTATCCTCCAACTTATGGGTTGGAGGATAGAGTCCTCAAACCTGTAAGTTTGGCCTACATTCTTTGTTTCTAGATGTGTAGCTGTTTTAAAGCACATAATACTTGCTTGCACAGTTTACCATGCGATCAGATCGCTCTGTATAGTGACCTGTCCTCCTTGTTATTTACCACTTCCTGGTGTTTGAGTGATCCGCAAACTTTATCAGTGATGATTTTATGTTCTCCTCCAAGTCACTGATAAAAATGTTAAATAGCATATGGTCAAGAACCAATTCCTGCATGACACCACCAGAAACACACCCACCCAATGATGATTCTCCATTTACAATTATATTTTGAGACCTATCAGTGAGCTAATTTTTAATCCATCTGTTTGTCATGTTAATTTTCTGTCATTTTAAGTTTTTTTAAAAATCAAAATGTCATGTCGTACCAAGTTAAATGCCTTACAGAACTCTATTATATTACCTTTATCAATCAAACTTGTAAGCTCATTAAAAAAAAAAAATCAAGACAAGATCTATTTTCCATAAACCTATATTGACTGGCGTTAATGAAATTAATAATGAATTAAAGCAGAGTAATCAAATCCCTTATTAGCTGCTGCATTATCTTGCCTAGGATCTGTTAGGCTGACCATGCTAGAGTTATTGGGGTCATCCCACTTATCCTTTTTAATTACTGATACTACATTATCTTTTTTCCAGTCTTCTGGAACTTCCCCAGTATTCCAGGATTTATCAACATCAACAAAATCAACATTCACTGTCCAGCAATCTCATTAGCCAATGCTCGTAAAACTCTTGAATGCAAATTATCTGCAACCTGCTGATTTTAATATGTTTAATATTAGTAGCTGCTGTATCACATCCTCCTGAGTTACAATTGGAATGGAAAGTCATAATCATCAGATAATGACATCATCTGACTTTTCCCCAAATACAAAACTAAGATATTTATTCTGCCTTTTCTGCATTTTTATTGATAATTCTTCCATTTCTACCTAATAATGGACCAATGCCATTGTTAGGATTCTTTTTTGTTCCTAATATACTTAAAATATACCTCCTTACTATCCTTAACTTTGCTGACCTTAGATTTTACTTTGTGTCACTTATTAATTTTCCACAGTTCTGAGCTTCTGATTTACATTCATTACTACTGACTTCTCCTTTCTTCCATTTGTTACTGATTGTTTTTATAGCTGCTTTCACTAACCCTCTAAGTCAGCTGTTTTCTGAAACGTGTACAGCCTCCTTCCTCAACTGTAGGATTATGGGGTTTGGGGCAATCTAGCAAAGTATTCTTAAACAATTCCCAATTGTGTGTGATCAATTCATGATCACTTGTACCTAAGCTACAACGAATTTTTAGTTCTGTGATCAAATCCTCTATCTGTCAAGACAAGGCCTAATACAGAATTCCCTTGTGTCGGATGGAACACTTTTTGAATGAGGAAATGGTCACCTATAATATTTAGAAATTCCAAGGATGTTTTAGTACTGGCAGCATGAGACCTCCAGCATGTCACTCAAATTGAAGTCCCCTAGGATCATGCAGCTTTCCCCCCTCTCCCCCCACACATGATAGTTAAGGTGTCTAAGAAGCCAATTATCCTTTTCCCTGGTGTGATTTGGTGGTCTGGAGCACACAAAAACTACTATATCTTATGTTTTATCTGTTACGACATAAGCATTCAAGATCATTTCCTTCCAAGTTGCCAGTGACTCTGAAATAGGTAATGTCAGGTAATGTCTCCTCCTTTCCTATTGCTCAGTCAGCCCTGGTCTATGCTACAAACTTATGTTGGTTTAAATCCACCCCCTGAGTGACATAGTTATCCCAAACCATCCCCCAGTATAGATAGTGCTATGTCAATGGGATGACTTCTCCTGTCAACACAGCCACCTCCTCTCAGAAAGGAGGAGCTCTCTTGACAGCGTAGGTAGTGTCTTTACTAAGCGCTAGAGCAGCGCAGCTGTAGCACTGTCAGTGTAGACAAACCCTCAGTCCTTTCTAAAGAGGCTACAACCGCTGATTTTAACATTCCAATAGGTTTCAGTAATACCAACTAGATCAAGTTTATGCTGCCAAATGAGCAATTCCAATTCTTCTTGTTACCCAGGCTTCTAACACTGCAGGCAAAGAATTCTTCTCTTTGTGTCCTTTGATTACTTGAATAATTATATTCCCAACATCTTGATTTTGTGCTAAAAGTGCGGTCATTTCTCCACTCTTTTTACCCAGCCCATGTGTTATTAGTTTAACGTCCTCTTGACTAATCTGACTAGCCTGCCCCGAGAAGTCTAGTTCCCCTTCTACTGAGATGGAGGCCATCTAATCTATACCACATGCTTTCCCCACAGAAGGTGGATTAATGTTCCACAAAATCCAAACCTTCCACCACTCACCTAGCCAGGGGTTCACTTCCAACCATGCAACATTAAAAACTTCAATAACTCAATAAAGGAGAAGGTGGTTCAATGTACCTCTCCATTTTCTCATCTTCTTCTGACACTACTCTTAACTGTCCATCCTTACTGTGAAACTGGAAATTACCCAGTGACTTTCTTCCTTTTAAATCACTAAGAACCACCTGACAGACTGCAACTCTGAAGGGCCATCCTTAAGCATACGCAGCCACCACATAGGGCAGCCGAAAATTTGGGGCACTGCGGGGTCTTAGTGTCCACCCTCCCAGCTCTTCCTATCCATGTTCTGATCCTTCCTGCTGGCTCCTACCATAGCTGACTGCTGGAGCCTGGTAAATCTTCCTCTGGAGGAGATCTAGTACTTAAAAGTGAAAAAGTCTTCCAGTCTGCCAGACGTCACAACACTGAAACTGTTAAAGGGTCATTCAAGTGGTAATGAAGCCATTTAACAGGCATTTGTCAATCCCCAGGTATGTACTGTCAGTTTCTGAATTTACTGACAAAAACAGTTGTGCATTACTGTAATATTTACTGAGAACATGTTAGTCTACAGGATCTTAGTTTAAAATTTGCTTTAAAGTATTTCATTAGTGTGTTGCTGAAGATTATAAAATCACATCTCTAAAAAATCTTTGCATAAATTTTTAGATGCACAATGTGTGTATTCTTCTTTAGCCTTAAATGCTTGGCTCTTCAGACATATAGTTTTTTAAATAAACCCTTCAAAAAACCACCCTTATCTAAAATACACACGCGAGTCCAGGGCTGATGTCAGGTATAGGGTCACTAGCATAATAATACTATATAGGGCCCCATAAATCCTAAGGACGGCCCTGCCAACTCCTCTCCCGTAACCCTGGTGCATGTCCTGGCTGTTCTTCTTTCTGAGCAGCAAAAGAATTAGAGAACATCACTGTAAGCCACTGACTCCACACAGACCAGAGGCAAATAAATAAATAAAAAAGGATCAAATGAGAACCTAACAGAAGCAGCAGCGCTGACGAAGACAGGAAGAAATTGTGATATCTTTTGAATTATTTGATAAAAATATATAAAGTAATTGGGTCATCAAACAAAGGCTGAAATGACATCAAAGGAATTGAAAACAAAGAGCCAAGTTTGTAGAGAGCTGTAGCTTCCTCTGGACATCGTGTTTATTCATTGAAACCAAGACAAAGAATACAAAGCCCCAGTAAACAAAACCTTTCTAAATGTTACTTTCCCTAAGGTTCCAAATGACATTATTTTTTGTATTTGTGACATCACAAAGGAATTCAAAGCAGCAGAACAGAAAATAAAGGAAGAATAATTGAAGTAATTCTTGCAATCAAATGACTATATAACTGGAAAAAAACTTAGAAGGGTAGTCATTGTTAACCTTTAAATAGTTCTCTAAAACTTTGCTTGTTCTTAGCTGTGTTACAAATCAAATCAAGTCTCTTTTCAAAATGTTTTTGCGTCTATATTTTGTTAATCTGGCTTGGCTTTACCCTGAGGAGGTGTTTGTGGGGCATGAGTACTGTTTTCTTCTGGAGTAGGAGTCTTCTGCAGTTGATATTTATTAATTAATATTATTACAGCCAATGTAATCGCACCTGATGATTGTGTATTATGGGTATTTTATGAATCTAACTATATTCATTTCTGTACTTTATTTGTAACTTGCCTTAATGAACATATTTAGTTCTTATTGGCTTATATCCTGGTTCTGCTCCCTGTACAAATGCCCTAGGGAAAGTACTTTTCAATACCATTCTTTCTGTCACAACTGCACTTGTGCATGCAGTAGTCGCTGGAGTTAGTAGATACTGATCCTTGCCATGCGACAGGCTGTACATTTTTGTAGCCCCGATCCATGCTCTGTGAGTAGACATCAGAAACTAAAGAGAAACCTCAATTAATCACTCCTGCAGGTCACACTTTTAAATACAGCTGTTATCTTTTTTTGTACCCAGAAACCCTGTTGCTGTGCATTATGGCAGCAACTTCTTTGTGTGCACTAGTATAAGGACCTCTTCTTTGTGTCTGTGCATCCAGTATGGATGCACTAGCAAAACTACCTCCTCTTCATGTGCATCAATGCAGTAGTGCCTGAACCCTATTTGCACACACTAGTGCAACCATCTCTTCTTCATACTTATGTCACTTGTTAGAGTGCACTAGACACAGTGATCTGGCAAAGCTCTTTGCTTTCTGCTCACATGCACTACTAGTGCAGTGCAGTGACTTCTCCATGCCAGTGCTTTCTGCTCAGGTAGATGCAGTGACCTTTTCATGTCTGCGAGCTGCTCGGGAAACCAATGTGCACTCTTTCGCCTTCCACTCATTAAATGAGCTGCGTGATGTCGCAGGACTGCTGATGTCTTCAGAGACACTAGAAGAATGTTAATACATTTATTATGTATTTTTGTTATGCGATGTTAAATGTATTATGTGAATGTTAATCAGTGCCTACAGCAATTCCATGAAGGTGCTATATGTAATAAGTGATGCAGTGCTGGCTCTGGCAGTGAAACTGGGAACTTCAGGGCATGTCTAACTAACTATTAACCATTAGTTAATATTCAATGTCCGTATTTCTAAAAAAAGTCAGGGCATGTTAATACCTCACTGCACAAATTGCATCTCTGCACTTGTTTGTTAACATCGGGGACTAAAACCATTAGCAAGTCTGTACTGCGGATGTCCCTATTTTATTAGGCACCCATTTTGCACATCACATACCACGGGGCCAACATCAAGCCAAGAAACAGTTTGTTGTTCAAATGGCAGATCTACTTGATCACTACCTCTACTTACCTTTGAGTTGTTTTGTGGACCACAAAAAGAAGGATGTTTTGTATATACAGGATGACACGGAAATAAAACATGAACATGACCATGGAAAAAATAATGTGAATAATTAACCCATTGGGTTAACTTACCTAGGGAAGTGAGGATTCTCCATCGCTTGAAGTGTAAATCAAGACTGAATGTCTTTCCAAAAGCTCACCCAGAAATTAGGGCTTTGATGCAGGAATCACTTGGTGAACCTGAATGGCCTATGTTATGAAGATCAGACTAGGAGGATTATCTCAGTGGTCCCTATGACTAATACTTGAACTCTCTTCCACCCCTCAGGACCTCCTGATCCCACAGCAAGTTTGCATTTCTCCTCAATCCTCAGAGCCCCAGTGCATTCAGATTTAATGCACACACGCATTTGCAGAGACTTACCTAAACTAATAGCCCATGATTCCAAAAGACTTGGATCCCTGATAAGGTAAACACCCTTTCCTCCCCTCCTTTCCCTGGCACTTGGAAAAAACAAGTTCTAGACCTTCCCAGACAACACCCCTTCCTCCCCTGACCCCAGTTCATTGGTACTCATTGCCTTCCGAACACACAAACCACAAGTGAATTTGCTGGCAGTGCTCTTCCTGCCTGGTTATGGAATCCACTTCAGCAGGACTCTACACATTGGACACAGCCAATCTCAAATACTCAACGAGTCAATGGAATCTTCAAGTGGAATAAGACCTAGTGCAGAATCAGGAGGGAGCCTTTCTCCTAAAACTGTTGGTGTGATACACACCCATATGCAGGCTTGTGCAGCTACGGTTTTTCTTTTGTGTGGATCATCAGGGAAGTAAAACAAGTTTAAACTAAAATCAGGTTTAAAAACTTGTTTTTTTCCAATGTGGATGCACCACACCTTTGCAAATTTGTCATACACAGCTGCCAATAAAACTCAGATAACTTTTCTATAGAAAGCTTGAGTTGCACACAAGTCACAAAGGGACACTTTTAAACAGGGTTAAGGCTACTGGAAATGCCTGAAAATACATTGTGGGAGAGACAGTGAACTAAAAGATCTGACAGCTAGGTGTCTGCGCAATAAGTGATGGATTAGGTCAATCTTTAATGGCAAATACCATACATTTGATCAAGTTTGTATAAATCATATGTGACTTAGTATCTTGAGCAACTTATTTTGTCTCACAGAGGGCCTGACCCACAGGAAGGATGGGCTTCACCTAAACCTAAGTGGATCCAGACTGCTGGCACTTAACATTAAAAAGGTTGCAGAGCAGTTTTTAAACTAAGAGATGGGGAAAGCTGATTGCTGCAGAGGAGTACGTGGATTGGACAGAGACTTCTCTTTAGAGGAGAATCTATTGATAGAGATTCTCTATTTTAGTCAGGAGGAGAGGGTGGAAAAGGATAAAGTATGGGCTAGATCAGACGAGAAACATTCACATAAAAAAGAATCTGGCACATCAGAAAAGGGCAGACAAATAAACAATGACAAGTTTTTAAACTGCTTGTACATAAATGCTAGAAGTCTAAATAATAAGATGGGTGAACTAGAGTGCTTCATGTTAAAGGAGGATATTGATATAATAAAAAGAACGTGGAGTACTTGTGGCACCTTAGAGACTAAAAAATTTGTTTGGGCATAAGCTTTTGTCAGCTAAAACCCACTTCATATCACAGAAACCTGGTGAAATGAGGACAATCAATGGGACACAATCATTTAGGGGTACAAAATATACCAGGAGGACAGAACAGGTCATGCGGAGGTGGGTGGGGGGCATGTGAAAGAAAATGTAGAATCAAATGAAGTAAAAATCTTAAATGAATCCACATTCCATAGTACATGGATAGTAATTCCATGCTCTAATAAGAATATAATAGTAGGAATCTATTATTGAACACCTGACCAGGACAGTGATAGTGATTATGAAATGCAAAGGGAAATTAGAGAGGCTATCAAAATAAAGAACCCAATAATAGTGGAGGATTTCAATTATCCCCATATTGACTGGGTATCTGTCACCTCAGGACGAAATGCAGAGACAAAATTTCTCAATACTTTAAATGACTGCTTCTTGGAGCAGTTGGTACAGGAACCCATAAGGGGAGGGTCAATTTTTGATTTAGTCCTCAATGGAACGTAGGATCTGGTCCAAGAGGTAACTATAACAGGACCACTTGGTAATAGTGACAATACTAATATAACAACATTTAACATTTTTGTGGTGGGAAGAACACCTCAGCAGTCCAACACTGGACAAAAGTTAACATGGTTTCTGTAAAGGGAAATCATGTCTTATTAATCTATTAGAGTTCTTTGAAGGCGTCAACAAACATGTGGACCAGGGGATCCAGTGGATGTAGTGTACTTCAATTTCCAGAAAGTCTGTGATAAGATCCATCACCAAAGGTTCTTATGCAAATTAAGTTGTCATGAGATAAGAGGGAAGATCCTTTCATGGACTGAGAATTGGTTAAAAGATAGGGAATAAAGGGTAGGAATAAATGGTAAATTTTCAGAATGGAGAGGGATAACTAGTGGTGTTCTCCAAGGATCAGTCCTAGGACCAAACCTCTTCAACTTATCCATAAATGACCTGGAGAAAGGGGTAAACAGTGAGGTGGCAAAGTTTGCAAACAATACTAAACAGCTCAAGATAGTTAAGACCAAAGCAGATTGTGAAGAACTTAAAAGAGATCTCATAAAACTAAGTGATTGGGCAACAAAATGAGAAATAAAATTTAATGTGGGTAAATATAAAGTAATGCACATTGGAAAAAAATAACTCCAACTATACATACATTATGATGGAAGCTAATTTAGCTACAACTAATCAGGAAAGAGATCTCAGAGTCCTCGTGGATAGCTCTCTGAAGACATCCACGCAGTGTGCAGCGGCAGTGAAAAAAGGAAACACGATGTTAGGAATCATTAAAAAAAAGGACAGTGAATAAGATGGAGAATATCTTATTGCCCTTATATAAATCCATGGTGCACCCACATCTTGAATACGGCATACAAATGTGGACTCAAAAAAGATACACTGGCATTACAAAAGGTTCACAGAAGGGCAACTAAAATGTTTAGGGGTTTGGAATAGGACCCAAAGGAGACTAGGACTTTTCGGCTTGGAAAAGAGGAGAATATGGGGAAATAGATAGAGGAATATAAAATCATGAGTGGTGTGGAGAAAGTGAATAAGGAAAAGTTATTTACTTGTTCCCATTATATAAGAACTAGGGGCCACCAAGTGAAATTCATGAGCAGCAGGTTTAAAATAAATAAAAGGAAGTTCTTCTTCACACAGCGCACAGTCAACCTGTGGAACTCTTTGCCTGAGGAAGTTGTGAAGGCTAGGACTATAACAGGGTTTAAAAGAGAACTGGATAAATTCACGGAGGCTAAGTCCATTAATGGCTATTAGCCAGGATGAGTAAGGAATGGTGTCCTTAGCCTCTGTTTGTCAGAGGGTGAAGATGGATGGCAGGAGAGAGATCACTTTATCATTACCTGTAAGGTTCACTCCCTCCGGGGCACCTGGCACTGGGCACTGTCGGCAGACAAGTTATTGGGCTGGATGAACCTTTGGTCTGACCCAGTATGGCCATTTTTATGTCTCTCACACAGGAATCAGACTCTAGCCTGGTTACAGGACTAGACAATTTTCAGAGCCTGAAAATGTATGAGTATAAAGACGGAAAGATGTTCTTTATCTTTACATATCCACTCTCTGAACTGTAACTGGAGTTTTGTTTTTCTCACCAACCAGCTGTGAACTAATTACAAGAAGTTCTAACTAGTCAAGCTCCCTCTCCAAACATATGGATCCAATTAAGTCAAACTGCAGCTGATTTTAATCAATCTTCCTTGAAGCAGCCAAACTTGAAGAATCTCTTCTCCTTCAAATCGAAGAGCTGAGGAGAGCAGGAAAAGTAGGAGAGTGGTATTTGCATAAGGAACACTTCACCATCCGCTCCATTGCCTGTAAACACAATGCTCCTAGCAGTAATAAATGCTAATTGAGCACTCTTCAGAAGTCTTTTCTCCCATTTTCTCCAAAAAGCACTGATTTGATCAGTCCCTTTTGTTCTTGGCTTCAAGTTGCAGTTTCCCCCAATAAGTAGAGGGCAGATTGCCTGAAGCGTTCTGGACTGTTTAATAAACTAAGCCACTTTCTGAGACAGCAGCAGCAGTCTGCTCACAATATGCAAAAGCAAGTCACAGCAGCAGATACGCTTTCCCATTCCAAAAGGGGTCACCACAGCAGAAATGGATGCAGATGAGTGAACAGTTAAATATATATGATCCCGCAGCCTTCATACCAGCTGATCACCCCCTACCTCGGGTTCAAAAGTTTTCAGTTAGATGTGTCACAGGAAAGGAGTGATGTTGTCTCCCTACAATCCAAACATTTTTTCTTTTTTTGTAATTTGAGGTTTTTATTAGCAGTAAAGATCTGAACAGCGAATAATATTCCTGCTATTGTGTTTATACCAGTGAAGGAAAATCAATGCAGCCCACAGCTAGGTTCAAGAGCCAAAGGGGTATAGGGAATTGAAGGGTGTGAAGGTTGATGGAGCCTCTAGACATAATTGAAGATGTCCCCATGCAAGCAGAGAATACAAAGAGATGTCAGATGCTATATACGCTGCTGCAGATACTCATCAATTTCTTCACTTGCTAATACAGGCTCGGGGAGTATAAATCACATACCTCCTAATACAATAGCTTTCAAAGCACATACCTGCCCTCTGGCCCAGTTAGCGCCATATGGTTCACTGAATGGCAGTATCAGTGCCAGCAGCCAATTCAGGGACAGGGAAAGGCAAAATGACTATACTCAGACACACAGGCATGTGACAATGTATGAGAATTTTTTTGAAGACAACTTTTTCATGTGTCAATATAGTCAAACCTCGGTGGTCCTGAACTCGTGACTACTAAAGGCTGGACATGTCCAGTCAGGTTTCAATTCACTGCATATTTTTATGGACTGATCAGACTTCAAGCACATAAAGATTGATGCACTTACATTGTTATGCTTGATTTCACGCACTTGCTATCATACCCCTCTCCCCAATACATCAACAAATTTCATACACTCTCTTATAAGTAACTTTTATTTATTGCAGTCCTTTATTCCAATAATGGCTTATTTATTTATTTTTAAAGGAAGTCCTATAGATTTTAAAAGAAACCACCTCTGCCAAATCTTAATCTGTTCATTGTCTTCTCCATCTTACTTCTTCATTTGTTCTGATCCTTCATTTTTCCTATTTCTGAAATTTCATTAGGGGACTTTTTCTTCGGTAAATTTTTAAAAGTTATTTTGTAACATTACCATCGGTTCTCCTTTCTTGCTTTTCTTTCTGACAATGATATTATTTTAACCCATCATCTCAGGGGTGAGCAACAAATAATAAACTGACTTGGGCATGTGCCAGTGACTCCATTTGAGTGCGGAATTACCTTTTTCCAACATATTGTCCTTGCACTATCTGACTGCAGAGATTAATAGCAGGATAACCCATACTTAATGGCATCCAGCAGCAAATAATCCAGTCCACAGCAGTTATTAGAGCCAACAGAAGCGTTTACACAGGATGTAATTCTGGGTCTGGGCCTGCTGGAGACTTGGCACTCAAGTAATGAATAATGACTCTTCATTAGCAGGCAGGGGGCACTGAGCAATTTTTATACGGAGGGTGCTGAAAGCCTTTGACCAAAACCAGAAACCCAGAACGTGGTGGAAATGGTGCATTGGTTGCTATTATTACTTCAAGCCAGGGCTGCTGTTGCACCTCCAGGATTAGAACCCCTGATAATAAGGCTGTTTTTTCCTTGTAGGCTGTTCTGACCTCTTGACCACTCAACTGGGTGGGTACTGATCAGTAATTCACATCTTTTCAGCACTCAGACTTGCACAGATCCATCTCCATTTGGAAGAATCCCAGCTGCCCAAGGAGTTAATCTATAGTGTTCTCCTTTCCTCGCTAGTCACTTCCTGATTCAAAGGAACCAGAACTCTAAGCTTATAAGATATGCACAAGCAGTGGGAAGATAAGGAGAAGTTAAACAAATAACTAGGTCCAAGCCTTAGCCCTTCCAAACTAGAACCACGAATATTGTTAACTTAGTCCAGTTCTTCTCAGGTGGATTCTCCATCTAACCTCTACTGATGGGGCTTCTTGAACCCCATCAAGACGACAGATTACCTCTTCTCCTTCTCTATGCCTGCCTGTCCTCAACTCTTCCTTTTCCCTGCATCCCCTGGTCTGTTTTGTCCCTTTCCAGTCCCCTCACATAGCCCTGATCCACACTACACCATTATTAAACTCTGCGGTTCTGAGCACTGCCACTGAATTATACTACTGTGATATGCATTATGCGAGTCTGAGATGAGTTTAAATGACTTTTGTTTCAATTGTGAATTCTGTGAAGAATACAACAATCACTGCGCCACCCAAGTCTGCTTACATGGTGGGCTAGTGGTTTTATTGTAACATGAAGGCTCTGTCCCAACTTTGTCTTTGATGTCCTGATCTCAGCCTTTATCATTGCATCATGTTCACAACATTAAATGAGCTCAGCTACCGAAATGACCACACTTACCCACCCACTTCTGTCTAAAATAAAACAATTAGCAAAACTATATGAAAGGTTCTGAATCTTTCCTGCTGCAGACAGTCCTTAGAAGCTCGGTGCTTTTAGCATCTCAAGGGCTGGGCGACTGGCATTGCTGATACTGATTATAAATACTAGATCTCCCTGAGAATTCGAAACAAAACAGGGAATTACTCTGGCCAGAATGATGATGCCCCAGTGCTGGGAGTTGGTAGCAAACCTGAGGCAGTGAGAACAGATTAAATATGATTTGAATGAGTTGTAACCTGCTCTGAAACCAAAGTTGCTGTTGTGTACATTTGGAGACCGGAGCATCGGAACACCAAACCCAATGTTTTCATCTCCTTCTGATGACAGAAACCCAATTAAAGGAGAGCTGGGTGACAGGTTTTGCGCTAACCACGGCTCAGCAGAAGCGCTCAGCAGCTCTCAGCTCCCTGCTTTATCAAAGCTGTCACTTCCCCCGTCTCCAGGAATTGGTAATAAAAAAGAGATTTGATTTGCCTCTAATAGGTGTCAAGATAAAATCAATGGTCTGTCTGAAATTCGGGTAATTTCAGACCTGCAGGTTTTCTACCATCATAAAGCAATTTACACAAAAAGGGGAAAAAAGAGAAAGAAAGAAAAATTAAAAGAATGAAATGTTACAAGGCTGGGTTGTTCGGCACATCGGAGAGAGATAACACTGCTCAGAGCAGGATGGCCTTTGATTAAACACAAAATAGGCTTCGCTTCTCGCTCACTCCGGCTTCTTTCAAACAGAAGATGCTTTAAATGCAAACCTCCCACCCCTCCCCTCTGCACAGAGTAACAGTCTTAGAGAGATGAGAGCAGCCTGAGTAAACAGCCCCTTCCGATTGCTGCCAGCTTCAGGGAGAGGAAGGCTTCACTGCTGTATCCAGATTATAAAGTTGAAACTCTTGCTTTTGAGATGGGCAAAGCATCAGCCTCAGTAAAAAGATAGGAAAATCCTGCATTGACATGGTGAAATCAGCGCTTCAGCTTTTCTTTCACTCAGATTTCTTATTTCATACCTTCCTCCTCTTGGGGAGAGTGTGTGGATCGCTGCCACCATAACTTGTTCCTTCCATACCCCATCAGCATGTTCTGGACTATCAGCTTTGCTCAGCACTAATGGTAATGATGGTGGGAAGCTGTAATGTAAACAGCGCTGAGGCATTTTTACCAACCTGTCATCACAGTAGAAAACACTGTCTATACTACAGCTCCCAGTACTGCTAGAGCTGCTGCAGCAATTAGTTATGGCTATGAAGTTTGCTAGCAAAGACAAAGGTTCAGAAGCTTCTAAACAGACGAGGATATTGGAAAAAGCATCTGTTCTTGCATGCCTGAATATATCACCAAAATCTCAATATGACATCATCGTACACAGACGTACACAGGGTGTGTGGGATGGGCTCGGTTTGGGCTTCTTGTGGGATCTTTCCCCAGACTGAAGGGGAAGGATCTGTGAACTGTGAAAGGAACTTCTGGCAGTTTGTCAGTATACCCATCCATCAAGGGTGGACTGTGAGAAGCTACTCAGCCCTTCTGGCCCTGCCCCACCTCTTACCTGGAGAGTGAGCTTCTCCAATTTCATTTCCAGAGACTTGTTCTCTTTTTCTAGCCGCCCTCGCTCAGCCTCCAACTCTTCAATTTTTAACCTGTAAAGAGGGGGAAAGAAGAATTACACTGAAAATTTTGCTGCCCTAACCCTGCTTTAGTCCCACCACTGGAAAGAGTAAAATCATGAGGACCCAAAGACAGAAATCACACACCTGTCATCAAATATTCTTCCAGTGGTAAGACACCGCATTAAATGAAAAGACTAAAACAACATTATTGCACCTTTAAGTATGCACAGGTAAAAGACCAACTCATCAGGAAACTCGATATTTACATTCCTATACTGATATTATAGGCCATGTCACACATGTATAAATCTTCTGTTTCTGTTTGTTCTTGGCAAATGTTTATTTTTGGGGGAGAGAAGGTGTTTTTTCAGAGTGTGTGTGGTTGTTTTTTTAAAGAGAAAAAACAAATGAAGCTATTTAATAATTTTCTAGACACTGAAAAGTCATACATCTCTCAGGTAAAGAGTGACTGGTGAAAAGGGTGAGAGGCTCTCTCATTTGGCATTACATATAAACCACCAACATTTTGGGCACCTACTTTTTCCAGATAATGTTGCTGTATGACAGAATCTTCAGATGTAACTTAGGGTTACTCCTCACACTATGTTTACAAGTGCTTTTAACCCTTCAGGACATATCAAAGGAACTGAGACTTTTTCTGTAAGGAAACAACATAGCAACTACTGAAGATCAGAATCAGATACCCAAGACATTCAGAGTCAACGACATCCTCATATTCAATATGCTGCATTTTGGCTCAAGACCTCTGACAAATCTCTCATCACCACCCACCCTCCCAAACTAAGGGGTGATGTTTATCTCTTGCCTCCTACAGAACAAGCACTCTGCACTGTGCTACCACCTAATGGCTCCTGCTGCCCTCCAATGTCACGTGTGTCTCCAGAGAAAGCATGGTTTGAAAAAGGATCAAGCTGAAACTGGATTATAGTTGAGCCAGGATGTTTATATGGTATTTCTGACATACTTTTAAGGTTTAATATCTGATTCCTGTCCTTAATTTCATGCCCAGGAAGACGTAGTGCTTTATTCACAGGTGCTGCTCTAATGGGATAGAGAATGTGTGTTTGTGTTATGGTCTGAGACAGCTGCCATTCTGCAGTACGTTCTGTCTAATATTTTCCCCCTCTGGTCACTGAGTGAGATTTTTTACTTGTCTTATGAAAATTCAGCCAGTTGAATTGTTCAAATGTTCACTCTGCCACCTTCTGCAGAGAGAGAGATGTGCACTTATGCAATGCAGAGTCCAAGGGCATATCTACACTGCAGTTAGACACCTGCGATTGGCCTGTTCCACCTGACTTGGGCTTGCAGAACTTGGGATAGCTGGGCTGTTTAATTGCCATGTAGATGTTCAGAATCGGGCTCCAGACCAAGTTCTGGGACCCTCTTCCCTTGCAGCATACTAGAGCCTGGGCTCCACACTGAGCCTGAACCTGTGCACCACAATTAAATAGCCCCTGAGCCGGAGGCCTGCAAGTCTGAGACAGCTGGAACAGGCCAGCTGCAGATTCTGAATTGCAGTGTAGAAGTAGCCAAACAGACTACGTGTCTACCCCAGTATCTTGGTCTTGCATGTGTCTCCAATTCCAGATAGTTGGAATCATTCTGGTATTGAGTACACAGCATATATACCGCTGTCCCAATTTAGAAGGACAAAACAACAAAGAGAAAAACCTTACATTTTCAACAAAGCCCCTTCTACCAGGAAAGGCTGATCCATGAAGTCCATGAGAGACCTCAACATGCAAATCTCATTTATCTGGGAAATAAGTATTGGGAAGAACTTAGATCAGGGATCGCCAACTTTGGCACACGAGACCGCAGGGTAAGCACCCTTAGCAGGCCCTGCCGGTTTGTTTTCTTGCTGTTTTGCTGACTGCTGGCTCCAGTTCTCTGTTCCAGTCCAATGGGGGCTGCAGAAAGTGGCGGCCAGCACTGCACCGCTTCCTGCAGCCCCCACTGGACCGGGACAGCAAACCGGAGCCAGCAGTTGGTGAAACGGCAAGTAAACAGACTGGTGGGACCCGCTAAGGGTGCTTACCCTGCAGTCCCACGTGCCAAGGTTGCCGATCCCTGACTTAGGTGCTATTGTGATGGGTGCCATAGTAACACCTAAGGTACACAAACTGACTATTCCTATTTTTTAAGCAGGAAAAATGGAAGTATTTCTCCAACTGTCTCCTTCCAGAAAACTCTCAGAGCCCAATGGAGTTAACTGGTGCATCGATTTTTCTCCTTATTGTCCTTATATGTAAGATTAAAATATTGGCAGATATAGCACAGCACAGTGTGACTGGCAGCATAGTATTTCCACTGATAGGGGCATCTCTCACCGTATGCCCCATCTGTGAAGAGGGCACTGCCATGTAGAAAAGCTACTGCTGAACTGGAAACTATTGAATGGAACAGAAAATGTATGAGTGGAGAAGACACTATTAAGTGATCCAGATGGCAATGAGATGGTGTTAGGAACAGAGCAGAGATTTCCAGCAAGTGTGACTAACAGGCATTGGCAAGGACATGAATTTCTTTTGAATCACTGTAAGTCTACCTACTCACTAAATCCATAGAAACACTTAGGATTTACTGGAGTTTCTGTTTGACAGTAGAAAGAAAAAGTTCAGATTTGTTCCAGTTGAAAAGGTCCTTCAGCTGTTGCCACTCAAGTCTTTACCAAAGCTGTTTTTTTAATGTATTACTTTTATTTATTTGTTATAAAACAACAGGCTTTGCAGATTTATCACCACCCAAGTTAAATGGGTTACTGACTAAACACGGTTTGTTATACCCTGTGGTCAACAAACTAAATTGTTCGACCACCGTTTCCCAATTATGAGATCTGAAGAATATGGCAAATATGATTTACGGGGGACAAGGGGTGTGTGGAATGACAGCATTAATACTGGCTTTTATTGTCTCCTCGGAAGTAATAAAGTTGGGAAAGAATTTCACATTTAAAGCTATAAAAGGTCTGACGAAAGAGCACTTTGTTCTCAAGGGGAGAAGGAGAAAAACTGATAAAGTCTTTCAAGCTTCTCACAGAAAATTTACTTTCCATACTAAAGAAAAAGGAGACAAAAGATTTTTTTAAAGCTTTCACTCACTCACAGGATGTGAATACAGATTTAGAGGATTAATGTGGATTTCTTTGTCCTTTGTGACTATTCTGCATTTGTTTTCAGAAGTTAGCTTCTAACAGTGAAGTTTATCTGGAAATGCCTGGAGGCACATAGTCCTTCCCTGTTCCTTTCCCTGGCTTCTGATGATTCCCTTCAATTTTTCAGGTTCCTTCAGGAGAGCAGCTAAGTGGTGGGGTTGGGCTCAGTCCAGGAGAGCAGGTGCATCGGATTGTAGGTGAATGGTGTGTTGAGGCCCATGGTAAATGTTAGCAGTGAAAATAATTCCCTCACAAAGTGTGGGGTTTCTTTCCCCACCTTCCAATTTGGAGAGTTTGTATTCTTCTTCCACCTGTTTTCTACTAGAGTGAATTTGTGATGGCAAAGTGTACGGGGAAAGAATGCAAGTACAGTCGTGTTCCTAGTTCCTGCATCCCCATTGGCAGCAGGCAATAGACTCCAATGACCACAAACAAGGAGCAGCAGTGTGAACCGGTGGTGTGGAACCCCACAGGGACAGTTCCTCTAGGGCTTTGTCTACACTACCAAGTTTTGTCGCCAAAACTGTCTTTTGGCGACAAAACAGTGAGAGCGTACACACTGAAATGTGACTTTTGTGGGGAAAATGCCCGGTTTTGGCGACAAAAAGCTTCCTCCCTTAGGAGAGACTTTTTTCTTTTCCCCTCCCTACACTGTTGACAAAGAGCCAGTGTAGTCACTACTGTTTGTTTTCTTCCACCAGTATCCCACAATGCCTGCCCTGATTGCCCTGCTGCCCCTCCCCTTTCAATTCTGAGGAAGTGTCTCACAGCTGAGTGTGCTGCTTCCTTTGAGGAACAAAGAGCAAATCATTGAAATGCTCCTGTTCTGCCCTGCACTAGGAACACAGTGGCAGGCAGACTGAGGGGGAGGAGAAACTGCTTTGACATTCCTCAGCATGGAGAGTTCACAGAGCTACTCATAATGCCGCTGAGGAGGCTGTGGGAGGAGGCTGTGGGAGAACTGGGAGGGAATCCTCCCAAGGTGCACAGCAATCAGCTCCACCTTCCCACAACACTGCACTGTGGGATACATACCCACACTGCATTGCTCACTTTGTCTGTGATGGTGCTCACAATGTGGCCATGATCTATCAACAGAGGGAGCAAGTGGGAACACCCTTTGGTGATTTTTATTTTGTCAGCTTTTGGGTGTCGACATAAGTTTTGTCCACAAAACTTGATAGTGTAGACAAAGCCTTAACACTGTAATGGAGAAGGAGGGGAGGCCACAAGTATTCCTTCCCCACTAGATTCCCCTTCCCACACTCCAAAACTCCTCCTTCCTTATCACACCCACCCAACTCATCTTTGCTGCAGGGAGCCACCAGCAGTCAGTCATGTGAAGTGTTCTGCCATGGTCCATTACAAGAGAAGCTATGGACACAGAGAACGTTTAAAGACTATTATATTGATTTTATAAATGTTATAGGTCTCTTTGTGGGGTGGCTAGTGGTTGTATTCCTGGCTAAACGTGGGGAGCCAAAGGATTTTCTGCAGGAATTAATATCAGAAGGGCAGAGGGCAATTAGAGCAAATTCCTAATGCAAGTATCTACTCTGTGGAAGTTTCACCCTCTAGGGGAAATAGCATGTATAGGTCAGACCTGGTTCAAGAGGCCTGGTAAACAAAGAACAGCCCTGACCTTGGAGAGAGCCATGCATGCTTAATCCAAGAATGGACCTGAGACTGACAGAGAGGAGCAGGCCCTGCAGTACTTTGGAAACTGACAGGATTTCCATGTGGAACATGGTGACCCCTGATAAGGTAGATGTTTACTGTTTGTAAGAAATCTTTTCTCTGTAATGCTTCTGTTCTGAATAAATAGTACATTGTTTTGCAACACCTGGCTGGTGACCAGCTACTCTGTCACTGCCCCTGAGACAACAAAACTATGGGTACTGAACTAAAGTCAAACCTGCTGAGATAATCTTAGTGATGTGCAGTAGTCTGCAGCCTAAGACCTCAGTCAGGAGGGAGTGGATAGCGAGATCCCATCTCAAGAAAGATGACTAGAGGCCTGAGCTCTAAGTGAGGAGGCCACAAGGAGGAACACAAGTGCTCAGAGGTGCAGCTGCCTCGGGAAATGTGACAACCACAACAAACTACTCCTGGTCCTCATGTAAGGGGAAACCCAGTGAAAATTTCTCATGATTCCCTGACAGCAAGGGTTTACCTGTGTTACGATAAGAGCGCTCTTTACTGCTTCCCAGCTTCAGTGAATGGGGAATGCCAGAAGCAAGAGAGGTAAAACACCACCCCATTCCTCAATCAGGTAACTCTGAAGCCACAAACCAAGTGCTTTCTCCCTAATTCTGCAGAGAAGAGAATTCCATGTTCTGCTGAACACAAAGCAGATGGAAGACAATGATATTTGGAGTAGGCTGTTCCCCAGAGGAAAACAGACTACAGCAGCAGAGCAGTCCCTCTACTTGTGTGGAGAAGGGGACTAGAAGTTGCCCACTAGACCCAGACTGAAGAAGCCTCCAGCTGAAAGAAAACACTTCATACAGTGTGCGTTTTCTGTTAGAAACGCATGGCCCACAAACCTTGCACATGCTGAGCAGCAAGAATGGATGAAACCAAGGGAGCATCTTTACACTGTTTCCATCCACCTTGCAAAAAGAGTCATAAAATTGTGACAAGGAAAGAAAAGAAACTCAGGTTCAAATCCTTGCACGCAGAAGCCACACCACGCAGACCTGCTTAGCCGCCAAATCACCAGCATCAGGGTTTGGAACATGTTCTGTATTTTACTAAGTAAACTGGCATATCCCTTGCAACAAAAAATGGTTCAATGACAGATTTCCGTCTGAACAAAGAAGGTTTAGCTACACTGAGAACCAACCAAAAATAATCTTATAGTAGATCTGAAGGGTCAAATGTCTCAGATGACCCTACCTGCAGAAGTCTGTGTTCCTGGAAGTGTTTGTGGTGTGTGTGGGAAGGTGGGGCGGGAGGTAGACGGTGTTACTATGAGAGGCAGCCCCAGAAACTTGGCCTCTTAGCTTGACAGAGCTTTCAATTCTGCCTTTAATTTATTGCTCCTCACTGGAGAACTGTTCCAGAATATATATGGCTTTGCTGGGGAGGAGCCCACTTCTGGGACACACTATTTGAATTCTGAGGCACAACTGAAATGAAAGAAGCAGAATTATGGGGTTGACAGGTAAAGGACTCATGCTTAAAAAAACACACCATATGGAGTTCTATTTAGACTGCCACGCCTTTAGGAGCAGGACAGGCGCTTCCTCTGCTTGCAGAGCACCTAGCACACAACTGGCACTCAGTAATCAAATCACTGTGAGGGATCTGACAGTGCAGTCTGTGAAATCTGCCCCAGTTCAGGGGCTAGGTTTGCAAATCAGGGAAAAGATGGACAGAGAAAAGAGATCCTTTTCCATGGTAAGGAGGGCATTGGCAATCTCAGGAAGTCCTGGAATGTGTGGAAATCCAGTTGTTTCGTTTTGTTTTCTGCTGTCCTTGAAGTTGCTCAGCTAATAGATGGCAAATGCTGTTTAATGAAGATAAACACTGAATAATGAATCTTGGAGGTGAAAATAGAGAGACTGGAATTGCTCCTAAATGGAAAGGGTGTTGCAGTCCATATTAACTAGGAGAGAGGGGGAGACTGGGCAGTTACTGTAGAAACATCCTGAAAGCCTCCAGCTCCCAGAAGACAGCAAATAGGATGCTGGTTTTACTGATAGAGAAGCATAATATTAATCAGAATAAGGGATGTGTTTTATTGCTGCTGGAGAGATTTTGAACACCCCGGTAACACTGCAAACACCATGCTTCAGGATTGTCCTGTGTGCCCCCTGGAGAAAGCAAAAGGCAGAATGAGATGAAGTCTCAAACCAACACTCACATCATGAATAAGGATTTAGAAAGAACTGATTTACCCTCAGGGGAGGAGGGAACAAACCCACGGTGTGACCTACAGTACCGTCTCATGAAAAGATGATTTGGTGGAGGGAGGCCTCTGAAATTCTGCCACTCCATCTTGTGGGAGCTGTCCCTGAGAAATACATCGCAAAGGGCAGTTTAAGAGCTCTCCATTGTAATAAAACAGCTTAGCTGAACACTGGCCATTTTCAAATCTATTCCATTCTAATACTGAACAACCCTTCTAGATCTGTAAAATAAGCTGGGCAGGGAAGTGGAAATTTAGAAAATCCATAAGATGCAGGCCGATAATTTGTGCCTCCTGCAAAATTCTGCTCTTGCTCCTGAGAGGCAGCAATACTTTTACAATGATGGAACTGAAAATAGAAAAGAATTAAGAGAAGGAAACCCAGCCAAAATCTCACATCAGCTCAGAACCACAAATGTTAGTTGTCAAGATCAAACAGACTGGCTCAGTTTAAAAAGAAGGAACTTTATTAAAACATTCTGGATACAGATGAACTTTCTGTGCTCAGTATTTATTGTTTCACCTACCTCGGAATGGGAGCTGTAAATACTTTAATAAATACACTGAAAGGTTGTCTAGTTTCATTGTAGCTTTTGTAAGTGCTTATGTATCCTCTGCTGAAATGCTGTTTTGTAATTTCTCTCTCACTGAATCATAACATGTATCCCTCTGCCATCTGCAACTGCACACTAGGGGAACCATTCTTCTTTTTTCTCCAGCGCTGGAAGCACATCAGTATTACAAAAGGCTATTTCTAAGCCTCTCTCCATGGAAGCCAACAGGTCCCATACTTAAAGTCCAGATCCAGTAAAAATAAAAAACAAGCAGCAAAGCTGTTCCACAGGGAGCGAAGTAAATGAGATGATGAAGGAGCCACTGCAATATGAATTAGCAGAGGGCCAGAGACTCAAACAGATTCCAAAACCAGAGCATAGAAAAACCCTAGGTGGAAAAACAGTCTGAAAATGACAATGTGTAAGAACGGCTAGAGGCCCCAGGGCTTTTCCCAGGCTCCTGGAATTTCTTATGGGGTTTTGCGGGGTGAATGAGCATGGGGTGAAGGTAGGTGGACAAAGAAGGATTCTACTATGAAAATATCTTATCAGGAAAAGGTCAGTGTAATGACCAGCCATAAAGCTTAGTTACTCATTCTGTAAGCTTCCTGGGGCTTTTTGTTATATGTTTCTGTAACCCACACACCACCTGGGTGTGGTGTTCTGTCCCATGTAGTGGCACCGAGACCACTTAGAGCAGGTCTACACTACGCACTGGATTGGCAGATAGCGATCAATCTCTCGGGGTCAATTTTTCGCGTCTAGTCTAGGCGCAATAACTCGATCCCCGAGCCTACTCTTCCCATTGATTCCAGAACTCCACCGCCGCGAGAGGCGGAAGCGGAGTCGACGGGGGAGCGGCAGTGGCTGACTGGCTGCCATGAGGATGGCCAGGTAAGTCGACCTAAGATACATCGACTTCAGCTACGCTATTCCCATAGCTGAAGTTGCGAATCTTAGGTCAATCCCCCCCAGCCCCTCCACAGTGTAGAACTAAGCTTTATGGCTGGTCATTACACTGACCTTTTCCTGATAGGAAATCAATTAGTCGGCTCTACAGCCCTAGTTAAGACGAATATGGCTTTTAGCTCATGCAGTAGAGGCTCATGCACTAAGCTACAGAGGTCCCAGGTTCGATCCTGCCTGCTGATGACCAAGATCTGTCGGGGTTACATTTGTACAGATGGGGTCCCAGCCTATGACCAGGGCTCCTAGATGCTATCACAATAGAAATAATAAATGATGAGGATGCGTTTATTTCCTTTAATACCACCAAGGTGGTCCTTTCCCTTCCCCCCAATTGTGTAACAAATAAAAGGAGCAGCTCCTAGCACATGCTCACCTGAGTGCATTCACTTCCTCAGCAGTTATGAAGGTGCTCTGAGCTGCTGTGCATGCCTGAGACTTCAGGCTCTTTAGCTCCACCTCCAGCTGTAGGAATAGGACAGGTTAGTTCATCCATCAGAGACGTGACAGACATGGGTGCACATTGCTGAATCACACTGCTGAATGCCCAGGACTCTCAGGAAGTAAGGGGTCCTGGGACTTCAATATTTTGATGTATGAATCATGGCACAGAGGTTTTTCTAATATAAGTTTGCAGTAAGGAATTTATCATTAGTACTCCTCATGGGGGTACAATTGGCCAGATGCATTATGGGCTTTTTCACCTTCCTCTGAAGTATCAGGCATTTACAATAACCTGATAGCCCATAATCCATCCACTACAGCAAACTCTATGAGCCTACTGGCACATAAGTGCCTTCATTTCCATCAGACAGCTGTGCCCAGTGTCCTTTGCTTCTTCAGCTGAGACACAAGAGAAATGGAAACCAACTTCACTTCATAATATGATGTTGAGAAACAGCAGGGAAGCAGCCATTTCATACTCCACAACCAGCTCCCTCTCAGTTAAGAAACCATTCCAATGTACTTGGTGAAATACAACAGTTTTTCATGTGCCAAGTACCACTCCTCAGTTAATACACCTTCTCTTGCCACATCTCCAATTATCTCTCCCAACATTTGCTCAAAGGTTGCATGGAGCAACTGAGGGAGAGAGGACTGATATTGTTCAAGCAAAGCCATTGCTCCTCTTCTGAATATTTCCCCATCCATTCCCTGGTGAGTAAATTGAGGCAGAGAACTCTGCATCAAAC
Source organism: Dermatemys mawii (assembly GCA_007922305.1). Taxonomy (NCBI): domain Eukaryota; kingdom Metazoa; phylum Chordata; order Testudines; family Dermatemydidae; genus Dermatemys; species Dermatemys mawii. The sequence goes on along the minus strand of ML677381.1, from coordinate 10,360,874 downwards.
CAGGAGTTGCCTAGCACCTGAAGTTCTATACTGGCAATGCAACCTCATTTAGCACCAATAACTCCCACAGGAGATAAGCTGATCAGACTGCCTTGTCCAGTCCAACTTCTGTCCGAGGCTTCTACATTGCACCCATCAGACGGGGGAGAACTTCCAAAACTTTCAGATACAAGTTGCCCAGGTGGGTGGGGGAGAAACAGCGGATGAAGAATTAAGAAAACAGTTTGCCTCAGCTCCCTGTAAGCTGGGAAACAAAGCCACAATCTGAGCACATAGTATCGCTTCCTCAGGCCCTATAATTGTCACGTTGGGAGCAGAGGGAGGAATGTGTAGAAATCGCTTCCATCTCCTTTGGCTATGCAAATCTGTGTCCCTCATCCAGCGTCCAAAAGCCCATGCAGAGGGAGGGAGAAATGGTATATTTTACCTGCTGTTAAACTATTATCCTAAAAGCCTCAGGTATTCTAGGCAGAGACAACCAGTTCTGAGCATAAGTAACTTTCAGACACTCTGTGGCCTGCTAGGTCTCCTCCCAGCCTGGATACCCTCCCTACTCATTCTTCATTGCCTGTTCTTGTACACCTATTCCCCTCCTCACACTTTGGCTCTTCCTTCAGCATCTGTCTTGTACCTCCTGATCACTAACTCCCCCTCATAAATCTATGGCCAGATGCTATGCTTTCCATTTACAGGGGAAATAATGAGCAACACAACCCTAATTAAAGATGCAAACCATATGAACACAGAGGGCTCAGTATTCAACATCAGGGAGATAAAACATTAACAAACAGTACCCTTCAACTGTACTGATTAGACGTGTAGAGCATCATAATTCTGCACTGGTGTACTAGCTGGTATCAGATTCTTGCTTTTACAAGAAGAGGACAGTAGGTAGGTGGGCAAAAAGAACGTGTGTTCAACTGCAGAGCTATGCTTAGTTGCATTGCTCAGCTAGAAACAAAGTTCCAGTGTAATGTATCTTCACACATCTGTGTGCTGCAGGAAAGGCATGAAAAACATGGCAGCATTACAGTTAGGGACTGGGATGGCCTGATTCCCTGCCCCTTTGGATACATCAAGGGCTAAAGCAAAGGAGAAAGATGGGAGAAGAGGTTCTAGCTAAAATCCTCTTTGGAACACTAGATTTTGATATTCTCCCATTATTTGCCAAAGCCCTTTCAAACAAAGAGAAAGAAGCAAAAAGCCCTCCTGCATCATTACTCTGTAAAAATGTTCATGTATATTAGCCGGCTGACAAGATTATCACAGCGAGGAATGCTTCCCTCAATTTTCTGATTACCTGAGCTTATCTGTCCCAGCTCAGTTCATTATAGATGGCTGGGATAAAGCAAGCACTCTAGATAATTCCAGTGATGAGAATCAAGGAACTGGTACTGGAAGCAGACTTCAATTCCAACCTACTTCTAGCAGGAAAACATTCATTATACACTCTGCTTCCCGTCTCTGCAGAAGGCAGGGATGAGGTTTGTTATAGTTTTGTGCTGCTTTCTGGGCCACATGTGGATAGCATTTGAAGATGGAGCACTGGTAAATATGCTATTTATCAAAGGCTAAGCGGCCTCAGCCTTGAGTCCAACTGCCACCTGCTAACTGACATGAACCAATAAATCACTGCCAGCTCCTTTGGAGATGACGACTTGGGGTTACATGGGTCTGTTGTGTGTTGAGGGAAAGAGCTTGAGCGTACAATGGGAAGAGGAGAGGGTAGATGTGTCTGTGTGTACACATATGCTCATGTCTGTTCCAGAGGACACAGTGTCAGTGCAAGTCCTATTTAATTAGGAGCTAGCATCACACTTCCAGTAACTATCCAGCAACTACCTCCTACGCAGCTCTGTTACAATCCGAGTGAGATTCTGTGCTGTTTCTCTAAGAGCAACCCGGGGTTGTGGGGGGGGGGGGGGGGGGGGGGAAAGAGGGCTTTAAGTAACCTTTGTGCGCTCCCAATTCAGAGCTGCTACAGGGGCCACAGAAATCCATGGTGTAAATTAGACAGATGTGGGAGGCGGGATGCTCCCTAAATCCCAGCAGCTGTCCCTGACTTCTTGTGGGCCAAAGTGCTGCCAGAAATTCCACAGTGCTACGTGCTGCCTCCCCACCCTCAAAATGCACCTCACCCCCATAGACCAGTGCTTAAAAGAGGGTCTTTGGAAGACAGCTTTTGGCTGTCTTAGTCAGAGCCTGCACCAGGGGAATTCTCCTCTGGCTAGATCTGGAGCTTCTTGGGTACGTCTGCATCAGCATTTTTAAACTTTCTGAGTTGAGCCACTCTCTGAATTATGATATTTGCTTGGCCCCATCCCCACCACGACCTAGCCAAAAACAGACACATTCAGAAATATTCTCGACAGCCTGCTCATAAACCTAACACAAACCTTCACATAACTTTAATGAAATTACCTGCATCTGTAAGTTTCAAATACACAGATACTTACCAACGGCACAGCCAAGGCTTCCTCAGCAACGGGCTGCTTCTACCTTGCAGCCAGGATGCACCCTAGAGCAGGCCAATACTGCCCCTCTGTCCCTCCCCCCTTCAGGTTTTCAGTGTGGGGGACAGCGCATGTGACTGTCTTGGGGGGAGAAGCCTTCCAGGAGTGGAAATTGGCATGGCCACGGCAGACATTTACATTGACCCGCAAGCTGGGTGGCCTGCTGAGGTGAATCCAGGGGTGCAGGTGTCACTCTCTCCCTCTCCCCCCCAAATGTGGAGCTGGCACAAGCCACTTGATGTTGCTGTTTGCCCCCCAAAAATGTGCCTCCATGTCCACCTAGGGGGTGCGCCTCACAGTTTGAAAACCTCTGGCCTACATCTACACTGAAACCCCCGCAAAAAAATCCCAAAACAAAACATGGCAACAGGTCTCAGAACCCAGTTCTACAGGCGAGTTGGACTCGAGCTTCAGGGCTAAAAACAGCAATGCAGAGGTTCCCACTCAGGCTCTTAAACCTGGTGAGGGGGCATGTCTTGGAGCCTGAGCAGGAACGTCTTCATTGCTATTTTTAGCATCATAGAGAAAGCCTGAGTCTGGCTCTGACACTCACCACCATGGTATTTTTTCTGCAGCGTAGATGTACTTCCAGAGCTCTTTATGCTGCTCCAGCCCTTTTACCTGGCATACAGGGAGGCCAGAGCAGGGGTGGGAGAAACAGCCCAGGGCAGGTATGCATCACTATGTTCCAAATCTCCTGTCATGATAACAACAGGCCTGACCCAGGAAGATGCTATGCACAAACTATTTCCAAGAGAGCTTCAGGAGCTCAAACTGCTCAGGATTAGGCCCTCTAATTAATTTGTCCCCCTCCCACAGAATATATTACTGGCTCCAGAAGAAGCCAGGCTATTTTTTAAGTTAGCCTTACATTAAGTGGTCTTTATGACACCGGAAAGGGCAGAACCATGAGTAATGCCAGAGACCATGAATAGTGAGAAAAAATAAACTGGTTATTTAACATTTTGACCTTGCAATGTCCTTTTAACCAGAATACATCAGATCCTCTATTCCTCTCCCGCCCTCCATTACATTTTATCCAGCTCCTTTGCAGCTTTCTTGATTCCATAATCCCCAATTTCTGGGCAACTTTAGAGCTACTGATTGGATGAGATGAGGGCACAACGAACATTTAAAATAACTCCTTCATTAAAGGTGCCATTATGTATATGGTGCGCACAAGCCCGAACGGTAAACTGCCACGATGTTTTCAGTAACAGAAAACACATCTCAGGCTTTATCATTTACAGAATAGAGGGGAAATTACAAATACATTTAGAATTAAGTGGAATGGTTTTCTCCTCTCCTCCCATTCCCCCAGCTGCCAGGGGACAGGAGTTCAAGATGGTTCTCCTGAAATTGTTAATGACTTTACAAACACAGACAGCAAAATAAGGAATTCAGCCTGTTCTATTTCCCTGTTCTGCTTGAAGTGTCTGAGGTCCTACGAGATGGAAGGAAAAACACACAACTCTGAACTGGGCTACTAGCTTGCAAGAAAGAGAGATCTTTCATTTTCAGATATCTGGTTTCAAGTTGCACTTGTGGCATCTGTCACTTTTAAGCTCCATCCCCTCAGATATTCTGCTAATGAGTTAACACCCATTTCTCAAGGTACTAAGTCCTCACAGCTCCTTGAAGGTGTGGTTGCTCATATCGGTCATTTTCAAAAGCATCTAAGTGACCTAGGAATCCAAGGCTATATCTACATTACAGAGCTCCAGCTACACCACTGAAATGTGCACACTCGCAACAGCGATGGAAGGGCTCTTCTGCCACTGTAGTAAATCCACTTCCTTGACAGGCAGTAGCTTCCCTCAACCTCTCTTCACCAGGGCTTAGTTTGGCTTACCTGTCTCTGAAGGCAGTGCCCCGCCAGCACCAGCAGGAGCACAGAAGTAAGGGTGGCAATACCATACCATGCCATGCTTCTGCGCTACCTTCAGAGCTGGGCGGCTGGAGAGTGGCAGCTGCTGACTAAGGGCCCAGCTTGCAGGCAGCAGTGCAGAAGTAAAGATGGCAATACTGCAAACCCCCTACAATAACCTTGCAACACCCTCCCCTCCCCCCAACTCCTTTTTGAGTCAGGACCCCTACCTTACAACACTGTGAAATTTCAGACTTAAATAGCTGAAATGACATTTACTATTCTAAATATCCAATGACTTGATGCTATTGTTGAGCATCAGGATCACATGGAGAAAAACTGGAGACCAAATAATGGGGCTTTAGAACTATTTCACACTTGACTGCTACAAAGCAAAACCAACAACGACAAAGCATTTATAAATGTTTAAAAAACACAAGAGCTAACTGGATCGGACATGCCCCAAATCCCACTGTCTATACAGGTTAATTGGTCTGTAACAACAAAGTCAGTGTCCTTTATCAATGGGAATGGAGGGCTAAGGTTAAATAGTCTTCCAACAGATAGGTTCCTAAAAACATATGTATGTCTATATAATTGTTCATATACACACAGATAAACAGATGTGTGTGTGAATACACATACGCACACTGACTTCAGCTTCTCTCTAATGCAATATGGATTGTGTTTTTTTCTTCCTGTTGCTGTTAAAGAGAGCAATTTTTCAAGTTTATACTGAATGTCACTCTATTTCATTTCCAAATATAATCTCCCCGAGAGAAGGGTCGCTTGCTCTATTTCCAATCTCTAAAGCTAATACACAAATTTATATTCCTTTCTCCCACTCGCTCTCCTAAATTAAGAGGCGTAATTACTAGGAGCGCTTGCTACAAGCGCATCAAGCGCCAAGGGAAAAGGAGCTGTCACTGCCAGACGCCTGCAGCAGGCACCTTCCCCTCCCCTCCTTGTCATGTAGTTCCCACTCCCAGGATCCTGCTTATATGGCAGTTTCTATCTATCCCATCAGCAGGACTTGTTCACTTGCAGGAAGCAACCCCTCCCCTCCTGCCAGGACAGTCTTAAAAAACAAATGACAAAATTACTACAGATGTCAGAGAACAGCTATCGATTTCAAACATTATTCCCCGCCCCCAGATGCACCTTACATCTGTGCCTTGCTTTTCTGAACTAACAGAGAACACTGGGTTTTGTTACTGCCAGCAACAAAACACAGTTTTGTGATCTAAAATTTGGCTCCACGGTCACTCTTCACCACCACCACTCTGCCCCTACCTCCAGCAACCTCACCAAAGGGAAGATAATAATAATAATCAGACTTAGCAATGAAATAGCATTTGTATTTTCAAACACAGTATAAGTTTTAACTAATTCATCAAATCCAGAGGCTCCCAAACTGTGGTATGTGCACTTGATATTCACCCAATTCATTTCACGATTCACAATTTTAAAGAAAGTGGTACGTGAACCAATAAAGTTTAGATGATCTAATCCAAGACAGTCCTAATGAGCTTTTACCCACTCCTTTTTTTTGCTCCAGATCTGCAAGGCAGTTCATGGCTTTTTCCCTCAAACATCTTCTACGCTGTGATGTTGCAGGCACATATTGGTGAAGTTGCAAACAAATTTATATGCCCAATTCAGCCCTAGCGCAGAGAGATGCAATTCCACTGGGAAAAAATTGAGTGCTCGTAGATACAGATACAGACATGCATGTGTGTTACACAAAACTAGCTGTCCAAGACACTTAACACTTGGGCACAAAACCTCAGACCACTATTATAAGGAGAGTCTTAGAAGTTATGCAAAAAACAATAAACAAACAACAACCCATGCTGATTCTGGCTATAACTTAGTTGAATGCTTTAGTCAAAGTTGGGAGAAGAGAAATGAGACAAAAGGACTTCCTCAGATGTAGAGTTCCCTCCCCACTATTCACGGATAAATCAGAATCAGAGGTTCAGACCTAACAAGCTGTACTTACTCTAATGTCACTCCATCTCTGGTTTTTAATCTGCTAAGTTGTTGGTAGTTTCAGTCCCTTCCCAAATGCAATTTGTTGTATTCATGGTCTCTGGGATCGGCGTCAGAGATGACTGGTTGGGGATAAGTAGGGTTGCCAACTTTCTAACTGCACAAAACTGAACACTCTTGCCCCACCCCCTACATCCCTGAGGCTCCAGGTCCACTCCCTCCATCGCTCGTTCTCCTCTATCCTCATTCACTTTCACTGGTCTGGGACAGGGGGTTGGGATGCAGGGGGTCCAGGTGGGGGGGTGGGCTTCAGGGTGGAGCCAAGGAGTTTGGAGTGGAGGAGGGGGCTCAGGCAGGGGGTTGGAGTGCGGGAGAGGGGTGCTGGCTCCAGGAGGACAAGGGACTGGGGTATAGGTGGGGGTACAGGGCCTGGGAGGGAGTTAGGGCATTCCGGTCAAAAACTGGATGCCTGGCAACCCTAAGGGATAAGCACTACTGGGTGCTTCCAGGGGAATGAAGCTAATATCAGAAATTCAGGAAGGTCGAGTCAGGGGAGAAGTAACATCCTGAGAAAAGGAAACACAGGGGGTGCCCTCCTCATGGAACTAGAAGAAGCTGGCCTAGGCCAAGGGGGCACAAGGACATTCATAAGACTGGAGTGCTTGGCATGAATACATGCTCTTTCATATTCCCCCTTCTTACTTCTAGAGAAAGGAGCAAACATGGATGCTCTCTCTCTTCTTTGCTTAGCTGCACTCCCATTTCCTATCGCCTGTTTTTGCCCTCCAGCATCAACCATGGAGCCCATGTGCCACAGCGGTGCATGCGTCAGCAAAAGCTTGTGAAACAGCCCATGTTCAAAACAATGCCCCCTTTCCAGCCTCTAACAGCTCATTCTGAGGGGGATCATTTCCATGTTCATCAGCTTGGATCCTCTCAGTTGTTATCAGACCCGCTCCACCACTTTCACCAGCTTTTAGATGACTGTTTTCTTTAATTATTACAGAAAGCTCCTCCCGCCAGGGAGAGCAAAACAGCTGGTGTCCACTGAGAGCAAAGAAGCTCCAGAGTAATTAGACTTAAATGGCTGAAACCTCCTTCCCATTACCCCTGGTTAGGAACAGCCTAACATTGAATAACAATCTCTGCAGGGAACCTGACAAAGCTTCTGCAGTCACTAAGCCAGAATCCCATTAATGCAGTCAGGAACACCAGTGCACTGCAAGTTTTCCAGCTTCAGACAAAGCAGCGAAAAGGTGCTTTCCCCAAGAGAACAGGATAAACCCTTCAAAGGAGCAGGGATGTCTGCTAAAATTGGGCCTCCTATTTCAGAACCAAAGCCACCAATGAGGCTGCAGAGATGTTCCACTGCCTTATGTACAAAGTTTTCTCAGTCCAATAGATTTTGTGCCCTACTCCTAGCAATAAATGACAGAAGAACAGCCAATGCATCCCCATCAAAAAACTGTGATTTGACAGTGACTTGCAAGTTCACTTATTTTAGTATTTTCCATATCAGTTTTCTTGCCAGCAAGTCATCAAAGAAGTGGTCAAAGAAAACTGTCAATGAGCATATGTATTTCAACTAATTAACCTGGAGAAAAGGTGAAGGGGAAAGAAAGGAGTCTAAACGCCAGCTCTGTGCTTCCTCTGTCTCCAAGGACAGATGCATGATAAAGTCAGCCCTTGCTTGATTCCACAGAAAGATAAGGAGCCCTTATTGGCAGACTGAGTGCTGTGTTTGAAAACTGAACCATTCTTGTCCTGAGGTGCCTTCCCCGAACACAAATCCAGCCCCCTCAGAACTGGGGTCAGTTTGAGCAAAGCTCTTTCACATTCCTGTAAACACAGCAGCCACCATTTTGGTGGTGTTCTCTATGCTGCAGGCACTCTTCTGACTCCTGTCTTGGCTGGAAGAAGGAGGGAGAGCCCGTTTTCTATAGCAGGGAACCCAGGGAAGTGTGCAGTGTAGCCAATTAGCATTATGTGAAAGAAGCAGTTCTCTCAGCAGGGACTTCCAATGGCCCCCAAGAAACACTGGCAGATGCTTGAAGTCATCACTGTTGTTCCTCAAACCCTTCCCAAGAACAGCTTGTGGAAGAGTTGATTTAGAAGCACTCAAGTTTTCCAATGAAATGAGCCATCACAAACCCTCTTGCTAAAGCAAAGAAAGGGAGCACAATGCAAAGAATAAAACAGGCGCTTCTAGGTCAGACCTTCCCATTTTATCCAGCAACGTGTGCCTATGGCCCTCTTCAATCAACACTATCCTTACGAAAGCGGGTGGTCACAAAAAGAAAACCACTTTAGCATGGGTGCCAAAACAGAAACCTGTTTTCCCAGCCTTTGGGAGACATGCTCTGACTGCCATCAACAATAACCTCCTAGGCTCAATACAAAGGGGAAGGGAAAATGTAAAATGATCTGCAATAGAAAATATAAGCACTGGAAGCAGCACCTACAGGACAGCACCTGGCAAGAGCTTGCTTTTATACAGCCAGTCATTAGAGGTTAATGAAATATCCATAAATAAGTAAAAATTCTCCTGACAAGCCAGTGCCTGTAATACAACAAAGAGCTGTCAGTCTCAATCAAGCAACTCCAAAAGAGGGAGGACAACCCCATTCATTATTTACCAAGAGGTCATAGGAAGAGTTCTGCTATATGATCTTCTTGTCTTTGTGGATAAAGGAGGTTTTGCAGCATCTTTCAAAGGATTTTGTTGCCCTGACAGAACAGTTCAGAGAGACACACACACCCCAACTGCCACCACCACCACACCTCGGCAGCCAAACGCACAGACACTGCTGATTATCATTCTAATGCCACAGAGACACAGAAGGCAAAATAAATAATGGGGAAGTGTCTTTTCCTGCACTCATCTATGAGGCTAACAAGACACATTCTTGAGACCTCATTTTTAGACGTTAGCCACCCTCCTTTTTTATACACCCATAATCGTTTCAATTTTAGGGACATAAACAAAGGCACCGAGTCAGCTGTTTGATCTCTGGATATATCTACAGCACATTACCTCACCCGCCCCCATTAAATCAGATCGCTCGAGGGCTACACGTGTTCAGAAATGTGTGCAAAACTGCTTCCCAGTAAGTCAGAGGCCCCCATCAGTACCACTGCAAGACAGGTGCCCCTGAGGCTTTTTCTTTTCCCAAAGGAGGCCAGAAATGGGGAAAGAGGATCCAACAGCCATTCCTCCTACACACCGAAGAAAGCAAAATGCCTTTCCCCAGTGTAGCTCGTAAGTATTGTGGGAATGGGATGGAGAAAAATGCCTTTCCCCAGTATAGCTCATAAGTATTGTGGGAATGGGAAGGAGAGGGATCTGAGAGCTGCTTCTCCTCCCTCAGGATGACACAAGGAGGAGTTAAGGATTATTGCCCTTCCCCCGATGAGCAGTGGTCAGAGGAATTCAAGTTAAGCGCTGCTTACATGCATGATCTCTATGGAGAACAATCACTGCTGTCTCCCCAGGCTCTCTCTCTTTTCCAGGTCTGACAGAACTGAAATCCCAGAAGAATCGAGGAACTCACACCTGATACCCCTCCCTCCCTCTCAGAAACAACCCAGTGGAGCAGAAAGTCCTCACTCCTCTCTAGAGGAAGCTTTAACTCATCTAATACAATCAAATCCTGTCATCCTGAGATAGCGCATGATTCATCACAGAGTCAACGAGAGTGCATGGAGAATGGAAAGACTCTGTATTTAAAGAGCACGGACTTGGCTTTTCAAATCAGGGAATATCTTATAAAGCTCTCCACCCATACTCTTCTGCACCACAAAGGAGGAAATTCCTGGTGTTTCTGTTCCAGCATCATTTCAGTCATAATCCTGCATTGTAAAAGTCGGGACATGTTGTGAACCATCACCCAGTTTCTGAATAGACAGGAAGTTTTAGAAAGCAAGGCTTTCAAACGTGACCCTTTTTAGTGGAAAGCAAGATCTGTTATGGATCATCTACTTCAGCACTGGAAGATATACCCTTTAGATCACATTCACCTGCCCTTAACAAGGAACACAATATTCCTCTCAGCACCAATGTGCGCAAGTAAAACAAATACTCTTCACCAGGTTGTACTGAAGCATCTTGCCTCCCTCTACTGACTAATCTACATGTATGTGAGCCCTGTGGCCTGCAGTTCTAGGGTAAAAAGCTCTCTGCCCCTTTTATTGATGAGGAGGGGGAAGAATGGCTAAAGAGCTCCTTCATCTGCATAAGCTTTTCTACACAGAACCCCAGATGCACAGAAGCTCCAGAGAGGAAGGAGCCCTCTCCTCCTTCCCCCACCCCCCCAAATGTATGAAGGAAGAGGGGGAAGAATGGCTAGAGAGAGTTTCATTTGCATACACTTTCTACCCAGAATTCCTCCAGAGACAGTTTGAGAGTCACAGTCACTATATGCACACTCAGAGTTGTGTATTGCAACTGACAGAAGAAGGGAAAGCTTTTCCTATTGTGACAAGGAGTGCAATGCCAGTAGCAAGGACTTTGCTCAAGTGTCCCATGTATTACTGGTTCCACGCAACTGAGAATCCTGTGCTGTTGAGAAGACTATTCAATGGCAGATAAAAGAGGCAGCTATTCAGTGCAGTGCAATGTAGATAGGGCTGCTGGCTGAGGCTGCAGAGGGCAGCAGCAGAGCTGAGTGAACTCTGGAGAATCCCCTCAAACCCAGCCAAGTAAAGCTGAAATCACTAAAGCTGGGTTAGGTGCAGCCATCTCAGGGCAAGACCAGGCAGCACTTCCCAAGGGACTGGATTAGAGCCAGGTCTCTGTCCATCCGAGTGCACCGCACGACTTGGACTACTATCCTCTGATCCAAACCATGAGTGGGGTTTAGCAGAAGGGGAAAGGTAAAAGGAATGTTTGCCTATTGGATGTTCACAGCAGTACGTAGGGAAGAGTTAATGGACTACTGCCAAAATCATCATGGAAGAACATTTTATTTATCGTTCATATAATTATGCTGTTGTGTTTTCCCAAGTTGATGGTGTATTCTCTTTCCCCCCCATATATTTGTCCTTGTTTTGTATGCAGACTCAGTGTTTGAGAGTGGGAAAGTAGTGCCTATTAATTATGGGTAGTGGGAGGAATCGGTGATGTTTGTTACCTAGGCATTCCTCTTCAAACTCTCTGAACCCACTCTTGTTGGTGCTAACACCTGGGAGAAGGGTTTCATAGAGGGTAATAGTTTATTACTGTTACAACTATTGGAGCTGTGCTATTGCCTTAGGTGGTGGTGATCTGTCTGTGCTTTTGCCCTGAAGATGAAGGGTTCAGTCTCCACGGACAGTCCTTAATGGGGAGGGTCATTACACAACGATGGAAAAGTCATGATCTGAAACTGCATTAATCACATCAGTAGCATCTGAACAGAGTGCAAAAATGTCAGTTCTAGCCCCACAATCACAGGTGCATCCTCCTCCTTCCAGCAGTTCAGCCACATTGGGCCATATTATTGTTCAAACTCTCAAGCTCAGCAGGGTCAGGTTTGGTCAGAACCTGAGTGAGAGATCTAGGAAAACCTAGGTGATGAAGGAAGTGGTGTTTGTGAATGAGTAGCTGGCACTTTTCAAACAGCACTAATCTAATATTCCAGAATAATCACAGTAGATACTATGCTGTAGGAGATGATGTCTTTCAAAGAAGAGGTAAAAATTGAGACCCTGATCATTTGAGATTATCAAAGAATCGTCTACAAGAGTGGGGGCAGGGATGCCCTAACCTCAGTGTCCTCACCAAGTTCCTGCAGATGCTCTTATAGGTGCAGGTACTAGGTAGGAAAGCCAAGTTAACAGATTTCCAAGTTTATAGGTTTTTCATTCCGTCCAATTAATGAAATATTCCTTTTTGCTACTGTTAATTATCAGGTTTGCCTTGTTTGTGAAAGTCCATTAAGGAGTACACAGATAACCCCAATCATTTCACTGGTTTCGCTATATAATAAATTCCCAAAAGGCAGAAATATCAACTATGTAAAGAAGGTGGATTTTATTATTAAAGCCTCCTACTCATCTGGGGGTTTGCTTGCGGAGGTACTACTTACTGAACAAGCCTTTCACAAACAGTACATTCAGCAAGTAGGGAGGAATAGGTGAAGAGCCCAGACGGAAAATGCACTGCCAGCAGTATTCTCAATACTCCTGTTTATCCTTGTGCAGGGACAGATTGTTCTTATAGGATGACACTACCCCTGTGCACCACTAAGGCCTTCAAAATAGGGCCTAAGGGGATTTCAGTGGAACTGGCCCATTGGAAGAGGTGAATTTCACCCATAATGAGGGAACCTTTTATCTGCCATTGAATAGTCTTCTCAACAGCACAGGATTCTCAGTTGTGTGGAACCAGTAATACCACAGCTGCAGTAGCTTATCAGCTTAGACATCAGAAAGACTGAAAAGCATCATCTTTCAACTCCTAAGTTTTGACAGAAAAGACTGAAGCCTCAAAATCCAGGTGAAATGCGACTAGGCAGATATCTACCTGGTAAAGAAAGGAAAGTCCTCATGAATTATTTTGAGACACATAACTTTGAAAAGACAGAGAGGAATCATGCATCATCAGGATCCTGAAATTATATCTTCACACAACTGAATCATGAATGACCTGAGATTCCAAGAGCTCTCAAGCAATCTTGAATAAAGCAAGAACTATTTCATTACTCTAGGGCAGCAAGTTCCCCAACAATACCATCAGGATAAAAGAACGTAAATAATACTAAGTTATAACTATCTACTCTATGGGACCACAGGCAGACTCCTGGATGGAATCGAAGCACTAAGCCAACACTGAATCAACTCCGTTACACTACAGTGAAACTTCAAAGAATGGACATGAAACTCTGAGGCAAGACTGAATGACCACAGTCACATTTTCTACAATGAGACTGATCTTCAGGGGCGTCATCTGAGTTAGAACCACCATACAGCTCTGGTACCAAGCGTCCCTTTCCACATGTCATAGCTGCCTTTCCCATGAGGAACTAGGAGCCCAAGAAGAAAGAGAAAGGCTCTCTCTGCTTTGGAAACTATTCCAGTGCTTTCCACTGCTGCATGAAAGTCCTTAACCCCATATCAGCTGCGTTAGTCTTCAACGAGAAGATGTAAACTGTCCTGCCCAAACCAAATGGCACTAACAAGTTCCACAAAACTTTAACATTAATGGTTCCATTTGTGTAATGGGACATTTAAACAGACAATTTATTTTTTTTTTAATTTGAGGAGAATATTGATCCCACGTGCCTAGATGGATTTTTAAAACAGAAATAAACCAGAACAATCGAATGACAGAGTCTCCTTTTCTAATCTAATAAAAGTAGCATTGATACACCAGCATGTGAAATGGCAGCATGCTGATCCCCTCCCTGTGTCATACGTGATTTATTCACCTATTCACATTCACCTATTCAAGGTCCTGATGTTTCTCTGTCTCTATTCATTCCACCCCCAGTAATATATAACAGATGTTTTTGATTTTGTCAGTGTCTTGTGTACTGAGCATGAATTTCCAGAGATGGAACTTGAAGAAAATGCAACAAAGTCAGCAGAGGGAATTTGCAAGGAAACATTCATTTAATCTGCTAAAACAGGAGTCAGAAATAGATGTTGTTTCCATGCCTTACAGGTTAGTATACACCACTCCACAGGAGATAGAGAGGGGCAAGCTTCCTGTGAATGTTATAATAGGTACAGAGGCCGAGCTCTTATCTAGGAATACTACTAGGGTAAATATATTCTCAGAATCATTGTATTTCTTTCCTTTCACCTAAGAAAAAATTTACCCTGAGAGCTATGGTTCCACATCTAGGTAGAATGGAAGGAAAAGGAAAAAAAAATCAGTCATCCCTCCTACAATACACAGCTTTTTCCCCTTCCAATCAATCCAACTTCCTGAAGGAACAGAACTCCAAGGGAAAGTGCAAAATCATACTCCTAATTTCAAGGATAAGGACAGGAGAAAGAGTGTGCAGGGGAAAGATTAACCTTCTTAAATTCTCCTTTAAGTATCTCTCTCTCTCGATACATGTTTCTAGTCCGCCAATCAGCATGGCATTTAGGTAATGGTACACCAGAGGATCATAAACAACAATCTCTTTCAGATTCAGTGTGCATGATTGAGGAGTTAACATTTCTCACGGTGAGCAGGGTTCACAATGCTGTTCTAGTAGTAATAGTGATATTGGATCCTCCTCTCTTTACCATTCTCCCTGTCTTCCGACTCATGCTGTTCATTTCCCCTCTTTCAAATTACAGTATTCTTGTATTGATCTCCACAGCACAACCAACAACTTGCTTAATGGATTGATCCTATTGCTTCTGCTCTACTCATGTAGATTTTCATTTATATCACAGGCACAGTTACAGATATTGTTCATTCTTCCTTAACTTCTTGAATTTGCCCATCTAAATTTAAATATGTGTTGGTTATTCCAGATACAAAGAAGCCTAGTTTTAATACTTAAACCATAAAGAACTTTTTCAAATTTCCAACCAATTTTTCCCCTTTGTATCTAAACTGTTACATTCTCTTCTCTGCAATCAGTTTTTGCTATATTTTTATAACCACATCCATCCTTTTTACTTCAATTTTAACACTAAACTGCCATACTACCTGTTTGTTAAGATCACATTGTCGCTAAGTTGAATACCCAGGTAGTCATCTGTCTTGATTTTGCTAGACTTGTATAAGAAGTTGTGACTTGTAGAGGATATTATAGAGATTTGTCGTCATCTAAATTAGTCTGGAAACCAAAGCCTTGCATTCTCATAGATGTTGATCTATATCACCGGTCATTCCTTTTTTTCAGCTTGTGTGTGAAAAACTAAAGGAAAAAAAACCCTGTCCTTTTACAGCCCTATCTCCCCTACATGGGTGATCTACAGGGCTCTATACTAGCTTCAGTCTTATTTATACCTGCAGCAGTTTAGTGCTCTAATTCCTGTGGATTTAACTGCCAGCTATTTGTAGATGATCTGGAGGTTTTATCTCTCTTAGAACCTTCACCTTTATCACTCTTGTTGTCCTGGTGATATTCCTAACTGCATGTTTGATCACCCTTCATTATTAAATATGGATACAATAGAGATTTTATTTCTCAGTCCTAATGCCCAGCTACCCACCATAAGTCTTTCTATTTTGAGGTTCACTCTTCTGTATCATCACTCCCATTACATACAGACTAAAATGTGGGAGTTTCTTTTGAGTTTCAGCTGGTATTTCACTCAAATATCAACTCTAAAATAAGGCTTGTAGGATCCTCTTTTTACTAAATGTTTCTAATCTATGGATTTCTGCTGTCTAACCCCTGGTGTGTGCTGGTTCTTTCTCAGTTCAGTTTCTGTAATGGTCTTTATGTCTCCTTCCAGTTCATAATTGTTGAAGAACAATGCTGTTCACTTCAGTTTCACTATTCCTGTTTCTTCTATGTTCTTTCTTTAAATAAGTGTTCATTTTGGTTATCCTTAAAGACTCAAATACAGTTTAGCATTTGAAATTTAAGGCCCTTCACATTGCTACACCTTCATCCATACTCATCATATGATTTGGTCCCAGAGCTATCTCCCAGCCAGTAAATAACCTTCTTTGTAGTCATCTTTCTATGTTCTCTCTCTCTCTCTCCCAGCATTTTCTAAATTTCTTCTATTGGGCCTACAGTTCCTCTAATCTATTTTGTTAGTTACATTTCCAAATCCCCTTTGCTTCCCAACCTGCTCAGCAACACTTCAGACTCCCCTGCCTGGCCCCTTTCATCTTTAAGAAAGTAAAAGAATCCTTTCCAATCACCACTCTGAAGCCTTCTGAACTCACATTTGCCCTGGAAGCCATGCTGCCTTTTTGAGACAAAAGCCTGAGATGCCCAGAGCGCTTCTGGAAAACAAAAGCAGAGGCACACTTGTTTGATACCCAAACACCAACCTCACTTTCCTCAAAGATTAAATGGTAAAAAAAGTCTAGTCACAAATGCCTCCTGCTAAATGGACTAAAGAGAGATGGAGATCACAGACCGCAGCCACTATCTGGATAATGTGCCTGAGCCAGATAGTTCTGTCATGAGTACAAGAGGATATGAGTGAAGGGAAACAAAGTCAGGAATTAAAAAAAAAACCCAAAACCTCCTGCAAAGAATACTTGGGTGTATGCCTCAGCAAGGGGACATGGCAATCAGACTCATGCACTGTCAACCCAATATGCACACAAACAGCATTAAGCTGAATTGCCACACATATAAAAATCCTGGAATCACAAACTTAGGGAACTATAGGTCTTGATGAACACACTGAATGATCCCCTGATATATGAGCCAGTTGTAGAGAAAGCTATTCAAGAGTACTAACTTATTTCAAAAACTCCTTAACTGACATAACCAACAAAACAAAATTTGCAGAAAAATGGGTTGAAAGGAACAAAATAAAAGTTTCTTTAAGCAAGAACAAAGTAGCTGAACTTTTTTCTTGCAAAATCGGGAACAAATGGTCACCCAGTTTGGGTTAAGTCCTGATAGATTGGCTGCTGACCATCCTGTAATCACATGCCACACAACTCCTCTTCAGAAAGTCACACACCCACAATGGGAACACAAACACCCCCCAAAAAGCAAAACAAGTAACTTAAAGGAAGTGGGAAAGAAAATCCAAGTTCCATTATAATAATTAAACAACTCAGTGATGGGGGTAATTTCTCTTAAATCAGAAAATAAATTCTAGGTTCAAGTTCCCTGAAGGGTATAAAATATTAGAGCATGTTTTATGGCTTAATCACAAACTCATTTCTCCAGCCACTACTGGCCATGTCTAATTAGGGTGAAGTATGTTAATGATAGCAGCACAGCCCAGAGACGTCTTCAGTTGTGATATTAATTGCATTTAGGGAAAGAAGCGTGAATTGTGCTTATACAAGCTAATTAGTATGGGTTTGCTAATTAATACTGGAAAGTCAAACTGCCTTTGTCTTGTCAACTGCAATTAGCTGGAGCTGTTTAATTTCTTTTTTTCCAGTAGTAAACTGATTTTTAGCAGAGAAATAATTGAATCATGTGCTGCAATATACTATGCCAGTTAGCTCAGCATGTCTATTAGACTTTTTGATACAGTTCGTTTTGGCAGCAAGCAGCACATGCCACCACTCTTCTAGAATTCCCTGGGCCCACATAACTCCCTGAAACAGGGCCCCTCTCCTCCCGGCAGCATAGAGCATGCACGTCACTCTAGTCCAGGCCACGCTCCCAGCACACTAATGCTGCAGAGGCTTTGATTTTAAATAGCAGTATGCCCAGAATGAGTTACCTACCACAGGCCCACAGTGCAATAACTACTCAGACCCACTGCTGAGATAAAATCTGTTACATCACTGAACTCAGAGCACATCATTTCATCTTTGCCACTGAGAGCAGTGTGGGAGAACTATTAGCACTCATTACAGTGGTTGCAGAGATGTCACCTGCATCGCATCTTATCCCAATCAGCAGCCCAAAGACCCAATGGATTGTGTGATAGTGTCTGACAGGTGTTTATTCCATTTTACTTACAGACATAGACTAAGCTCATGTAGAGACTAGCTGGTGAAAAGCAATATCCACATCTGTCAGAAGATAGGGTAAGAAGCAGCCTTTTTGTATCTTCCCAGCCACAGAAGCTTAGCATCAAACTAAGAAGAAGAAGATCACTGCTAAATAATGGAGGGAGGGGAGGAATAAAAGGGAAGAGAGATATAAGGAATCCAAAGCAGGGAAACAACTGCTGAAGTCTCAATTTAAAATGAATCTGAAAATAAGGCCACCTACGTGAGAGAGAGTTGGAGAAACATGCCAGGAGAGAACATTTGTTCAGTAGCAAGGAGAGCGATGGGGCCAATGCTACATTCCTTGGAGACCTCAAGTGGTCTGAAATGGAATGGCAGCATCCAAAGGGAACATTGCCATGTCACTCCTAAATAAATAAAAGGAGCGACACATCCCTCTCCAAGAGGGAGGTTTTATTTGTTGAAAGAAGGAAAACATCTGCAAAGCCAACCTTCAGTTCTGAAGAGGAGCTACAATAAGTCAGCTTCTTTCAAATTGCGTATGAGGATGGGAGAGAGAAAACAGACTGTATGTCATGCTATGGAACAATTTTCTCAGGTTTACTGAATGAAACTCATATCTCAGCACTCTGCAATCCATACTCCAAACTACCATAGCCTAGGGCCAGACGTCAGGCACTTCCTCCTACCAGACTGGCATAGGCTCTGTGAGGACGACCACAAGACCTTCAAAGTTCTGTTAAATTAAAACTCCACAAGAGTATACACTGGGCACTGCTTACTCCTGTATCCCCCTCCTTGACAATAGTGCACAATAACTTTTCACATGTAAACACAAGGAACTAAACTTTCCATCTTATGTGCTGGCACACGTAGTGCTCCAAACTGTCGATAGGAGATATGCGACTGAAAACTGGAGTCAAAGTAATTTCTAAGATGCTTACAAAACCACACCGAACTTGGAGGATGTAACAATTTTCTCTTCATATGTCCAGCAAGCACAGGCCCAGTACTAAATGCTCTGAATTTAAAACTGAGAACCCATGTAATTTAGAGACTAGATGATAAATGGAATTAATATTGTTTTCTCTGGAGATCTCGGCCCACATCTGACTCAAGTTACTGTGAAATTGACTAAACCTTCAAAAAGATCTGTCCACGTCATCCACCCCACCACACTGTTTGACACAACTGGCAGTCTCTGTTTATGGAAAGTACAATATTGGAACAGTAGTGAGTGACGCAGCCTAACTAAGAGATACTGACAGAGGAGTGGCAACTCATTACAAGAACAGCAAGAGGGTTGAAGATCAAGACCAATGTGCATTAGCAGAATTGTGTGGAGGCCCATAGGAATATAACAGAAGCAGAGGATAGCAGTTCGGTTTCAGACCAGAGGTTTCTTCAGCACCTGCTGACTGTTGCCAGTCCTACAAGTTTACTTTCATGAATGTTAGAATTCAATCAGTTTAACAAAGAACAATACTATATTGTTTATCTTTTTGTTCTGGACCATGGAAGTTTGTCCATAATAAAATTCTGCAGCTGAAACTTTGGGACTTGTTCATTTGCACACCACAAGGACTTGAATGGTTAAATGTTGATGTCTTATTCACCCCTGAATATGAAGGATCACATGTAGTAAAGCAACTGAACTGTGTACAGCCTCACTTCCCCCAGTTTTCTGGCCCATTTCCTGCCTCTGAGAAGGTTACAGTCAACTGAATAGACAAGGACAGCTGAAAAATTAACAAATAATAAAACCTAGTTCACAGTTTTTAAAATCTGTCACATTTAAGACGAACTGCAGCCACCCGAGGAAAATATCTATTCATTGTGAAGTAAAATGCTTATTTTCCTTCTAGAACTGCTAACTAATAGAAGGCAAATTGCCAGGAAAAATACAGGCTTTCGAAGGAGAAGCATCATTGAGTAATCTCAGCAGAATGCAGGGTTTTTACAAGTAAATATGGAGACAGACAAGGGGACAGACCTGTGATATTCTTTAATAGGATACACACTCTCTCCCCTTTGCAAGGTTCACTGCCTGTTCACATCTGGAATTCAGGATCCACATTGTTAAAAGGCATTTAAAGTTGCACATCACTTTTTCATCACTGTAAAACAAGGAATAAAAGAAAATGAACACATACCATATCTGCTCTTTGCTTCTGGGTCCCCACTTCTTCCAAAACTTGGGACAGCTGAGCCTTCAAAAAATAAAAACCAGAACAGTGTTTTTAACCACTATAATCTTTGCTCAGTAACACTCTTAATCATTACAGTTTGCCACCACTGAGTGCCCAGAACTTCAGTTTTGGGAAATGTGGACTAAGCTAAGTAGCACCTAAACATCTCAAACACCACAGGGCCCATTGGATAGCTTCTGCTTGGATGATGTATTAAAATTTTGAGGTTTTAAAGTATCTCTTTCTTTTTGATTTGATTTGATTAATGGAAAAAAACCCACATTCATGTACTTTCACCTTTTAATGCACTTTCACCTTTTTATGTTTTTCTGAGGCTGGTGAAATATGTTGGACTTATAGCCTTCAAGGTGAAAGGTCTTTAGCTACACGTAAAACAAATATAGAACTACTTCTAGAGATGTGCAGCTGGTCAGTCTCCAGGCCTATTCCACCTTTGACCTCTTTAACAAGACTGCCAAATAGGGTACCAATTGTAGTTCAAACACCATGAAAATAGCCAGACAGAGACCAGAGGTAATCATTCATTATCCTGTAATGAATGAAACTCCCCATAAGAAAAAAATTACAGATGCAAGAAATACAGCATGAATATATCTAATTATATTGTACTCTAGAGAGCCCCCAATAATACACACACAGGATCTGTTGTGTCATATAGGACCACTGCTGTCATTTATTTGTATTAATGTGGTGAATGGAGGCTACAATCAAAATCAGTGCCTCATTATGAGAAAAAGTCTGTGTGCCAAAGAACTTACAATCTACAGACACATGAAAGACAAGGGTAGGTGCAGAAACAGAGGCACAGAGAAAGGAAGTGACCTGCCGATAGTCATACAGCAGGTCACTGGCAACGCTGGGAATAGATCCATCTCTCCTCAATCCTAATTCAGTTTTCTATCCACCAGACCGTATTGCCTCTCTTGGTAATGCACATACTGAAGACTAGTCACAGATTTTTATTTTGCAACCTTCAGGCAGAGAAGTTCAAAAGCTCCTGCCTTTGTGAAGTAGAACTTGAAATTAAACAGAGAGATGTTCAGGAACTCTTGTAAAGAACCTTGATGGGAAGATGCACTGGTAGAGTCCTGGGAAGTGAAGGTGGCTTGGGTTCTCTGAAGGAGACAGTGGCATGGTGAGTGTTTGGGGGCTGATGAACTCACAGTGCAAGGCAGGTTTACAGCGTTTTCCTGGCAGAGGCTCTCTGCCTTTGATGGGCCTTTACGAAAGAAAACGCTAGAGGAAACTGATATTGTAGAATTAGTTCAGAGAAATCACATACAATACTTAGTTGTCACTTCTTTCCGCCTCTTTTGTTCCATGACACTATGCTAGCCTCCAATCAGCCTCCCTGTGGCTAGTACAGAGCTTGAAGGATAGTCTCAAAGGAGGAAAGCAAAACCCATTTAAACGTCTAGTCTAAACAACCCAATACAAACTAAAAATTTTCATACAAACTAATTTAGGCAGATATTCATTAAACCCTCCAGAGTCTCTATAATGACATCTCTCCACCACATAATATGGGCTTTACGAGCACCGTATCCAAAAGAGGTGAATGACAAGCAGTTCATAACAATGAAATGAAACACATTAAGCTACAAAAGCTAATCGCACTGAAATACAAGCATACAAAAAATTAGTCTCAGAGTTCAGCATAAAATGTGTAGGTCAATTCCCCCAAACAAAGAAACAAATATTGCAATTAGGAGAACAGAAGTCTGCCTCACCCCTGAGCTCAGGGGTATTACAAGTTCTAGCTGCGCAGACCCTATAAGGATGTCATGTTATTAAAGGAACAGGAACTCATACAAGATGAATGTGGTTTTAACATAAACCTGGGTTCTGGTGTGGGGAAATGAAACACACTCATTAAACACTACAGGAGATGTCAGCCCTGTGCAGACATAAAGAGCAACCACAAGCAAGAGAGAAGCAAAATTGAAGTTACCACAAGAATGCTGAAATGTCAGGAGATCATTTGTGAATTCACCAATACCTGGGAGTGATTTTTCCCCACAAATATTTAATCAGGTAGAATTCTATTCCCAGGATAGAGTTAGAAAAGAGCCACACACTGCATTTCCAAAACATTCTTCATATGGTGGAATAGCCTTTGCAACACACACATGGATGGAATGAACGCAGTGGATAGAAAATAAACAAACTTTCCAAAATCTCTAATGGACTCAGGTCTACATGAAGAGGGCTTTTAACCATTAGACAAGGACTATTTGGCCATCCTAAGCTAGAAACAAACAAAAAAACTGATTAAGGGTTACATACTAGTCTACTCTACAGTTACACCCAGTGGTTCTCAACCCATGGCTCAAATCAGTACACGGCTGCAGCCCATGAAACATCCTCAGGGCCTTGAAATGTTAGCCCTACTCACTAGTCCTTTCATTAGTCCAAATCAAATACTGAACCTAGCTCAGCTGCTACAGGAAAAATGCTTGCAACATCATTCACTTCCATATTCCTACTAGGCCACAAGAAAATGCAAACTAAGCAGCAGCATGACATGCGCACACATTTTTTAAGTATGAAGGGGAAATTAGACTCTGAACTCAGCCAACATCTCACTTAATCAGAGCACTTCAGAAAAGCCAGCAGTCTCTGCAACAGCTTAAGGAAACAGCTGGAGAGCGACCTAGAATGGCATATAGCAGCTTGTTGTATCCCTTGATTCAGGCACGTGTAGGGCATTTACAGGGCCTCGTCAAAGGAGTTGAGGGGAATGTTCTTGTATTGTTTCCTGTAGCTTGCCTTTCAGGTATAAAACAGTTGGGTTGCTCAACTCATACATTTTCCTCCCTGCACTCAAGACCAATTTATGCCACATGGACTCATGCCACTTAAGACTCTTTGCAATTTATCATGCCCACTCCCCACTTTATTAATGGAAATGTACACCCCTTCACAAGGTACACTCTCAGATTTGCCATTCAGGCCAGAAGAATAAAACATGCAGCAGAAGCTGGAGCAAAGTTTGCCCTTGCAACCTCTGAGTTTTTTCCTGTAAAAAAAGCAACTTCCTCACATTTAAGTGACTTGAGTCTATTCTATCTAGGTTTTTATGCTGTACCCATCACTGAGGTGTCTGGGGGATCTCTCTCAGTAGCAAGGACATGCACGCTGAATTTTTAGACAAAAATGGAAATGTGTTATCTTTCAACTCCCAAGAAATTTCTATTACTTAATGTACATGTTCGGTTCCCATGGACCACAGCGCTCAAGCTTTAAGGAATCAGAAGGTACGGGGTTAAAGAATTGGATAGGCAAGTAAGTTGCCAACTAACAATTTGCCCACTAACCACACAGTGTGTTCCGGGTAATCAAAATCAGTTAAGCAGAGTATGCCAGAAAAACATCCTGCTCAGCATTTAACAAATCACTTAAAATAGCCGAGGGGTGGAGGGTGGGGAGAGGGAAGGAATCCTCTGTCAATTTAAAGTGTTCATCCAATGGGACAATGCTGCCTAAAGTAACCCAGTTCCTAATACTTTTACATCCTCTTCCTGGGAGGTATGATAAATTGCAAGCTGACCATATTCTGGATACGTTATCCAGACTCTGAAGCAGTAATATAAATGTTTGTGAGCATGGGAACACATGAGAACCAGGGAGACATTTCTGAATTGTTCAGTTTACTTCCCTGTGCTCTTTGAGTTAATGGCTCTTCTCAAATACCTTCCAAAACAGCAATTGTAGCTACATGAGCCATATTTCAAACCTTCACGAGTAAATACAAACATGGGAAAAATACCAGACAGGAGTGAATCAAAAAGGTCAAGACCACTGCTCTCCTCATATCTGCTCCTTGTGTCTGTCAAACAGCCATTAATGCCAGCTCGGGAGAAGGAAGTGTTTGGTCAGAACTACAGGGCTTTGAGGACTAATGAATCAAGCTCCAAACAATCTGTTAATTACAAGGCAGGTGGTTAAACTGGCCACATCAATGGCCCCAATCTCTCCTCTGGAGCAGGAATGTCAGCCAGCTGCCCTATGTTATGGACAAGCTGCTCAAGTGACAGAGACGCTCGCAGGGAAAATTAAGCTCCTCAACCTCTAGCTAACAAACTTTCCCAACAACAAACACCGCTCTGTTCTATGAGCAAATTAGCAAATCTAAAAACTCCCTTTGTGAACCCGCAGTCATTTACTCCTCAGTGTCTCACATTCAGGAGCACATAGGTACAAACAAGCTAGTAGCAGCGGTCAAACAGACACACAATTAAAAATTATGTGAGTTACACGCGGGTCGTAAATCAAAACAATTTTGACTTGGAGGGATAATACTTTTGAGACTTGTGTTTTCATTAGGAAATAGGAAGAAACGCTGTACAATCATAATATAAACGTTTGCACTTGATGATGAATGGAGATATGCAGAAGTCTCACTCTCATGGAGAAAACAGAGGAGGCACAGCAATTGGAGACTATCAGAGTAATATACATATGCACACTCAAGGCTGATTATTCCTGGCGTGTGCCAACTTTCCTAGTCAGAATTCCAGACCAAAGTCCCCAGGAGAAGACAATCTACCTATTGGTGGTGCAAGAGTTTTGGTGACAAAAGTTATAGCTTGCAACCCCTAGGTGTGCAGCACTTACTGAAAAGGACACCTAGGAGACACTGATACAGTGCACTTTTTGTACAGCATCTTCTCCCAGGATTCCTGTGGAGACAAAGACACACTTTAGAGCTCCTCTCTCCTAATAGAAGGGCTGCGAGGGTGGTGGTGAATTTCCCATGGTGCAGCTGCCTCATTAACTAACAAGGGGAAGTCAAACCTAGAGGGGTTATGACATAGCTGCAAAATGTAACATTTTTTTGCAACGTGAAAAAAGCCTACGTTGACCATAGCAATATTTTAAAGAAACACTGTATGCAAATTGAAGAAATTCATTGTGGTGATTGGCCAATTTACTTAGGAGGCCCAAATTCCCACCATACAATGTGGCCTTATATGATTCTTTGGCAAATTACCTTAAAATTACTGAGGAATATTTTGTAAGGATCAGAAAAATGCTATTTTAAAATCTTGTTTCAAATACTTGAAACACAGGAAACCTAAATAAGACTCAGGTTTTTGGGGGTTCTGATATCACTCTAATGTTTGCCTTGAGCTAATCAAAAACCTATGTATAACTTCGCATATTTACCTGTGTAACATACAAAAAACAATATAGGGCCAGATCCTCTGACTGGGTTAAATTCCTGCGAGTTTGTGGCTGGATCACGGTGTGCTTTTTGGCTGCTTTAACTTGCAACACTGGTCAAACAACCCCTACCCCATGATTTAGTGGGAAGAGAGAGGGAGCAGAAAGACCGTGTCACACGACCTCTTCCCTTCCCCAGATGAGCCAAGCAGAATTCTGCTATCGGAGGCTCTAGGCCAAATACAGGATGAACTAAAAAGGTGGCTGGCTTATAAAACACATGCATGCACGCACTCAACTGATTGTGAGGCATCGTGGTCATGAAATTGCTATTTGACTGTTTTGCAATGTACTAAGAATCTGAAGCTGTATATGTTCAGTGAGATTATATTTTATCTACAATCCTTGAACAGCATCATGAGATTGTACTGAAGAAAAGGTTAAAATCACATACAAAATGTCCCTGGTGCCCTCCTACATGTCGATTTTTTGTAAGATTCTGTTCAGTGAAAGAAAACAGGAGGAAAACTTTGATTTCGAGACAGCTGTGAACAGCTCATTCGTGTGGGCGGCAGGGAATGTGACAGAAGTAACTCAGCCAGTCACAGTTAGACTTCAGTTTATTTGCATACTGCAATCCTATGTATTAAAATATTGTGAAAGCTGAAATGAAAAGGAATTTTCACTAGTGAAACATGCCAACTTATGATATCGCAGCCAAGAGATGTAACTTTCAACAGCTACAAAATCCCTTTGCCTGCTTAGTCCTTTGAAGTTATATAGCCATTTATACCATGCTATACAATATCTTCTCATCAATCCTTCATCCCAGTATTGGTTCACATTATCAGAAATTTGGAGCTGTTTCAGTAACTCCACAGTGTCCTCCAAATTTACACAGGATTTAATGGTCTAGGACAATTTTAAATGTTACCTTGAAGCCTTTCATTGGCAACTGCTAATCTTCCATGCAGCAGCATTATTTGGGAAACAAAGTGAAGGAGCTCAATATCAGAGACTGTTAAATAATTTCCATACTCCTTTAATAATTCAAATCATTTTACTGCTCTCAGGAAAGTTCTTCTGGTTATTAAATGGAGAGCACACACACGACATATGTGGGAAATAACATCTACAAATAAATTCCAATAGTTCCCACAGTGTCAAACACAAAAATGTACCCAATGTAATTTCACAGCAGTTGGGGACAAGACAGAAGTGAAGGGAAATCAGCCTCTCTGTAATAACAATACAGAAGTGTGGAGGAAAATTCCCTACTAACTTTCAAACACACAAGTTTATACAGTTCTGCTGTAGAAACGACACTCATTCTGATTTATAGGAATGCTATAACGAGCAAAACAGAGATCATGTTCTTATTGTTGTGACTTACCACATGTGGAGAGTTGTAATTAAAATAGGTTTCACATATAATTGCTTTAACGTAGTTAAACGTAGTTTGGTCTCAACTACCCCCTCCACTCCCTTCAGAAACTGAAACAACTTAAACCAAAGGAAATTCAAACCTGTGTTAAAAAAGTCACCCCAAGGGCTGCCAAGGCACCAGTATTCCCTATGCCTTCAATGGCAACTCAACCAAAAAAGGGAGGAATTACATTGTTTTGTACAGAGTAATAAAGTCTAATTCCCTCACATAAGCAAGAGCTGCTGGATGTTACAGAGAAATAACTTCCTACTGGACATGATCCGTAGTAGTGCAGCCCCCAAGTGTGAGACATATAGGCAGCAGATTAACTCTCGGGGCGTGAGATGCATGAATAAAGAATAGGAACTCAGATGTTAACACACAAAAAATTATATTTGAAACTGGAAAATTGCTGGAGTCACCCTTATAATTACTGAAGTCAGAGGGAAAGCATCTGCAAGCTACAGGCTTCTGTCAAAGTCACTATCAAGATTTACTGGACAGAGAGATAATGGCCAAATCTTTACCTTGCTCTCAAGTTTCAAGGACAGACCAATCTTTCTTGTTCTGTTTTCTTTTAAGTGACAGATTCACTAGCTGGTGATGTCAAGAATTGCAGATAGCAAGTTTACTATAATGTTACAGGTCATCCTAAGTTCTCAGTGCTACTGCTGTGTGAAGGGGTTCATCCAGAATCAGGAGGGACCATTTGATAGATCCACGTGTTTATAGGACAAAGTGAAATATGATGACTTCAAATAGGAGATTTTTTTTTTTTTTTTGACTACCCAGGAAAGTACTTAACCTTGGCCCAAAATCAGCATCATGGCTCTGTAACAGTCAGGAGATCTATTCCCAGCTCTGCCAAACAATTTCTGTGAAGCCTTCGGCAAGTTATTTAATTTCTCTGAAACTCAGTCTCTCCATCTGTAAAAAGATAACATCTACTCTGTAACGTGATTTGGGATTTTTGGATGAAAGGAGCATATCCAAGTGTAAGATATTACTGCCACTGACACAAAATGTATCCGGCACAACCCAGATGGTTCAGTCAGTAAAAACATCAAACACTTAATTTTAGGTTCATGCGCAAAGTTCCCCCTGTGTTTAGATGAAGCACTTCCTTGCTCTCTCTCTCTGTGTCTTACTCTTTGTATCCCAAAGGCCAAGTCCACCTCCAACTCTGACATAAAATACAAAGCTCAAGATGACAACTGGCTTGCGGGGGGTGAGGGAGGAACAAGACCAGGAGGGGGTCTAATGGGGAACATTTTGGATTTTCCAAAATACCAAAAGACAACACAGTCCTCTATTGCCCATTGTTGGCATTTATTCAGAGATGGGAACAAAGCTCTAAGAGGCAACAAGAGGAGACGGTAGAGGATAGAATGATCACTAAAACATATTCAGGAAGTCTTCTCTGGAGATCACGCTCCATTGAAAGGCAGCTCCTGATGGACACTAGGGTTCAGATGTTCCTGTGTTTGCAAAAAGTGCCTGATTTATAAGAATAGCTCAGAACCACGGAAAGCATCTGTTGATTTTGCATTCTGAACTGCAGTGAAATTTTGAGACACAAGGGAGAAACCCAACAGAGAAACTCATTTCCTCCTGTTTTTTCTTGATGTTTTCCTTCCAGATGGCTGTATGGGGAGGATTATGGAGACCAGAGGATTAGCAAATATCTACTGGGAATACTATACTGCTTCTGTAGGTCTGTTGTCTTCCATTTGAATCAAACGGTGCTGCAGCCCCTGGGGAAGGAACGCTGCCAAACGAAACGCGAGTTTGCAGCTGCTTCATCAACACCGAAGGGCAGCCTGACTGATGAAATTTTGCCAAGCCTACTGCTGGTAGAGTTATGCAGTAGGCCAGGACAACAACCCATGGTCACAGATGAGTGAATTCCCAATAGTGGTGGACTCCAAGGGAGTCATTCCATATCACTGGAACACCACAGGAGAAACTCCACAGCTAATGCGCTCCTCCTGGGCACAGAAACATTCCTATATCAAAACAGCCGCTAAATGCACAATCTTAGCAGGCAGTATGTACATTGAGGGGGTCCCCTTCTCTATTACTGCTCATCTAGCCAAGTTTTTAACCCTTCTCTGGAAGAATTGTCTGATACAAACTTCGAGTATGACAAAACAATCAATCTGCTCAGACCAGAACCAAAACAGGCTTGTGTCTATGCCTGGGGATGCTATAATACATTAGGCAAGTCCCAGCTCACAGTGCTCTCTACGTTGCAAAAACAGAAAGAAACAAATCATTTAAATCAAAATACTAAAGAGAAAGTTGCCTGGCTCTACAGTGCACTGTGATCAAATCTCAAAAACGAAACTGAAGAGAGCAGGCTTATTATTCAGATAGGAATTCTCAAATGATTATCTACGTATGTACTGCAGGACACGGTAGTTGGTGATGCAGTAACTAAGATTCTTCTCTCACTGTGTACTAAACCATCCTGGTCTTAGGAGGCACTGTGCTGCTAGAGGTGCTATCTTTTGGATGAACAATAAAAGAGGGGCCTTAGCAGTTTGTGGTTACAAATATCCCTTGGGATTTATTGCAATAGAGGGTGTTTGTGATGTCCTGGACAAATTCTATCTTAGGTCATTTCATTCTACCTCCCTAAAATTAGTACCAGCATGACTTCAGGTCTGAAATCTGCATCCTTATCAGCACTGGCATTTTCATATGCATTCTGAAGAAAAAAATACTAACAGCAGCAGCTACCATATGACGGCCACCTTTTCTGCCATTCTGGGATCTTATCTGTAACTCCTTCCTACTGGTAAGCACTTTCTTCTCCCCATTCTGGAGATACGTTCTCCCTCTGTGCTGGTCAGCTCCAACTAGGCTAGATGGCTGGAGGAAACTAAAATAAGTTTATTTGTTGGCATCTTTATTTGCAAGTTACCTCCAGTATTTATGTGCTCATTTAAAGAAGAGTGGAATCACATATCTATCTAAAATTTCCTTTCCAACTTCAAGCCCTTAAGGTAGCTGTGCTGCATCTGATCCTCTCAGAAGTTGCTAGGAAACAGCATCCTGTCCTCAGGATATGATTAGCCAACGACAGTTTGTTACGATGAGGTAATGCTTGTAACTATAACCCTTGCTCCTTTTAAGGTGTAGACAGAACTAGTTTAGGACTGGTCTCTCCAGCTGATAGAATATTCCAGATCTCTAGCCTAGTTGTGTGGTTGAATTTGCTTAATAAAGCAAACATTCTGCTTCAGAGATAGCCATTATTATTAGTAGCAGAAGAAAAAATGGGTAGTGTTGTGATGCACTGTAAAACAACTGCCACCAGCAGGTGAAATGACCCAGTTTGTAAGCCAATTTAAATTTCTAAGCTCTTGAGTTTATTTTAGGATGAAATCCAACCTATAAAATAGCAGGAAAGAGAGGAGATGGAGATCCAAAGATGAGGAAAGGATAAGAATATTTTCCTAAAATCCCAAAGCACTCTGCACACAATGATCATATTCCAATCTAATTTGCATTACCAGGGTGATAGCTCCAACAATACATAGTCTTGGTAGCCAGCAGTTTGCCACTAATGGAAGAGATGACAAAAATGGTAGTATGTTTGGTACAGTTGATCAGTCCTGACAGCTGTTCTAACTTCAACTGACCTACCTGAGCATAAAATTGAGAAAAAAATCATACCAAGGCAGGGGGGCAGAAGGGTAAAAACAATAGGATAGTTCTTCCATCTTGTCGTGGTCCTTGCTTTTTATTTCTCTCTCTACATACACTGTGATGTTGACAGAAGTTTAACAGACTTAGGTTTCCTATTTTAGATTTGAAACTACATCAGTTGCTGGATGACTTAGCAGCTAAGTAGAAATAGAGCGTTAAGCTTTGTCACTGGGTAAAATCCAGCCTAGGTCAGCAGAGACCAAAAGTCATTACCAACTCATGGCTCTTCAGTGGTCAGTGTGAAAGGATTTGACACTTTCAGTCCACTTTTTAGTGGCCAAATATTCACATCATCACAAAAGCCAACTCTGTGACTGACACTGCCGCCCCCTACCTGACTCCTTTGCAAAGTTGCCAAAGGCTGAATAAAATAGAAAACCACATGTGGGGATATTAGCAATAAAAAAGCTAGCACTACTGCTTGTCATTTTATACCATTCTGTGGATAGAAAGAAAACTTTGACCAATGCAGCACCTTTCATGGGCCCAATTGTTCATTTAAAACAGTATTTGATTTCCAAATAAACACAAAGCAGAAAACAAGCGTACTGCTTACCAGTAATACTCTACATCTGAGAAAATAATCATGAAGCACCTGTTCTCTGGACACACATCTCCCCTAAATGAGAGATTAGACCTTTCTTGATGATAAAGAATAATCCTAGTGCTTACATTTTCAAAGCACTGCATAAACTAATTGCTCCTCACAGCACCCCTCTGAGGCACTTACGATAATTATCATCAGCCCCACTCAATTAAAGGGGAAAACAAGGCACCAAGAAAGTCAAAGTTTAAGGCCAGAAAGGACCACTAGGTCATCTCTTCGGACCTGTATATCGCAGGCCACCCACACCACCCAGCACCTGCACAATCAACAACCAAAATCAGACCAAAGTATCACAGCCCATAAGAGACTAGACTATTCTCTGCCACATGAAGGGAACAGGAGGGGCCGAGATGCACCTCAAGTTTTTATAGCGAAAGCCCTAAACCATCTGCATTAATACCGAGTCTTAACTCGGCATCTCCTGGATACCACTGGCATAGTCATTCGAGTATTGTGCTGGAAGAATTCATGCAGCCATCTTGACAGGCCATTGTGGGTTGGTATTAATCCAAACAAAGAGTAGAAACAAAATTTTGTGACTTACCACACTGTAAGTGTGACTTACCACACCCACACTGTTAGACAGTGAATACTCAACTCATTATGTATTAGCTTTGCTATTGATTTAACAGGCAGGAACATTAAAAAAACACCTATGGAGGAAAATTTCCAACAATGAATATACATAAATGTATAATGTGGAAAAAGCTTTATTTTTAAATACCTGTATGATATGTTATCATGGTGCTGTACACAGGTATCGACTTCCTTCTTTCCGGATAGGTGCTCCACCCCAAGGCCCTGCTCTGAGGTCTCATCTCCACTCTGCCTCTTTCCCCAAGCCTCGCCCCTGCCCCATTCCGCCTCTTCCTGCCCTCATAACCAAGCTTCTCCTGCCCGCCACCAAACAGCTGACTGGCAGGTGGCTAGTAGGTGCTGAGCTCACTCACTATTTTTTTTGCTGTGGGTGCTCCAGTCCCAGAGCCCCCCCAGAGACAGGACGTATGGTACTGTATATATTTGTAAATGCAACTATGAGCAAAATTATCTCACCTATGCATGTGGGGAAAGTGAAGACTGTGGAGTTATCGGAACTGTCTACCAAACAAGTGAGATGAATTAACCTCCACAATCCATCATTTATTTAGTCTTCTTAATCTGTGAAAGGGTTGAAAAAGTGTAAGGAACATGTACAACCCCCAATACCATAAACAGAAAAAAGAAATAAGCCATCTTTTTTTCAATTCTATCTTCTGGCCATTTGTAATACACATTCTAGGATTGCCAACCATAATGAATTCACCTGACAGTTTAATTTCCTTTGTAAAAAAACTGTGGGTGTACTTAATACTAAGGAAAAGAGTTGGACGGATGGATGGCTCTGGAGT
This sequence comes from Dermatemys mawii, assembly GCA_007922305.1. Classification (NCBI taxonomy): domain Eukaryota; kingdom Metazoa; phylum Chordata; order Testudines; family Dermatemydidae; genus Dermatemys; species Dermatemys mawii. Next base: position 10,328,455 of record ML677381.1, on the reverse strand, counting down.
CTGATGTCTTGTTTTTATCCACAAAATAGATTTAGCATGAGAAACAAAAGTACAAGCTTCTCTACATTGCCCCACCAGTGTCCCTCAATTTTCATCTGGAGGAATTACCTCTATGGAGAACAAACAGTGGTATTTAGTCTTAGATGCAATCCAATCAATCCTTGGCCTTTCTGCTTAGACTGTTAATATAGGTCTGCAGTATAGATTGGGGTGATGATGTTTTTGTGATATGAACACTTGTACTCTCTGAAGTGGGCTGAACAACTCAAAGCAGCAATCAAATAACCATCAGATAGTAACAACTTACAATCACTATTGACCCTCCTTAGATTTAATTGGCAATGTAATGGTAAAAAAGGCTCTGTTGTCTGTCCAATTACCAATCCTCTGAGCCATCCAGTCTCTGAATTTTGACAGATCTGTTTCATGTCCTGCAAACTGATTTGACAAAAGGGGAAAGGGTAAAAATCCACCACTACATGGCAATTTTCATCATTAGGACAAGACAAAAAGTCACAAAGAAGTATTGCAGTATTATTTCTTGTGCATGGCAGTTTTCTGAAATTGACAATTACATCATACTTGACAAGCTTCTGTCAACTGATGGCGAGGAGCTACATTGTATGTAACTACACAGCAGGCACTTCATACCACGTGCAAACTAAAAGCAAATAGTTCTTCCGTTAGTTCCATGTCGTAAAGTTTACATGGTGGAGGGAAGAGTATCTGAAAATATATTTTGCTAATCTTCAGTTTTATGTTTAAATTGCCTCTCTTTATAAAAAGGCATCTAAATAGCCGCAAAGTTTTACCTCTGTCTGAATGGCAAGGTGCCTCATTCACACTCCTGATGTCAGGAAAAAACCACTTCACCTTACTGTTAGCTTGACAGCTGCCAAAACCACTCAGCATGCACTTTCTAATTGCAGAAGAGGCTATCTTGGAAGCATGTACAACGTATAGTCATCTGACTGGAGGTGTGCCATGAAGCAGCCCTCAGAATGTTGGAGCCCATGGAAGTACAGATTATTAGCAAAATTATCCCTCCTGAGTGATCTTTTCTCCACTCATGACAAGTCAGGAAGAGAGTTTGATTCAAAGTGTTAGTAGCATTCAACTCCCTAACAACAGAAACCAGCATCAGTACCAAATACAATAATATAATGTGTACTTAAAATCAAGAGGCTGATGCTGAGTTGTAAAAATCAGACACCATGAACTTTAGCTTTGTCTAGACTGAAAAGCAGGGCCCTTATTATCTCAAAAGAGGGGATATGCCACTTGTGTGTCATAAGGTCATGCCTGCACTCTGAAGATAAATGCCATTTGTCGGTACAGTTAAGAATACTCCTTCTGCCTTTTACAGAAATATACACTAAAGGAATAAAAAGAGTGCAGCATTTTTCCATGTATGCTTTGTTACTTTAAAGGCATAAAGGAAAATGTATACACTAGAATCCAAGAGATACTAATTTTCTACACACAAACAAACACACACACACTCAGTACACACAGACATAACATACATATATATTTGTATATAGCAGTTATGAAACTGTATTACCCTTACACTTGGCTACTGACTATACTGACATGAAAAAATCACCTTATGCATTCCAACAACCTTAACACATGTCCCATCAGACACAACATCTGCATCACTAACTATATACTTTACACAGCAAAAGACACAAACACAAATTACACGCATACATACATGTGTGCGTATTTGGAGAGAGAGAATATGCTTAAATGAATATCCACAAATGAAACAGATATTCACAGCGCACAAATTCTGGGGCTGAAATTTCAATATACTTACTATTCTCTTCCTGAAGTGAAAAGTCAACACTTGATAACATAACACCTTCTGCTAATGTCTCCTTCCATTTACAACATCTCTAGGTCATAGAGAGACACTTGCAGTCTATACCTGGTGCACAAATTAGGAAGCCCACTCAGAGAAATCTTTTAGTGAACAGAACCAGCAATACAATCAGCAATTCAATAACACTAGGATACTTACAATCAGTGATTTAAAAAAATATAGAACTAGTGATATCAACCCATGCAGGTAATCCATTCTCTCTCTCTGGCTTTGTCTATGTCTACGTACAGCGGCATATACAGTATAGGTGCCACACATGTACCTAGGCATTGCAATGGAATGTGGCTGATCCACACGTCACTGCGGTGCACAGCTACATGTTTCTATGAAAGGCTCTGGCACCAGGAAGGCAGCAAGGAAAAGATTCCAGCAGTGGGGAGCTGCAGAAGACTTTCCCCACTGCCTCCCCGACCAGAGCCTTTCCATATACCAGGGAAAGGCTCTGGAAGAGGGGAGGCAGTGGGGAACTGCACTGCTAAAAATAGTAGTGTAGACATGAGAGGCACTGCTTGGGCACATGGAGAGCCATGTAGGTTTATATACGAAGATCACACTGTCCACCACTGATGTATAGACATCTCCGCAGTAGAAGGAAATAGTTATTTAGGAAGCGAAGAAAAATGCTGCATCCATTTAAAACTGCAGGTAAAAACACACAATATAAACTGGCCATCGATAATTTTAGGCTTGAAGTTAGATGAAGGATTTTATTCATCAGAGGAATGAAATTTTTAAACAGCCTTTCAAGGGGATCAGTAGGGACAAAAAACTTAGCTGGCTTCAAGACTGACCTTGATAAGTTTATGGACTGTAGCGTATGGTGAGACTGCCTACAACAGCATGCAGCTGATCTGCAACTGCTGGTAGCAAATATCTCCAACAGCCAGTAATGGAACACTAGATGGGGAGGGCTCTGAGTCACTACAGATAATTCTTTCCCAGGTGTCTGGCTGCTGGGTCTTCCCCACATGCTCAGGGTTTGATTGTTATATCTGAGGTTGGAAAGGAATTTTCTGCCTGGTTCAGATTGGCAGAGACTCCCTGGGTTTTTCACCTTCCTCTGCAGCACTGGACACAGGTCACTTGCAGGTTTAATTAGTGTAAATGGTGGATTCTCTGCAAATTGAAGTCTCTAAACCATGATTTGAGGACTTCGGTAACTCAGCTAGAGGTTATGGGTCTATTACAGGAGTGCATGGGAGAGATTCTGTGGCCTGCAACTTGCAGGAGGTCAGATCAGATGATTATGATGGTCCCTTCTGGTCTTAAAGTCTATGAGTCCCAAAGACAGATTTGTCTATAACACTAGACTTAACAATTCTATGTATCATGCGATTTTTAGTGACCCAGGATGACAGTCTTCACCACAGTACCTCCTAACTCTCTGCTGAGGATTTCAGTTAATACTGAGAGATGTCAGCACCTATTCTGGGTGATCCTGAGAGGTTTCTATAACTCTGTTTATCTTGTGGGCTCTGACAGGACAGCAGCACAAACTGATATGGCTGCAGGCATTTGTATTTTATTTACATACATAATAAATGTATAGCTGCAGTCCTCACATCCTCAATTTGTATGAACGTACCTGTAAGAATCTTTCCCTTTACCCATATTTTGTACATAGTGAATTCTCTTCATATTTAGATCCAGTCATTCTGTCTACCGCCATAGTTACTGTATCTCTTCATAAACAAATTTTATACAGTCACTATTCTAGTGTAACATATTCTCTAACATATTGGCTTTCTTTAAAAATTAAAATTAACTGAAAGTTTAGTAACTTTTCCCAGGTACCTACAGTTCAAAAAAAAAAAAAATCAGTCCTTTTTACGAAAGTGCACTGGTTTGGCAAGGTGCAATAATAGTGAATGGGAGTATTGTGGTTTACACAAGAGAAGGCATAGTGGATAAAAATAAATGATTTTAAAAAAATAAATTAGTGTTTTTGTGCAGACTTGCACAGAGCTGAAATCCAAATCTTCATCTGTCAAAGCTAAGCTCACTATAACTATTATACTCATTTAAATAAATTGAAAACATAAATCAGATCAATATGCCGAACTAATGTCATGCACTGCATATCTGTTATTGTCATCACAGTTGGATTCATGACACATGTACTGTTCAGTATTACTGCTTGTTTTATTAAACAGCATAAATAAAATTCAAAAGAAAAAATTTATAGCTTAAACTATGGAGTGATGACTGCTTTTCTCCAAAACTCAACACTTTTAGATTGTTTGCTGAAAAGCTTTTACCAGAATTAGGGCATGTTTGACATTAACACTGACTAAATCAACTGGATAAATTGCAAAGCCTCTGAAGGAACTGAATAGTTCCTTACAATGTACTGGGACCACTAGGTTTTTCCAGATCTATATCTGCAGCTTAGTTAAGTTTTTGTTCATGGCATAGTGCCAACCTCTATAAGCTAACATTTCTGTTTTTTTCTGCTTCTAATCAGGCCATTTCAAATTTGAAAAAACTAGCCTCACGCTAAATAAAAAAAAAAGAGAGAGACATTTTTAATGACGTATTTGAAAGTATTCTTTCCCTAAAGTACAAGTTGCAATAAAGCCACACCCTGGTCCATTATCTCAATATGAAGCCAGGCTAGCACTTCCAAGCTAGCGATGTGCTGTCCACTCCACAATGCTCCCAGCTGAAAGAGCACAAATTCCTAATGCCCCAGTTATGAGTTCCTTCTCAATGAGGGGGAAATAGAAAGCTGCAGTGTAAAGAGAACCCCAGTGCTGAGGGAAAGATAGACACGAGCAAGGGAGCAACTGCAAATTATACCTCTGGAGAACAATTATTACATGTAGATAATTAGACATTGTCCAAAACACACCAATTTCAATAGATCTCCACCCTTGGCCCCAATTCAGCAAAGCATCTAAGAATATTCTTAAGTGTTTTGATGAACAGTTATGGACTTAAACATACTCTGCAGTGCTTTACTGAGGTTCCTTCTAGCCCAACTAGGGGGTTGCACACTTCATAGCTTCTATGCACTGAGGGCACTGCACACACCAGGGGCTTCTTGCACTCCTCCATTCCCACCATAAACCCTGTGTATGTTCCCTCAACCACTCTACTTCAGGGACTCTCTGCACTTCCTCCAGGCCCTCCCTCATACCCAGGACTTTATGACCCCCACTTTCCCTGTCACCTCCCCTCCCGCATGACAGGGGCTGTGTGTCTCCCATTCCTCCATTCCCCCCATACCAGGGTCTTCCATTCTCCACCCCATGCCAGAGGTTCTGTGCACACTCCCATTATCCCTTCACAATGGCAGGAGCTGTGTGGCCTCCATCCCACCTAATTCCCACCTTGTTCCCATGCCAGGGGCTCTGTGTGCCCCTCATTCACCCTCTTCCCCAATGTCTCCCATTCCTTCCTTTGCGCCATAGGAAGGCCCTGAAATCTTCCCCCCTTGATAGGGTATCTGTGTCCCCCCATTCCCCTCTCATCCCCCATACCAGGGTCCCCTATTCGCCCCATTCCCTGTCCTACCATACCAAGATTCCCCATGTTCCCTGCCATGCTAGCAGCTTTCTGTGCCCCTCATTCTGCCTATGGCAGGGGCTCTGTGTTCCCTCCTCCTCATCTCTCCCATATCAGGGTCCTCCAATATCCCCCAAGCCTGAACATCTACACTACCATGATGAGTCCTGCAGCCTGAGCCCTGCAAGCCTACGTCAGTTGACTGAGCTCTGAGATTTGGTGGCATGGTTTTTTTATCGCAGTGTACACATACCCAATGTGACTGAAATATGTAATAAGGTGGCAAACTAGCACTTTGAATGGGAGTACAAGGGTTTAAGCACGACACCATCCTGATGACATATATTTTAACACTGCAGAGAGGTGCAGGGATATTTTTGTTGAGTTACTCTAAAGCAAGATCAGGTGGGCCTAGAAGTATTAGAAGCACTGAAGTTTCCCTCTGAGGCAGAAGGAACTAGGGGTAGATACAGAGACAGCCTGTAGGGAGATCCTAGAAACAGCCAGGATTGTGGGGGAAAAGCTTAGCCTGAGGTTTGCTTTTTTATTATTAGAGGGTTTTTTTAAAATCTCTTTTTCTTATAGGGTACCCTTTTAAGGAATATGCCCTGACATATACATTTTTTAAAATCTTTAAAATTTACAAGTTTTTTCTGCTCCTTTGCAGGCGTTCATAAGAATCTTTCAGAAACTGCATAACTATACAAAGTGCTGCCAAATGCAAAAAAGAAAAGAAGTAAACCACCAGGAATCAGGTATTATGTGCAACTACAAATTTCAGGAAGAAGTGTGATTTTTAAGTCAACTGTCCCTTTAAAAGCACGAATTGTAGAAACAAATAAAGCATTAACAGGATGGAAGCAAGCTGACTGCAAGGCCTTTTCTAATCTGGTCAGTTTATCTTCAGTTATTATGGCTTCCCATTTCCACCCGTTCTTCCCTTCTGGGTTCATTCCTTTTGTCCATTTTCCAGATTGGATTATTTCTGGGCCATTGGGCCCAGTACTATTTTAATTATTCTAGTAATTTTCAGATGATATCCCAGATTGCTTTAAGAGCTAGAAGCTGAGACCTTTTATAACCCCAAAGCAAACAAACAAAAAAAACCCTACATTAAAACTGAGTTAAATTTATAGGTTAAAAACATCTCAGGGAAACTCAGCTAAACTTAAAAAAATAAATCTAAACATACTACACTTAAAAAAAATCTAAGCATGTTAAAGTACAGAAATGTACAGCTAAGGCATCCAAACAACCCTACCTCTGCCTTGAAATCATGTGAAATAGCAATACTATTAGGATTAAGGCATTTTAGTGTTTTGCTCTCACAGAACAGGCTTTCAGCTGTCTGACTTATGAGTTTACAAACTACATTGGCTGGTTGCTGTAAAGAGAAATCAAAGAACAAAGACAGACATATCCCCACACCTATACACTTTCGAGCTTTCACCTGTTAAAAATTAAAAACTACTTTGCCTTCTACATAGCCCCCTTCCCCAAAGGTGTTTTGGTTGCTAATTTGAGTTTTTCTCCTTCTAACCTGTGCTTATGGGGGCCTTATCATTACAGAGCTATTTGCATCAAGCATCCAACCACACCATCCCAACCTGCTCCTACACTAGGAGTAGTCAATAGGTGGACCGTGTACCAAATCCAGAGCACCAGACTTTTGAATGGACCCCAAAATCTTTCTATTTACTTACCATCATTATTGTTATCTTTTTATTATTATCAATGGAGTCTGGACTATGACTATACCTTGACCAAGAAAGTTGGACCTTCACAAAAAATAATTGATTATTCCTGTCCTACATCATATATATTGCACTAGGTATGCACCATATTGCATAAAAGAAGCTCTTCTACTGTGAAGCCTTTATCTGCTGCCATCTGGTGGGGACTGTAAGAATGCTTTTACTCCAAATATATGCTCCCCTCGCATCCCCACCTACACATGTAAAGGAATCGAATTGTAAATGCTAAATCTCCAGAAACAGGCAACAAACTTTACAACACAGAGCACATCAAAACTCTCGGCCCCACATGAATTATTTTTTCATCCATTGTGGTCAATGTGAATGAATGATAAATGTATATTAGTTATCTCTTCCTTCCAAACCTTCACTAAAAAAGCAGCCAATTTAAAATCCTCTATAGAAAGTCAGACCTGTTTCTTCATCTGGTTTTCTGGTCTCCGAAGGCCAGGTGGATTTAAAGGCTGATCCAGGTTCCCCAGATTGAGCCTCATTTGAATTTGGTTGCTCATAATGTCAGCAAATGCTGACAAATGCCACTATTATCGCTGAGAAGACCAGTCCCGGAAAACTACGTTTTAAATCATTTCAAAACAGATATACTCAAAGGAGTTCAGGATTGGGTAGAAAAAAGTGTGGAGCAACTGTTTTACAAAGGCCAAGTGAATAAAGGAAGACTGAGTTCAGTCAGCAGAAAGCTGAAGAGGAGGGAAATCTAAGAGATGTTCTCCAAGTGGAAAGAGAGCAGGCAGGAAATAGTGAAGGTGAACTGCTGGCTATGTAACTAGTGTGAACTTAAAGGTTTTGCTGTTGTGGAGCCCAGGGTCACATTCCAGTGGAAAGAGTGCTGTTCTTATCTCACACAAGATGAGACCCGGGGGCAGGGGGCCCTAATCTGCTCAGCTCTAGAGCAGCTGGGGCAGCCAGAAGGGCATTAAACTAACATAAGGGAATGGTGTGCCAAAGGCAAATATGGTAAGATTCAAACTCAGCATATTGTGAATAAATTAAACCAATTTGACAAAGAATGAGAAAAGAGATTTTTCAATTGCCTATGTACCTATGCTAGGAGTCTTGGTAACAAGCATAAGGCATTGGAAAGTCTCACTGATGGGAAGAAATTTGATACCGCTGGCATTACTAAAACATAGTGAGATGATTTGTGTGGCTGGAATTTTTAAATCACTCAATATAACCTGTTCAGGCAGAAGAGAGAAGTAAAAGATAGAGGTGGGGGCTAAACTGGCACTATACACTAAAGGCATCATTACCAGTTATAGAATTACTGATAACTCACACATGCAGGATCTTGAATGTACATGGAGCTAATGAACAAAACACAGGAGGGAGTACTGGTGGAGGTCAGTTACCGACCACCGAACCAAACCAGAGAACATGATTAGTTTACTGCTTAACCTCTTGCATAATATGTGCAAAGAAGAACTGTGTCATGAGGAATTTCAATTTCAGAGACATATGCTGGAGGTCCTATGGCATCTATAGTAAAACATGATTAGAGTTTCTAAAACTTGTAAAGATGATGGTTTTCTAACGACTACAGGTATTGTGCCCAACAAGAGGTAACTCTTTTTGACCTCATTATGATGGATATAGATTAATTAAATACTGGACTGGAAGATGGTAATTGCCAAGAACTGTGAGGGCCCAAGGGTCTAGAAACCAGTCCTGTAGAGCTCCCGGGCAAGCTGACATCTCCAGGCTACTGCCTAGCAGCTATGGACACAGGCTACAGGAAGTTCTGCCTCAAGGGTTTGACAGACAAGCTAGCAGGTCTAAGGACAAATAGGGAGGTTGTTAAAAATTATATTAGGAATGTAAGAAAAATGTGAATGAAAATTGGCAGCACTTTAAGAAGACCGTCTTAGTTGGCCAAAAAGTCACAACTAAAGAAGAGGACAACTTTGGCTAAAAACGCCCATCCTGGTTCAGTGGTGAAGTAAAGGCAGCAATCAGAAATTAAAAAAGGATATATAATGCATGGAAAAAGTGGGAAATAGCAATTGATATAAACTAGACGTTATGAAGTGCAAAACATTGATAAGAAAAGCTAATGACTTGCAAAAACCAAAAGCTAGCAGGTCTAAGGACAAATAGGGAGGTTATTAAAAATTATATTAAGAATGTAAGAAATCTTAGCAATGGGAAAGGCCTATTACTAGATGGAGATTGTAAAATTGATAATAACGATGCAGAAAAGGTAGATATATTCTGTTACTATTTCTGATCTGCATTTAGAATGCAGGATGATGTATTCGGATCATGAGGATAATGAACTATTTTTCAGCACATGAGTAAGTGAATAGGATATTAAACATCATCTACCAGGGACAAACATTTTTAAGCCCACAGGCCTAGACAGCTTGCAACCAAGAGTCCTAAGACAGCTGGCTGAGGAGATGCCTGGCTTTCTGATGTTAATTTTTAATAAATCGTGGAATGCTGGGGAAATTCCAGAAGATCAGAAGAGTGCTCATATTGTACCAATATTTTAAAAAAAGGCAAGCAAGATGACCTGGATAACTCTAAACCAGTTACCCCAACCCCATCTCAGACAAAATAATAGAAAAGCTGGTATAGGATTCAATTGATAAAGAACTAAATGATAGGCCTATAATTTAATGCTAGTTAAAAAGAGTTCTTCAGCACTGAACTAACTTCTTTTAAGAGATTACAAATCTGGTTGATAAAGGTAACTGCACAGATGTAATAGACTCTTGGAAGGCATTTCACTTAATACTGCATGGCATTCTGATGAAGAAAAGGGAGCATATTATATAATATCAATAATGCACACATTAAATGCGTTAAGAACTGGCTAACTGACAGTTCTCAAAAAGTAGATACTGACGGGGAATTATTGTTGAATGAGGCTGTTTCTAATGGCTTTCCACAGGGATCAGTACAAGGCCCTACACTGTTCAGCATTTTCATCAATGATCTGAAAATAAATATCAAATCGTTGCAGACAGAGTTGGTAGAATATACAGAGAGTGGTGCAGTCTATTAACATCAGAAGAGCCAAACCCTTTTCAGCACTGCTTAAGAAAGCAAAAGAGATGTGGCACAACACAGCAGTCTTTGAAAATTGTTTTGTTCTACCTACATCAGCAGTTAGCCGATTTTCATCATGAAATCAGCAACACCGGAAGATACCCACTGCTACCAGATTTTGTGCAACAGCTCATTTTCGTAGGGCTTGTCCACACACAAACTTGCACTGTCCTAATTAAAAACGTGTTGCTAAATCGACGGAAATTTGTGTGTTGACAATTTGATTTCTGTTTGTAGTCTTACTTTGGTAGAGCTTGGTACGGAATAAAGTTAAACTAAATCAACATAAGCCTCCCAAACTGTAATAAAAGTGTGTCCATACACCAACTAAATCAGTTTCAAAAACCCACCTCTAGTTAAACCAGGACTGGTTTGTGTGGAGATAAACCCCTAAAGTAAACAGTGCCTTGGACTCTTTCCCCAGATCTGCCAGTGACTGGTTTAGCCAAAACAATTCAGAGCTACCTTGAGCCTATCTACACTGCAGCATTAACCAGTTTTAAAACCGATTTTAGTGTGGAGGGAAATTTCCTTTGCACAGACAAGGCAGCTATGTGACACTGAGCAAATCATTATATTTCTTTGTGCCTCACTTCCCCCATCTGCATAATGGGAATAATACTGAACATAAGAACAAAAGAATGGTCATACTGGGTCAGACCAAAGGTCCATCTAGTCCAGTATCCTGTCTTCAGATAGCAGCCAATGCCAGGTGCCCCAGAGGGAATGAACAGAACAGGTAATTATCAAGTGATTCACCCCTCTTGCCCATTCCCAGCTTCCGGCAAAGAGGCTAGGGACACCATCCCTGCCTATCCTGGCTAATAGCCATTGATGGACCTAGCCTCCATGAATTTATATAGTTCTTTTTTGAATCCTGTTATAGTCTTGGCCTTCACAATATCCTCTGTTAAAGAGTTCCACAGACTGTGTGTTGTGTGAAAAAAATACTTTCTTCTGTTTGTTTTAAACCTGCTGCCTATTAATTTCATTTGGTGATGTTCATTTAGTTGTGTTATGAGAAGGAATAAATAACATTTTCTCCACACCAGTCATGATTTTCTAGACCTCTATCATATCCCCCCTTAGTTGTTTCTTTTCCAAACTGAAAAGTCCCAGTCTTATTAATCTCTCCTCATATAGAAGCCATTTCACACCCCTAATAATTTCTGCCTCTCTTTTCTGAATCTTTTCCAATTCCAATATATCTTTTTTGAGATGGAGCGACCACATCTGCACACAGTATTCAAGATAACTATTCCACAGGGATGTTTGTGAAGCATAACAGAAGTTAGGTATTTTAGCATCCTCAGTAAAAGGTGCTATATTAGGTCTTAGCATTTCATCCCCAAAACAACACCCAATGATGAGTAGTGGGGAGAAGAGGAGGGATGTCATGGAAACTGACAAACTGTAGACCTGACAGAGATACAGCCATGGTGAGGAAAGATGCAGGCCACATCTAGGCTACCCGTCAGATCGGCGGGGAATGATCGATCTATCAGGGATCGATTTATCGCATCTAATGTAGACCCGATAAATGGATCCCCGACTGCTCTCCCCATTGACTCCAGAACTCCACCGCCACGAGAGCTAGAAGCAGAGTCGACGAAGGGGCGGCAGTGGTCAACTCGCTGTGATGATAACACCCAGCTAAGTCAACCTAAGATACGTAGACTATTCGCGTAGCTGAAGTTGCGTATCTTAGGCTGACCCTTGTCACCCCCAGTGTAGACCTGGCCACAGTATGTGGAAGTGGGGAGAAAATCCAGTATGACCCATTCTGCAGACTACTAAAAGATAGAGATCCAACCTGCACTTCATCTTTAGAGGAAAGAAACACAAAACATTGCACGGGCTCATGGGAGATCTCAAGTTTACCAGAAGATGCCAAAGTGTTCATGATGGGAGGGCTGTTTAGGCAAGGTACTTGTTCTGTCAGTGGAAGAGAGCCAGCTTTGTGATTGCTTCAGCGCTCAGCAGTAGCTGATGCATGGAGCACATTAGCATAGTCTCCAGAGTAGGCAGTTTTCTCCCTTATGAGCTGCAGATGAGATGCTTCAGTGACAGCAGTGAGCTGTGAGAGTGAAGGTAGTTGCCACACTGGCATGGCAAGAAATATCTAGAGACTGGGACTTACTTCTTATGGGCATCCAGAGGGACCAAAGACTCCTCTGACGTGCTTGTCTGCCAGTGTCAGTTTTCACTGAGGAAAATAGTGCAGTAAAGTGGGATGGCAGCAGTGGTGGGTGGAGGAAGAAAAGATCTGAGAATTAAAATAAACTTCTCTCTCCCTTGCAGAGAAGGAAGGAAATTTCTCCAGCAGGTTCCCATCACCACAGAAATTCCTTTCTTCTAAGTAAAGAAGCCATGTACCTCAGGGCTAAGAGAAGCAGAAAGATTCAACATAGGAGGGTAGAAGGAAGATCAATACAGAGAAGAGAATAAAGTGAGAGTTAAATGGAAGGGGAAAGCGAGCAAGAAAGGAGATGATGCAAGGAGGGGAAACAATGAGACGGAGGCTGATTGAGAGACAAGGAGAAGCTGTTAATTACCCAAATAAACATTTCATTGGATCTGCACGTAAATTTTAAGCACTTTAAACACAGGGTGACTGCTAAGTACCTCTCTTTGCAAAGACCAGTTTTATGACTAACATTACAAGCCTTGGCAATGCCAAGACTGCACGACCAGCAGCTGTGCCACAGCTATTAGGTACAGATATGATGATAATATTTGGTCAGTGAATTCTGAGGTTATCATCACAGCTCCCAGTCTCCCTGGTGAACAAACTCAGAACATATGGCACTCGATGTGCTGAAACTGTCAGGCTCATAATTAACTGATCAGAGTACATATGGAGCTCACAGACAGTATAAATCTCTCAATGTAAAAAATGCTGGGGACTATTGAAGGTGTCAGTGTGAGTCTTCCCTGCAAATCTCTCTTCATTAATGTTTCATATGGAGCCAAATGTGTTGTAATAAAATGGCTATTAATGGAGTTGTATTTATGATGATTTCTCTTTTATGCAGCTGGCGTTAACCTTTTAAACCCTACATTTCACACAGGGCTTTCTCAGAATAATCATCAGTGCCGGCACAGAAACCCCTAGTCAGAGGATCTCTTGATTTGTCCTATTCACACGGAGGTTAGGTTAGTAGGTGCTGGGCAAATAAAAATTCATCAGGTTAGGGGCTGTCACTGACGCTGCTGACGTCAGTGTCAAAATTAAAATCCATTTCAAGTTATAGACACAGTTTGGATTCTGTTTATTTTAGGTATTTATAGATCTCCAATTGGCATGGTATCTAGGGGCAAAGTCATCCCATCTCAGCTGTCTGTACTCTCCAGAACACAGACCTATACTCATGGTGAGACATGTCATTAACCACTCAGAACAGACAGACATATCCTGCTGGTTTCTTTGGCCACAATTTCGCATGGCATTCTTCTTATGCCTGCTTCACATTCAAAGCTTTGGAAAAGTGTATTCTTGAATCCACGTGTTCAAGATAATAGGATCCAGAAAAATATGGAACAGTGTGCATTTATGGACTTGTGTCTGCAGGTATGGGGATGTGTATAAACACAGACAGGTTCTACTAATGCTCAACTGTCTGTGAAGGTTTGTTTCTACAGTCCTAATCCAATTTGGATTAAAGATGATGCCCAAACTGCATTTACCAGTGCACGTGTGCGCTTCATGCTATATGCCATTAGGGCTACGTTGTCTAGATATGTGTAAATTGTGGCTAGTGCAGAATGCCATGGACCACCTGCTAAGCAGGATTTTGCTCCAAGAGCTCATTACATCTGGGCCACAAGATATACCTTTGCTACTGATCAACTCCTCAGTATTGCATACAGCATGTTTTTGATTTATAAAGCCCTAATTGGTTTGGGTTCTGGCTATGACAGATGCTTCTCTCTCTCTGCATTATCTCAGCAGTTCAGACCATCTCAAAGTGACAGCAACCTCTTGATACAAACAGCGTACCCACACTGCAAACCAGGGAATTTGCATGCCCCTTGGTTTGCAAGATCATGTATTTGATGAACTTCAGAGATACTCTTACAAGATCCACCTGTTCTCCCCGATTTATTCTGGGGGAGAGGAGGTTCTGAAGAGGGGTCTTAAGGAAGTTGTTTTGGGTGTTCTCCTTCTCTGATGGATGGATGTCGGTCAGAGTAGGTATCCTGTTCTCATGTTTTATTGCAACTGTTAGATATCAATGTTGTAATGTGCCCAGAGCCTGGAAAAAATTCTCAGATTTACATCTGGACGTCATAGTCTCACCACCACCAATTAACATTTCAAGGGGCAAAACAACATGGGCGCACACAAGGGGGAGATAAAGAGAGAGACAAAGAAACTAGATCAACTTTGTGGAGGGAACTACCTACCAGTCATAGTCCCAGAACATGCTGTGGGTTTATACGTATACACACCCCTAACTCTTCTGAGTGGTAGTAACTCAGGCTACATCTACACTAATAGTTAGGGGTGTGCCACACACCCCTAGCTCAGACACACATAGTATGAGTATAATTAGCAGTGCAGTTGCAAGAGCACAGGTAGTGGCAGTGCAGGCAGGGCTGAGCTGAGTACATATCCACACTTTCATCAGTGCACGGCCCTTTAGACTCGCACTAGTATGATGCCAGCTAGCGTGGGTATGTGTACGTGAACAGGGAAATCACATCCCCCAGCTCAGAGTGTAGACACAGTCTCAGGGTGCATGTTCCAGGCGTAGAGATTCTCACTCAAACTACCAGAACTCAATGCTTCTCTCTCATGCCCTATCTCTGTTTAGCATTGACAGAAGATTGGTACTCCCTCCTCTTAAACTCAACTTACACATCCACAAAGGATTACCCAGACCACATGTCCTTCATGAGCAAAAAGCAGATAATACGCCAGCCTTCCTGGCCTTGTTCACTATATCATTATAAACAACTGCTTCATCTTCGCTGGATGTCTTCTTTTCTCATACAGAAAAGCTGATACAATCCATGGGGGGAAAATAATATATATAAGAAAATGCCTGTATAGAAAATCAATTTTTTCTTGTATGATTTCTTTGGAGGAGGCGTGGCTGCTGGTAACAAATCAGAGGGATCATAAAACAGCCTTTTCTCTACAGTGGATAAGCAAAAAACTGTCAGCTATAGGGCTAACAAAGGAATCCACTTGCTGGGAATGTGTGAATAGATTTAAATAAATGAAAACCTCGGATAAAGAAAAACCTTGGGAAAAGACACGACAGGTAGGTTGGGGCATTATTCTTTATATGGGAAAAGAGAATAAATTATTGTTTCTTAAAGGTAAACTACAATGCATAAAGAAAGCTATGCTCATTGCCTTTATGTGAGGTAAAGAGGTATGATTCAAACTTTTTACCCTGAAAGTGGTTTTGTGCCTTTTATTAAAAATAAATAAATAAATAAAAATTAGAATTTCTAGGTCATGCACTCTTCCTTCTGCAGGCCAAGCAAACTTGCACAAGTTCCATGTGTGCTGTTCTCCAATCTCCTCTATTTCAGAGACTCTCTGCAATCCCCCACTTCCTCCATCATGCAAATGGCTGTGTCTCCCCCTCCCCTTTTCCCATTCCCTCATGTCAGAAGCCCCGTGTGACTCCCATTTTCCCCTTCCTTCACATGCAAGAGGCTCTGTATGCCCTTTATTCCCCCTTTCCTCACCATGGCAGGACTCCTGTGTGCCCCCCTTCATTTTTCCCTCCACTGCTCTAGGGACTGTGTCCTCTGTGTCACCCATGCTAGCATCAGTGGAACTGCACTGGGTTAGTAAATTCCCTAAAGTTCTTCATGTAGATGTAGCAGCTACAACTCAAGATTCTGCCCTATGTAATGTCACAAGCTAAATCCTCTGACGATCGTGCAAGAGGTTTCTAATAAAAAGAGCAACGATGGGTTTCCTGACATGCGACAAGAATGAACACACTTTTGTGGGGGGAGCGGAGATTCAAACAAAATAAAAATGGTAAAGAGCACTGGGTTTTTGTGTGTGTAGTTTACCTTTAAAACACTGAAGTCTTTACAGACCTTCAAAGCTTAACGGGATAGTTAGGATGTAGTGGTTAAACCCCTGCCCGCCTCGTTCTGGTATAAACCCAGGAAATGTTATTTTAATTAGTCTATATGCTGTTTCACACCTAAATTTCCTGTGGTAATAAATGAAATATATATACATATATTGTACCAGTTTTTTTTATAATGTAACTAAAGCAAAGTTACAATGACACAAAAATGCTTTAAAAGCAAAGCACACTTATAACAGAAAATTATATCCTGATGGGCTATATCAGTGGTTTTCAACCTGGGATCCGCAGACTGTCTAATTTCCAAAGGAGTCCCTGCCTCCATTTGAAATTTTTTAGAGGTCCACAAATGAAAAAAGGTTGAGAATCACTAGGCTATACCATAAAAAGTAAACTTGCGCCCACTGGTTCATACTTTAAGCCTAGTATCAATAATGGTTCAAATAATTACAACTACTGTAGTCTCAAAAATGTTTTGCAGATTAATTATAAAATTAAAAACAAATCAAAAATATAATGCAAATAAAACATATGCTAATATAGAGAAGAAAAACAAAATCAGTGGAATGTAGGCCTGTCTTGACAGGAGTAATTGGACATGGGTGAGACCTCATTTCTTGGGGGATAGGATTAGGGAGGTATATGAATCAGCAGTCTGGAAACAGAATGTCTGTACTAGATAAGATAGGGAGGAACACCCAGGGAACCATTTACAATGGACAAAATAAGCTGGGAATGTAAAAATGAGATAAAAAGTAAGTCAAACATGGACAAAGCATGTTGTACAGTGATCAATTCCTATAAAGTAACCAGCCAATCCCAAAACAAGCCAAGCAATGTAAAATGCAATGTGTAAATGTATCTAAAGGAAGAAGTTTGCAGAATAACTTTGGTTGTGTGATATGCATAGAACCCACCCCCTCACCTTGAGCCTGATCAACTCAAATGTACTTTAACTGTATGCCAATAAAGGAACCTGAGTGACAAGACTGGAGGCAAACTGAGTTCTTGGGGAACCAAGTGGAAAAGGTCTTGGGGGAACATCACCAGGGGGAATGGCTGTTTCTTCAGGAAATAGATATGGCTCCTGACCAAGGGGTCAGATCTGCTGCCATGAAGACTATGATAGTAGACAAGCAGCTGATGAAGAGGAGACAGATGATCTTTTCTGATACCTCTGTCTCTTTTTGGGTGATTCAGATGGTCTCTGATATAACAAGAACAAGACTGTGTTTGATAGAGTTGAAGCCTAGCTGGTCTCTCAAGTGCTGATATATACACTCCTAAAGATCTCAAAATCACTTGAGAATCCTTTGAAGAGTGCAGCTCATCAGCATTAGCATTAAACAATGCACATGGTTCAAAAGACAGATCCTCTATTGTCATCTGTACTACTTAAGGTATGCCAGGTGACTGTAACTGAGAGGATGAGATTCTGGAACAGAAGTCTTCAGCAAGGCATGAATTCTGCAACAAATTCTGCTGTCACAGAATCATCAAATACATGGTGCCCTCACTTCTATTTCTGTAGGCATCCAAACTCTATATCTCCCTTGACTTTCTTGTAACCCAGGTCTGCACAACTCGGAAAGCAGCAAGGGCCATATTACTGCAAAAAAACCAGCTGCAGGCCGAAAAGCCCCGCCCCCATCCACTTCTCCCCACCCCACTGCTTGGCTTGCCCCACCCCTACCCACTCCCCGCAGGCTGCACAGTGAACCTGTGCAGGCCGCATGTGGCCCCCGGGGCCACATGTTGTGCAGGCCTGTTGTAACCTGTCAAGTCTCCAACAGCTCTGCCATTCTCTGCAACTTTGTTACCGTTCCCATTCACGTTCAGACAAATCCCATCTCTGCCCTTGTTTAAATGCTTTGTGCCGTCTTCTACGCCGCCTCTTATACCTGTAACTCCCTCCCTGTAGTATTTCAACTCTTCTCTTACTCTACTCCATTTTCCCCTTCCTGCATTTATGAAAGCCACTGTACCCAAGCTGGCCTTTTATGACAACTGTTGTCTCCTGTTCTGTAACACATTCAGTCCCTACCCTAGCTCTCAGTAAAGTACCAGGTAATATATCAGAAGCCGGGAATGGGTGACAAAGGATGGATCACTTCATGATTACTTGCTCTGTTCATTCCCTCTGGGGCAACTGGCCACTGTCACAGGACAGTAGGGCTAGATGGATCTTTGGCCTGACCCAGTATGGCCGTTCTTATGAATAATGGTAGGAGAGAATACAATTCTATTATGTGTGTATAAATACATATTGTAATGAATAAATATTGGTGCAGATTTCAGAAGTTGTGTTTTGTGCCCAAACCCAATCACCCTCATTCTAAAAATTTTTCATTAAAGAGTTGTTTCAAAAGGCATTTTGCAAACTCAGTCTTTAACTTTATGGTTTTCACTGAATGCCAGTTAAATAAAGGATTTGCAAATCGTCCCAACAGGCAACTTAACCAGCATGTGAGCACAACCGGTGGCTTCGTCCTCCTGCAAATGCACACGCAGGCTGTATACAGAGTCAGAGACATCAGATGGGAAAGAACGCCCACTGTAGTTGCTGACCAGAGAGTCTGTGGCCCATTGCTATATAGATTATGTCTATACTGTGGTTAGAGCGCAGTGCCTCCTCATTACCTCTATCTCAGAGTTGTGCGCATGCATCTTCTGCACCATTTCTTCTGCCTCGCGCATGCGCCGGTTCAGCTGGGGTGAGTGCTCGGATGTGGTTAGCTCACTGTCGTATGACTCCAGAATTGCTCTCATTCCATCACGCTCCTGTAGTAAAGAAACAGACTGGTTAGACTTTCCACTGGATCTATGCAGCCGCATCTTCAAACTGACACATCCAATTAAATTTAACATTTTTTACTATTGCTCTCCAACATGGCGGAGAAAATTATTTTGGTTGGAAAGTTATTTCCAGTTCTTCCACTACTCTTTTGTATACACATATCACACACAAACTGAGAGATATAAAAATCTACTGCTCTGAGAGTTGGAAATGTACATAAACACATACATCCCTTTTAGATGGTAGCATGCACACAATATAACTTTTGCCATTTTACACGTATATTCCAAGAACAAATGAAATTAGAGCCCTCAAGTAGAAGACGCTTTTTGGAGACACCTCAGTGTAACTGTTCACGGAAAACAGCAATGAATTATGGGAGCTAAATCAGGGAACCTTATTCTGCCATCAGTGAAGTCAAATATGAGTGCAGAAGTCTTCTAATGAAGAGCCCTTAAATATAAAGCAAGTACTTGATTCTCACAGCATAGATGTGTTTAGTGTAATCCACCACACCAGACAGGATTTGGATAGGATTACATGGAGAAAGAGTACTTTACCTTCCAAGTGGAAGGATTAAATTCTCATTTTATGAAGGGTTTCTCAATAATGTGATCATTAAAAATGTAGGTTAATCCACAGCTGAAGATAAAAATGAATGGATACTAGAAGGGCCTCAGTAGAAAGTACTGACCAATGAAAACATTAATTATTTATTTCTATTAGCATGGAATGCATGAGGCAAAGTTGGAAGTGATCCATGCCCTTACAAGCTTAAAATGGCCACTGATATGGAGGTTATCAATTTTATTTTCATTATTATCACTCCCAGCTAAGAGAATTGTTCTTTCAGTTCATATGTTAGACACACACTTTCTGATACTGAAGGAGCTCGGTTCAAACCCCTGCAGGTTCAAACCCCACAGTGGAGATTATGATTCTTTGGGGAAACTGTATGTACAATTTATGAAGTCTGGTTGATACTATGAAGTTATTAAGAAAATAGTATTACTCAATGTCTCTTTGTAAATGTTGACTCCAACATGGCTGTCAGGCCCTTTAGCAAGTATCTATCAAACTAGGGACAACTGGAAGGCAATTAACTAATGACTGTACTCTGAACACACCAATGTGTATGCTAAAAAGGTTGGCTCAAACTAGGAGAACCAGTTTTCTTCAATCCTCAACAGGGGATTGGGCATTTGAGAAAGGAAAATTCCCAAAGAGATGGAGGTGACAAAGTAAGAGTTTTAAAAGGACTCTGAGGAGGAGAGAGACAGAGGAAATTTGGGGCAAGAGAAGGGAAGAGACATGAAAGTTTTTATAGCAAGAAGACTCAGTTTAGCTGTGGGACCAAAGAAGGTCTAGGAAGAGAGAGACACTGTGGTTCAAAAATCAAGCCATGAGTTGCAGCAGAAGGATCTTGGACTATCCCAGAGGAACCAGACCCCAGCCCAATAAATGCTTGAATGGTGAGGAAACTGAGGAAGGGGAATGCATGTAGGCTTTGTTTTTGTATAGATCTGTATATTTCTCATTCTACTGAGTAAAGAGCAATGATATTTTAGACTAAGAAACCAAAGTGGATAATGCATGAAGTGCTGCAGTTGAGTGGCAAGCATCTGAAGTTAAAGGAGAATAAAAAGGAAGATGCAAAACTAAGAGCTGAATACAATATGTTGATCAGAGAGGTTAAAAAAAGAATGCAAAGAGTGACAGAAACAAATGGATAAGCAAACACTGCAAAGAAGCAGAAGAATACACACAAAGAAATGTGACAGAGAAGTTATATTGCGAGACAAGAGAACAGAGTAAGACTTGTGAGTTGGAGATGTCAGGAATGAAAGACGTGCAGGCAAATAACAGGACAAACAAGCAATGAATAACAGATGGAAAGAATATTGTAAAGAGCTATACACAGTGCAGTGTACAGGGGATACCAATGTCTCCTCTCGCCTCGTGGCAAACAGGACAGCACAAGGTGTTGCAAAGAGGTGAGAGGCCACAGTGGAATCATCTGAGTGCCAGTGAGGCAGAAAATGTGCCATTGTTTAGTCCAGGGGCAGCCAACCTGAGCTTGAGAAGCAGCCATAATTTACCAATGGACATTGCCAAAGAGCCACAGTAATACATCAGCAGCCCCCCTTCAGCTCCCACGCACCCGCTCCCAGCATCTCCCACCCACAGGCAGCCCTGCCGATCAACACCTCCTCCTCCTTCTCCACACCTCCTGATTAGCTGTTTAATGAGATACAGGAGGCTCAGGGAAGAGGGGCGGGGAGTGAGGGCATGGCAGGCTCGGGGGAGGGGTGGCGTGGGGGCAGAGCCGAGGGTTGAACAGTGAGCACTCCCTCAGCATATTGGAAAGGTGGCACCTGTAGCTCCAGCCCTAGAGTTGGTGCCTATACAAGGAGCTGCATATTAACTTCTGAAGAGCCGCATGTGGAGCTGCAGCCACAGGTTGGCCATCCCTGGTCTAGCCAGTGGAGGGATTTCTCGGCAGGGAAGCTAAACTAACATGATCTTAAGAAAATAGGGGGGAAATTTGAATGGATTGTGCGGTGAAGAGGAATTGAGAAAACAGGGCTAGGGACCACTTGCTGGGAGCCTGAAAATAGATTTTGTTACAGTATTTATGTTCAGAAATGAAGACCACAGCTGAGCACGAGGAGCGAGAGTTTTCAATTATAACTTCCATCTGTTTTGATTTATTATTGGTAGAACTGCTGAATAAAGCTTGCACTGTGGTTTAAACTATACATTCCCTCATAGCTTATTTGTTTTTCAAATCAGAGATGAGCCTTGACAGGCAAGAACCCATCGTCTTATCCCTTACTCCTTTAGAGGCGAAGAAGTCTTCCCCTCAGAAAAGTGTCCTGATCCCATGGTCCTCACTTTGGTAGCTGAGCAATGTAGGAAGCTACTGAAACATGTCTGTGGATCTGTTCTGAAGTGTACATAGTTCAGCAGCTGATTGGGAGCCAAGCCTTGTACCTTAATTGCCACTCTTTGTCCTAGTAATGAATCATTTCTAAATGTGGATGCTTTCTCAGTGCAGAGATGGACTGGGAGCTCTGGAAAAGGACCCAGACAGCGGATATCTTTGATGTTTAAATTTGATGGGGTTCTGTTTTATTTTCCAGTTGAAACAGTGCTCAGCCCATTGAGCAGTCCTTGATATAATGGACAGACAACACTGTTCTGTCCAACTATGGCACTGATGAGGGATGTGCAGTGGAAAGCAAGGGCTAGAGAACTCAGGAGAGGAGAGAGGATGAGAGCGTTGCAACCATATCTTTAGCTGTAAGCAGATCCAAAGATCAAATCTGAAAATCCCAATAAACTCTCTGATGTGTTCTAACCCTAGACTCTGAAATAGCCTGGCAGGAAACAGCTTTTTCATCATCATTTTCCCTTGGGTGAAGGCCGTTTGCCTGAGGAAAGATAAATTTCCAGGTGGGCTATCCTAAGGAGGACAGCACTGCCTGCACTGCTATTTCTCTTTGGATTTGTGGAGATATTTTATAGATAAGGGTGGCTGGCAGTGATATCCTTCCTCCTGGGCCAGCATGAAAGCAAATTTCCTTACATATATCTGTCAGGTCAATAATTCTGTTTCTGTAGCTAATGGCTAGAACTTCTCCCTCCCCAGCAAAGTGTTTGCTTTTAGGCAGGTCTGAGCAAAGCCCAATAACCAGATATTATTTATGTTAAAACCTGTTTTCGTTCATTAACTTTGTTCCTCCAGATCTAGACTGTTGTCTGGTTCCAAGGTCCTTTCTCAAGGCTGAACCAACCCCAAGCTTCTTAGTTGACCTTTCAGTATATTAAATGTTTTGAACACATTTTTGCATCATCTTCAGCAGGCATCCTCCATCTTGTCTTTCACACCTTGAATTTGTACATTCCTCCCTCTCCACACTTGCACTCACACACACAATGCATTTAAGTGCTTGACACAGACCCGGTATACAGGCTTGCTGGGCTGAGCTGTTAGCATCACATATACTATTTCGGAAATGTAGCCGTTTTCATTTAGGGTGGGAGGGGGGAGGATATGGGGAAACCACTTTTGTAATTCTGTCGTTTAAGTAAAATACGCTGATAACTCTTGACTGGATATCTCCCCAGAGAGTGGGCTACAGAAGAAGCATTTCAGCACTGTTAAGCTGGCAAACACTGGCAGATTTATCTCAATTATTTATACGGCATTGTGAGAGAAAGTTCACATCACAGGTCCTATCTGGTACTTTTCAATGCACTGAGGAAGCGCTTGCCATACGTGTTGCTATACCAAGAGGATTTCATGCATTTATATATCAGGGTGAACTGGCATCAACATGACAGTCAGTGCAAAGGATTCCCGAGGAATTTTTGCTCTCAAATTTATTCCAGAGGACCACACTTAATTACTTAACTCTGTTATATAACCTGAATTCTCAGACTTGACAAACATCAAAATTCTCCAATGCGATTAAAAGGAGATCAAATACCTTATCGCCCATCTAATCTCTATATGCACATCACTCTCTGAAGGGAATTGCATGTTAAACATACCCGACATTTTGAATGGTCATTGAGACTGCTACTCCCTTTTATTTTCTCCATCAGCATCTTAGAGGCAGGCAGTATATGCGTTGTCTGATATTGGCGACGTACGGCTACTATGGGGCCCCCACAGAAAGCTCCATGCTCCTTATGATAAATCCTGTTCATCAGGAGGCTGTAAGCTCTCGTGGAAAAGAATTAGGGACCCTATTTATTTCTTTTCCCATTTACACAGAAACACTATTTTCTAACTCTTAGTAAGAAGAGAGGCGGCAGCACTCGACAGACAGAGTTTTGCATGAGCAACCTTTCACTGGAGATGTTTGTATTTTGTTCCTGAACACCACACTGAGCACGGAATAGCCTAACGTTCAACTTCTATCATTTCACACAGGGTGGCATTTCAGAGGCCTTGTAGGGCAGTGGTTCTCAACCAGGGCTCTGGAGTCCCCTGGGGGGCTGTGAGCAGGCTTCAGGAGGTCCACCAAGGGTTGAAGTCAAAGCCTGAGCAATGTAGCTTCCGGAGGGGGTGGGGGGAGAGCTGTGGTGTGGGGCCCCAGGCAATTGCCCTGTTTACTACCCCCTAATGCCAGCCCTGCCTATATACATAAAAAAACAATTGTTGTGGTACACGTGGGCCACAGAGTTCTTCTAGCATGATGAGCGGGGCCTCAGAAAGAAAAAGGTTGAGAACACCTGTTATAGGGGATATTCTCTGCCAAGAGAGTTGGTTTAAAATATCTGACATTTAGAGCAATGTGGTCCATTCCAAAAGCAAAAAATAAAATAAATACATAAATAAACTGCACTTCAGGGTATCTTTGTGAGCCCCAAATGCCTTTGAACAAGGTAAATCACTCCAGTCCTACTATTTCATAGCAAAATTCTAACTATTGTTCACAGGACCACCCACCTTACCTCATTACTGATGAAAGAAGCTGAGATGATCCTAATTTGGGTGGCATGTACTCCAGCCTTATCCTGGGCTCATTGCCTCTTAGTCAGGAGGAGCCACACCTTCCCCGTGGACACATGCTGTGGTTTTGTTTTTTGAACTCTGTGGCAGGAAAAATTTTAGAGTGTCTCTGAATGCTCAGATTAAGAAAATTCACTCAATAAACTATCTTATGGGCTGTTTACTTCTCCCTAAGGAAGACTGGGTTTCTCAGATCAAAGACGATGAGAGGGAAACCCTGTCACCTCTAAGCCACTGGTTCATGTCTAGCCTGGTTGAGAATCACCAAAACTGATCATCAGGCCATTGTTGGTTAGAATGGAACAAGCTTGTGCTGCTAGTCCAGTTCTGAGGGAACAGGTCCACATAACAAAGCCCATCATCACAATTGACATCTCTCGGGGTTCAAGTATATAGGGATTTTGGCTCACCGGCAGGTGGTACACAGAGACTGTCCTTTGATTAGATTGTTTGGTTCTACAGACATTCCCATGCTAAATGTACCACTGCCAACAGCTCAGGCATGTTCTACCACAAAGTGTTTCCAATCAACCTGTTGCTCTGCTTCAGTCCTGGTTGGCTCACTCTCCTCTTTCTCCAGCTCACTCTTTTTCCCATGTATTAAAGGAATAGCTGGAAATAAAACCTATTTTCCAGCTTTGCTGTAGAGAGATTGTTGATAGTCTCAGTTGAGAAGCCAGGAACTGTAGTGACAGACTGATTAGCTGCCACACAACCAGAAGTGTTAGCTCTATGATTTATCCCGGTGGACTGTACTCATGTTTTGGCTCTGCTCTCTCACCTTATTTTCCTGACCTGATGAGCATGCAGTGAAACATGCACTAGCTTTCCCATGACATTGGGGTAATAATGTAATGACCCCTGTCACATGTCTAACTGACTCTCTCTCTACTGGACATTCATCAGTCTGCTAGAAAGTGATCCAAAAGCTGAATTTTCATGTATTTTAAGCTTCTGGAGTCTGAACAGAATCCAGCCATTATGAATGGCTTGGGGACTCTCTCGGCACACTTTTGGGGTGTAAATCCTCTTTCTAGCACCCCTTCCTGAGAGCTGAGATACTGTTCAACTGCCCAGCCTCTGGGACCAGTGCTGACCTCCCTTCTTCCCTGCAATTGTCCTGTAGCTTGAACACACTCTTTCCCAGAACTCCAGCTGTGAGTGCACTATGGATTTACAGAAGTGACAAAGAGTCCTGAGGCACCTTAAAGACTAACTAAAGTATTAGAACATAAGCTTTTGTGGGCTAATACCCACTTCGTCGGATGCATGCAGTTCAAGAATCCAGGGGCAGGAATAAATAGGTAGGCAAGAACCAGGTTAAAGATAACAGGGTGGGTCCAATGAGGCTGAACCAGCTGTTATCTCTAATCAGGGAGGGTGAGGTATTCCTCTAGCAGCTGAACTGGAGGTGTGAACAGCGAGAGAAGAGAAACTGCTCTTGTACTTAGCTAGCCATTCAAAATCTCTGTTCAGTCCCAAATTGATTGTGTCAAATTTGCAAATGAATTGCAACTCTGCAGTTTCTCTTTGCAGTCTGGTCTTAAAGTTTTTTTGCTGCAAAATGCTGACCTTTAAGTCTTTCATGGTGTGTGCAGGAAGATTGAAGTGTTCTCCTACAGGTTTTTGTATATTGCCATTCCTGATATCTGATTTGTGTCCATTTATCCTTTTTCGTAGGGACTGTCCAGTTTGACCAATGTACATAGCAGGGGCTATGTACATCGGTCATGTACCTCTGCTATGTACATAGAATACCTCACTCTCCCTGATTAGAGATAACAGCTGGTTCAGCCTCAATGGACCCACCCTGTTATCTTTAACCTGGTTCTTGCCTACCTATTTATACCTGCCCCTGGATTCTTCCACTGTATGCATCCGATGAAGTGGGTATTAGCCCATGAAAGCTTATGTTCTAATACTTTAGTTAGTCTTTAAGGTGCCACAGGACTCTTCGTCACTTCTGCAATTCCAGACTAACACGGCAACCCCTCTGCTTCTATGGATTTACAGTTTTCTTCTTCAGGGAATGTGATAAGTGTAACACAACACGTACACAGACTTTGCACAGGATTTTAAAACATCATATTCTTCTTGGATTCCTGTCAGCTCAGCAGTGACAAAGTGGCTGAAAGAAGTCTGTTCTACCACTTTCTGTCTTATGCTAGCTTCACAGCTTCATCCATCTTTAAACCTTTTTGTTCGATGTTATGCTTCACCATGTCCACCCAATGCATCCTCAGTCTTCCTCTATTTCTAGTTCCTCACACTCTAATGTGAATCATCAGGTACGGTTTCTTTTCCAGGTCCATTCCTGACATCTGCGAAAACCATCCCGAATACCTTGAATCTTTTATAACACCAACATTTCTTGCCCTAGCCATTTTCTTATCCCTTCATTTTTTCTCCAGTCTTGAAACTTAGTATGCCCCTCAGCCAGTTCATTTCAGCAATCAATATCTTTCATTTACCAGCTTTCCTCAGACTCCAACATTCTGACTCATTCAGCAGTGTCATCACAACAATTGCTTTATATACGCTGACTTTCATTTTTATCAAAATGTCTTTAACATCCCAGGTCTTGCAAAGTTTTCTGAA
Organism: Dermatemys mawii; assembly: GCA_007922305.1. Classification (NCBI taxonomy): domain Eukaryota; kingdom Metazoa; phylum Chordata; order Testudines; family Dermatemydidae; genus Dermatemys; species Dermatemys mawii. The sequence continues at coordinate 10,301,250 of ML677381.1, read as the reverse complement.
TACAGCAGTGGCTAATCTATTCCGTTTACATCATCTACACAATTCCTATTTTTCAATACTCATCCTCCAAGGTGTACACACTTTTCCACTTGTTCTAGTTCTTTGTCTCCAACTTTGATCTTTACCTCTTCCTATTGCCATAATGTTTGTCTCCTCCATAGTGATCTTCAGGCCAAATCTTGTGCTTTCCTGGTCCACCTTGTTAAATATTCTCCATCGTGCTATGATTCAATATCTGCAAATCTAAGGTTATTTGCTATCCTTTCACATAACATGACTCCTCCCATTTCATCTCCCAGTGCTATAACCATCACTACTTCCAGTACCAAGTTGTACAAATCTGGTGATAGCATGCATTGACTCACTGTTGTGGTTTTCCTGAACCATTCCATCAGCTTCTTGTCTCATTGCACTCATGGACTTCTGTAAATGTTTTCTATCAGTTTGATTTTTTTCTTGGGGATGCCATATATTGTCAAAATTTGCCATAATCCCATCTGCCAAATGCTATCAAAAGTCTGTTTGAAATCTATAAACAGGTTCTGGTATGTTCCATGGGCTTTTCTGCGATCTACAGTACGGTCTTATCACAAATAGCTCCAGTCTTATCACAAATAGCTCATTTGTTCTACTTCACCCTGGTCTGAAACTAGCCTGTTCCATGCAACTGCTATTTCCATGTACCTCTTCATTCTCCTTGGCAACATTCTGGAGAATAAGTTTGAAGAGATTTCTGAGATCAGCAGGAGGAGGGAAAATGATTAATTATAAGAAATTCTCACAAGAGACTCTTGTCCTGTCATTGCCTTATGCAGAGTAAATGGGAGGGAAAGCTGCACTGTAATCGCAGCCATGAACTAGACTCAATCCCTTGGAAACCAGTTACATTCACCGAAGGGATCACATCTTCACAGAATACCCTCTCAGGATTAACTTTTTCTCCATTCTCCTCCCATTTAATTCTTTCCTTACATAAATCCATAACTTGACTGCCAGGAAGAACTGCTTCAAGATAAGGAAGGTCACTTTCCATCACAGTGTAGACACCAGAAAGTACTGATCCAGGAGCTGCAATACTATTAGGAGGTCCTTCTGCTGCCTAAATGTCGATTCTAGGGAGAGAGATGCTGCTAACATATAAATAACATAGCTACAGTCTTCTCTATTAACAAGTCTAATACCACTGACACAATAACACTGAGTGTCTTGAGTGCCCATCCCATGTCTCCAAGGAACACAAATACAGGAGCGAGAGGGGACTCCTGCGTTGACCAGGAGAGACAGCTAAGGAAAGAGTAAAACACAGCTGACAAAAATGTTTTAAAAAAGCAATTTGACCCACTCATTTTTGGAGTGTTTCTCTACTCCTGTTGGTGCTTATTAACTCCTCCCCAAACACACATACAGAATCCACCACTGACTTTCTAATTAGTTATAGATGGGAAAAAATCAATAAGATAGAAATTAAAGTTACAAATCTAACTGGAGTCAGTCACATACCTAGGGAAAATTTGTTCCTGGGGTAAAGTTTATCTAGTGTCATAATTTTATTGAAATCCTATATCTTCCTATTGACTTTTATCGTTTCAAGCTGGATTCCAGAGCTATCATTATTACAGTTTCAGTGTTGCTCACAGGGCCGAGAGGGGATTTTCCCTTTATAAACAAGCTGTAATTGTCTGCTTTATTGATCAATAAATCTCTCAACTGCCTCACTTCACCAAGGTTCTTTTCTGTTTAGTCTTCTCAACCATTCTCTGAGAGAAAACATGGGGAGAGGGGGTGGTTTGGGGGCTTGGTTTGTTGTTATTTGTTTAAGAAGAGACTGTTTTGTTGTTAGTAATAAAAGAGCAGGAATTGTACTGGTCTGCTTTGATAATGGCTTTTTAATGACAGATTCTAGTCACAGTAAAATCCGCTTTATTTCCACATGAGTTAACTTCAAATATTAATCCAAAAGCAAACACACAGTTCGCTTGCTCTATCGCTTCTCTGCGGATTGAAGTCTGAAAGAGTCGTTTTGGAAAGGAGAATTGTAATGATATTTTCTACTTGGTGCCTTTTTGATGGTATGGAAGCATTCCCATTTCTAGTGTTAAACTCGCCTTTTGCTTAATTAACAGCGATTTAAAGAGAATGTTAATAGTCTTTTTCATTATGAGGAAATCAACTGAAGCTCTTTTCCCCCTACCCCTTTTCAGACTCATAAGTCTAATTAATGAAAACAAGAGGAAATTTCAAAACAAGAAGCAAGGCCCCCGTCACCATTCACAATCGGGCTTAATACAGCCAAATCTCCCTGGCCCAGACAAAACGGACACTATGGACATAATGTGGGTAGAATGTCAAGTAAACAAAATCCTTTTCAACATATTTGATGGATATATATTTATATAAAGGGATGGCTTCATATATGGCATAGTTTTCAGGGAATTGGGGTTTAGCTTAAATCTTTAGGTTAGATGCTTTCTAACATAAATGTGAAGAAGTAAAGGTACAATAATAAGCAAAGTTTGGCTCATCAATTCATCAGGAGTAGATATATGACAGAGCAGGATAAATCAGTGTCAAATTAGGAATGAGTGAGGCCTGGGCTACACTGTGGGGGAGGGAGTCGAAATAAGATATGCAACTTCAGCAACACTATTTGCATAGCTGAAGTTGAAGTATCTTAGTTCGACTTACTTGGCTATCCTCACGGCAGCGAGTTGACCACAGCGGCTCCCCTGTCGACTCTGCTTCCTCCTCTTGTGGAGCTGGAGTTCTGGAGTCAATGGGAAGCACATTCGGAGATTGATTTATCACATCTAGACGAGACACGATAAATTGATCCCCGATACAGCTAACACTACCCGCCGATTCAGCGGGTAGGACAGACATACCCTTAAACACATCTCTACATTTGCCTGACAGCACCCTATTGTACCGCATTCCAGATAGCTCCCCTGACCAGCAAAGATACTGAACACTTCTTTGAAGGACTATCACTGAAAAGCCATCAAGAATGCAATCAGAGGCCATCAGTTTTGATGGTCTCTCAACTGCTGGTTGGCCAACCTCCATCGAACAAAGTTTCTTCTACGCAGGGACCCACAGAGAGGAAAGCATGACAAGGAAGGCAGGCCCTGGATCTTCTCAGTGGTGCACTCCAGGAGTTTTGTTATTTCAAAGATCTGTAACTCTCAAGCATTTTAAGAGTAAGAATACCCTGATTGACAAACGCCTTATCTAAGCCTGTATCCCTTGTTTTCCTACCACATTGTCTCCCGACTGTCCACAAAGTAGGGAGCACGTGCAAGAAACTAGGAGTGAGGGGGGCGGGAGGTTTGGAAGGTCTGAGACACTGCCTGACAGGGTCTGTGGCAGCTGGATGGAGGCATCCCAAGTCCCAAGGAAGGGTGTCAGACAAGGATCTGAGCCTGGGACTGTGCCCTTGAGTTCCACAGCTAGAAATAGCAATAAGGCTATCTTGACCCAGTTGGTTGGAAAGCATACAGGGTCCTCTCAGAACAACATGATGATCTATATAGTGGCAGACTGGGACAGATTGTAATAGGTGTCCTTTGACTAACGCAGTACAGTATGTGCATATGCAAGACAATTTGAGTTACCATGCAAAAATAATATTTTATATAAATACATGGCAAATTTCATTCTGAAGTATATAAAAATATGCTAAATGTGTGTTCCCAGGGAAATCTAATAAATCGCTCTTCTGGAAAAAGATCTTGCATAGAAGAACAAGTAAAACTCCTCCTGGAGGAGGTGGGAGGAGGAGACAATTAACTTGAAAAATGATCAACAAGGGGCCAGGCAGGCAACATATGATGGGAAGGAAGTGAATGGCTTCTGCTAGACTGGGGTTCTCAAACCTTTTTGTAGGTCAGACTGCATGTTAATAGACAGATTATCTCTCAGACTAAGACCTCCCCATCTGCATCCCATTTTTGGTCACAGAGCATCACTGCGGCAACCACATCAATTGTTTACAAATTATATTATAAAAGAGTTTAATCTATTATTCTTTGTATTTAGTAAAAATAAACAAAAATAAAATTGAGAAAAACCTTTCAAACCTTCCTTAGCCACAAAAGCAACAACTACAAAAAAGGTACATGCTGCTTCTCTCCCTCACCCTTCTCTACCTCTTTTGCTGGTTGTCTTTCAGCCAAAGGTTTCTAGTCACAAACCACCAAATAATTTCCTCATCAGACACCTCTCAATAGTTCTCTCTGAGGCTGACAATTTTCACACTACTTTGTAAATTAGAACTAAAGTCAGACATACATGTATACACATATCAATGACTCTCTAGTTGAGACCTCAATTAAAAGAATATTTTAAAAAAAGCCAGACTAACTTCATAAAAATATCAAGCAGCTCTCGCTACCCTTGAATTGCCACCAAGCATCTTAGAGGGCTTAATTTTTTTTCCAGATTACTCTTGCTTCCCACCTAAGTCCTTCTACACATATACTCTCTGCTTACATTTTTAGTCCTGGATGAATGAAGTCTTATTCTCAGGGGCTGAGGCTATGGTATAACGGTACCTGATATGGAAATGCTGAAATTTACTGTCTCATTCAACGCAATCAATGCTTCTCTCAGAATCAAATGAACATGTGCTTTTATCATCCCTTGTCCACCTCAGCCATTGTAACTTGGATGAGAAAGACAGGTGACAAGAAAAGCAGGTGGCTTCTTCAACAGGTCACAGTCTCTCCCGACAAGCTGTTAACTGAGAAGACTCATGATAGCCTTTCCCTCAAATTATATATCCCACCACCAAGTTCTCCTTCCACCCCACAACTGACATTCTTGCTTCTCTCTGACCTGTGCCATTTCTGCCGACCTCCTACTGAAGCCGTTTTCTAGCGAAGGAACATAACCATGTAGTTATTAACAAAGGATTAACACCAGCTTCTCAGCCCCTTAGGGACAGAGCTTGGTGCTGCCATGCATGAGTCACAAACCCAGTATCTCAACATGGGCTCAACCCAGTCTGGGACCACTAATGATAGATGAAGTTCATAATGCCACTTATTCTTAAAGCACCCCAACACTTCCCATTTAAGACCACGTTTTCAGAAGCTTATATCTTTACAAGGCTAACAGTTTGGGTGAAAATTTTCCATGCCGGGTGTCTGTCTCAGGCTGGGTTTTTCTTTCCCAAGAAAATTTCAAGAAAACTGGTCCTACATTTTCCAAGAATGAGATGAGGGAAAATATGTTTTGCCTACATTTAAAAATAAATACATCTTACAACTTTTGGCAGGAGGGTTGCCTTGGTATCAGGGATGTGTCTTTTTCCATCCCCGTGAAAAAAGACCCATAGTTAGACAAGTTATACATCTACTGAAAAATCTCTTTTCCCACATGCTCAGTAAAAACTTGTTACAGTTTGGCAGCAAAATTCTCCAATGCTTCTATCTGCATTGCGCATGCTCTAAGCCTAGGGCTGCACGGACTCAGCAGAACTTTCCCTGCAATTGCTTCTCCATACTGCCAGGGACCACAGAGGCACCCCACAAAGGAATTGAGAGTAGAGAGACTGTCTCCTGTGCTCTCTCTGATACCTTGGCGGGAACCCAGGCGGCGTGGACAAAGAAATGCAGAGAGGACAAAGGGTGACCTCACACTTACATATTCCCTTTTTTCCTGGTTTTTTACTCTTGCCTAGTAAGTAACCTCCCCCTATGATGACCTCTAAATCTCTCCTGCAACAGCCAGTTTCATATAGTTTTAACTGATTAAGTACCATTAATCAATTTTCTATAGCAGAAGAATAAAAAAAAATGAACTCAGCCATACTCTGAGCAGGTGCTACCATAAAAAGTGGATGGGGGCAGACGTGAGCTAACGACCTAGAAGCTCCCTGCTGAAGACTGTATCGACACTGGAGGAGAAGGGAATTCCAGCACTCCTTCATGGTAACATTCTCTGAACCTTCTTCCACTTCCACACACAAGGTCAGGTAGACAGGCAGAATTATGGGGTCGCGATAATGGTGTAGGGAGGAAGGCTTTACATTTATTAGCAACTGGGGAATCTTTCGGGGAAGGAGAAGCCTATACAGGTAAGAGAGGTTCCACCTAAACCAAAATGGAACCAGTCTGCTGGCATGTAAAATTAAAAAGGCCACAGAGGAATTTATAAAGTACGGGCTGTGGGAAAACCGACAGGTGCAAGGGAGTACAAGGTTCAGACAGAGACATCCCCAGGGGAGGATCTATTAACAGGGATTCTCTATATCCTAGTAAAGAGGAGATAAAGCACAGGCGTGAAATGAAGAGAAACAGTAAAATGAAAAAGAGTCCCATTCAATTATATCACATGAAGTCAGACAACTAAAGAGTGACACATTTTATAAGTACTTTTAAACAAATGTTGAAAGTCTAAATACTTCCATGGGTGAATCTGAGTGCCTGGTATTAAATTACGATATTGATATAATAGGAATCACAGAAACTTGGTGGAATGATAACCATCAATGGGACATGGCAATACCACGGTACAGTATATACAAGAATGACAGAGGGGGTCATGTTGGTGAGGGAATGGCTCTATATATGAATGAAATCATTGAGTAAAATACAGCAAAAATCTTCTATGAATCACACTATACCACAGAATCTCTATCGATAGAAAGTCCATGTTTGAACAATAAGAGTATAGCGGTAGGAATATGCTCCTGACCACCTCACCAGGATGGTGAAATGCTCGGGGAGATTAGAGAGCTATAAAAACAGAAAACCATAATAATAAAGGATTTCAACTATTCCCCATAATGACTGGGTACATATCACCTCAGGATAGGACACAGAGATAAGTTTCTAGACACCATTAATGACCACTTTTTGGAGCAGCTAGTCCTTGGAACCCACAAGGGGAGAGGCAATTCTTGATTAGTCCTAAGTAGGGCATAGGATTTGGTCCAGCGGGTGAATATAGTTGAATCACTCAGTAACAGCACACTTCAGGTAATTAAATTTAACATCTTTGGGGGAGGGATACCAAAGAAGCTGATCACAGTAGAACTGACTTCAGAAATGGGAAGTACACAAAGAAGGAAGCTGGTCAAACGGAAATTAAAAGGAACAATCACAAGATACAAATGCCTGCAAGCTGCATGGAAACTATTTAAAAACAGCATAAATAGAGGTTCAAATGAAATGTATACCCCAAATTAAAATAATTAGTAAGACAACCAAAAATATGCCACTATGGCTAAACAACAGAGTAAAAGAGGTGGTTAAAGGCAAAAAGGCATCCTTTAAAAATTGGACATCAAATCTTATTGAGGAAAACAAAAAGGAGCATAAACTCTGGCAAATCAAGTGTGAAAGTGTAATTAGGCAGGCCAAAATAAAATTTGAAGAGTAACTAAAAAAACAAAAAAAAAACCTAAGAGCAAAAGCATCAGAAGCAGGCAGTCTGCAAAACAATCAGTGTGGCCATTGGATGATGAAGGTGCTAAAGAAACACTCAAGGAATAAAAGGCCATGTGGAGAAGCTAAATGAATTATTTACCTCAGTCTTCACTGTAAGAAGATGTGAGGGAGTCATTCGTTTTAGGTGACAAATCTGAAAAAGTCTGAGATGTTACCAGAAGTCTTTTTAGGTGACAAATCTGAAAAAGGTGTCTTTTTAGGTAGCAAATCTGGACAAAAAAGGAGTCTTTTTAGGTGACAAATCTGAAAAAATCTGAGATGTTACCAGAAGAGGTTTTGAAACAAATTAATAAATTAAACTGTAATACATTACCAGGACCAGATGGTATTCATCCAGGATCTCTGAAGGAACTCAAATGTGGAACCGCAGAACTAACTGGGGTATGTAACCTATACTTAAATCATCCTCTGAACCAGATGATTAGAGGACTGCTAATGTGTTGACAATTTTGAACAAAGGCTCCAGAGAAGATCCTGGCAATTACAGGCCAGTGTGCCTAACTTCAGTACCAGGAAAACTGGTTGAAATTATAGGAAAAAGAACAGCATTATCAGACAGTCCAGATCAATGGGGGCTGTGGAAAGCGTCGGCCAGCACATCCCTCGGCCCGTGCCGCTTCCCGCAGCCCCCATTGGCCTGGAACGGTGAACCGTGGCCAGTGGGAGACACGATCGGTTGAACCTGTAGATGCAGCAGGTAAACAAACAGTCCTGGCCCTCCAGGGGGCTTACCCCAGTAGGCCACAGGCCAAAGGTTGCCAATCCCTGTTCTAGATGCTACCATAATACAAATAATAAATAATTTACCTGGACATCACATAAATGGATCAACCCTGTCTTTGGCCTGACAAGCTCTCCATATCATTACAGATTGGATCCTAGTCAGTGCTACCTGGGAAGTTACCTATCTCAACTACTAAGCAACAGAATGGTTCCTTGTTAAAAAGTTATCGTTAGTCACTCATTCATTGATTCAAATTGTACATTTTAAAAACATTCATCCTACTAAATGATATGCCATTATGTAATTCACAATATTTTACCCACATTCATCCTCATTTTACAGATGTACAGCAATTTGAATAAAGACCTGAATTTTGACAAGTTATAAATGACAAACTCTCTCTCAGGTCACTGCACACAACACATCTACATTATCCTTAAATAATTCTAGTTAGGAAATTACTCCCTGACTCTGCACTTAGCTTCTTCAGCAAATGCAGCTCATCCTCTCCACTGTGCAAACGTTGTCTAAATGAAATGTTAGGCAGGGAAATGTCTGGGAGGGGTTTGGCATTCTCCTACTGGAAGACTAAGGCTTCAAGTCACAGCAATGGGCAACCACGCAGTGGTATATAGGCTAGGAAAACGGGCTGTGTTCTAGACTGTTAGGCACAAGAGGACAGCAGATTAGTGATGTATTCATCCGTAACAGGAAAAGCCCCATCTACACTACAGACAGAATATTTAGTTGTAGCTGACTTATAATTCACTTTATCTGACAGGTGGGTCCAGTGCACCCATACAGCTGCTTTTTCTACCCTCCACGCATTGGTTTTTAACTGTGTTTAGCCAACAGTAAGCCTTGTGGAAGTTTTCCCACATTACCGTAGCAACTCCACCAGTGCTAGTGTTCTGAAATCATGGTTGTCTGTAGATCTGGTCTGAGACGATCTACATGGCAAGGGGATAAAAATGCCAGTAGCTGATTTGCACTAATGCTCCTATTCATTGCCTTGAAAAATGTAAGGTACAATTATAAGAAGGAGGTGGCAGTGATGACAGTGAAGCCTGAAAGATCAATGTATTATCACAATAATGCACATAACCCATCTACACGACTAACGAAATTGATCCAAATGTACTCTCCTGGGAATGGCAGTAACAACACTGTGCCACTTAACTTCATGTGCACCCCAAAGACCTATCAGGCACTGCTTCTGAATATTGTTTCACATTTAAAATTGAGTTACAACTAAAATATTATGACTTAATTCCACATTACTTTAGTAGGCTAAACGTTTAAAAGTTTATATTTTGAACATGAAAATGAGTATCTAAAGGGAGCCTTTAAATAAATAACCAGTGCAACCACTGAAAAAGGTTAAAAAATAATAATAAGTACGACTGAGCAAGTTTGAATATTCTCCTTATCAATCTCCTTTAAGGGCAGTTTCCTATTGCTTCACCCTAAAGCATAGTTCACTCAGCATGAGCATTATGGATCTTATTAAATTAATCAATAGTGAGCCTCAGGGCTTGCTTTCAAACAGACAGCAAAATGAAAGGTATGAAGTGTGACTGCCTTGGGCTCCAGCCCCCTAAGTAGCACAACTCAAATGGCCTTCTGCATGTAATCAAAATAAGCCTGCCAGTTTTACAGTAGGACAGACATTTGCCAGTATAAATATTCTATTCCAGTAATAAACTTAACTGTGGACCATTAACTAGGAATGGAACTGCCATGTTGAAACAAGACTCGGGGTACACCTAGTTCAATATCCTGTCTCTGACAGTGGCCAGTACCAGACGCTTCAGAGGAAAAAGTAAGAACCTTGCAACAGGCAGATATACTATTGTGAATTCATCCTCATCTCTAATACTTAGAGACTGGCTTAATCCTCTAAGAGAAAGGTTTAACAGCCATTCCAAAATTTTTATCATTACTAATAACTCTGAATAGTCTTTCTACACATATAAACGTCCAAACGCTTTTTGAATCTGGACAAATTCTTGACCTTCCAGACTTCATGTAGCAATGAGTTCCACTGTCTATACACTGAGAGGAAAAGTATTTCCTTTTATCAGTTTTTAATTTGCCACCTACCTACAAGTTTCATTTAATGTTCCCCTTAATCTTCTGTTTTGAGACACGGGGAACGGAAGCTCCTGATCAACTTTCGCTAGAATTTTGATAGGTTTCAGAGTGGTAGCCATGTTAGTCTGTATCAGCCAAAAAACCCAAGGAGCACTTGTGGCACCTTAGAGACTAATACATTTATTTGTGCATAAGCTTTCATGGGCTAAAACACACTTAATCAGGGGCATGGAGTGGAAAATACAGTAAGAAGATATATACAAATAGATAGATAGATAGATAGATAGATAGATAGATAGATAGATAGATAGATAGATAGATAGATAGATAGATAGATATACTTTCATGATGTCTTCTCTTATTCAACTCCTTACTAAAGCAAACAGTCCTAATCTTTGCAATCTCTCTTCATATGAGTTTTTCCAGATCCTTAATGATTACCACTGCCCTTTGGTCAACCCTCCTCTAATCCTGTAATATCCAAGGGGTTACCAGGTATAAATCAGAAAAAAAACAATGAACATGCAATAAAGATTATTGGACCTTTTCCTACCACTCCATAGAAGTGCGAGAATTTTCAGCCTTCATTAACAAGACACTACATAGTCCTCCAGACTTTAAACACTGCATAAAATAATTCATTGTCATTAAACCCCACAAGCTACTATATGCAGGACCTAACAATAATATTACTCAGCATTTAGAGAGCACCTTCAATTTTCAAAGAGGCATGTAAGCACTAGCTAATTCATCCAGACAAAGGACAATATTTTCTTTTGTTCTCCCTCCATTAGTTCTGCAGCTACAAGCCAAGAAAATCTTTCCTCAAAGTTATGTGGACATCAAGAGTGCTGTGCTTAAACCATCAGAAAAAATCAAAACAATACCAAGGTCAAGCTTCATTAAAAAACAATCAGGAAAAAAAGTTGGTTTGCCAGAAGGAAAAGGGGAAAACATTAGTTGAGAAATGCATTGTTTTTAGATGTCTGAGAGCGCATGATTAAACATGCAAAAACAAAGCCTATGGGAGCCTTCTTTTAATTAATATCTTGCTGTAAAATTATAAACACTCCTAATAATTGTTTACTTCTATTGTGCTTACAGCAAAGCTACACCGCAATGGAGAGTGGAGTAAAAAAATTCAAAAGCTTATTTTGTCATAAGTTACAATAAATGTGTGTGTCTTGCTCTCATACCAAGTGGAAGTCAGTACACATCAAAGGATCCATCATATAATCTAGAATAATATGGGGTGTCTGCTCAAGTTGTGCCCAGGAGTGGAAAAGCAAAATGAGCCAGGTCTAGTGTAACTGCTGAATCAGGGATCTTTATTAAAACTAGAATAAATGGGCAAAAGGAAAAACCACCATTGCACCAAAGAGCAGAATACCTTCCTGCCCCATAAGTATCATGATGGAGAAATCTGGTAAATGCCAGAACTGAATTAATGGTGAGAGTGAAATTTCCTTTTTCACACAACAACAAACAGGCAGGTGAAGCAAAACTTTCTTTGCATCCAAGAGATCATGCTGAAATCTAGCTTCCAACACTAAATTCACCAGGAGACCAATGCAGAGAACAGTTAATTTAGTATTTGCCAAGATGAAAGAATCTTCCAATTTGCAACAACCTGAGATCTCTTGAAGACAAATAAAAGGATAAAAAGAGTGCCCATTAACACAGCAATACCTGCACATTCAAAAACCTTCACAATGCTTGCTATACTTTCAAACCTGTAGATGAAGAGGATTCCAATGTGTGTGTTGGCATTTATATCAGAGTTAATTTTTTGTTGTCATTCTCAACTCAAAAGAAATTCATCTTTAAAATTAAGTAACATACCTGATTATATTTTTGTCTCCTCTACTTCCATTTACAAAATGCCATCAATATAACTTAATAAAATGCCGTTCCTCTCCAAGTGCCTTAGGATAAACATAGCCTAGCCAACTATTCAGTGACTTAGTGAAATCAATCGCCAATACAATTTCATCCTACCAGTGTTGCAAGACATGGAAAGATTTTGGAAGATCGAGTGCGAATAATAGGTTAATTTACAGGATTCCTTAACATCCGACCTAACTGGTTCATAGAGCCTCCACAATCAACACAAAATCACTTAAAGCCACAAGTACAAAAACATCAGTTCAGAAACACTGAGGGCTTGTATTCACTACTGGGGTAAGTCAACCTAAGTTACACTACTCCAGCTATATGAGTAACGTAGCTGGAATCAACGTAGCTTAAGTTGACTTACCAAAGTGTCTTCCTGTGCTGCGTCAACGGGACACACTGTCCAGTCAACTTCCCTTACTCTTCTCAGAGAGCTGGAGTTGCAAGGTCGACTAGAGAGCGCTCTGCTGTTGATTTAGCAGGTCTTCATTAGACCCACTAAATTAACCCCTTCTGCATCAATCTTCCCGGTAGTGAAGACCAGCCCTGAGATGACAAAGGGAGGTAAGATCAAATCACTTTGGGAGACTTTATGAATACATCAAAGCTCCCTTCACCCACCTCAAGGCAAACTATTTCTATTTCACAGGCCACCATTATTTTTTAGACTCTGGATCTGACTTCCCACCCCAATACACATGAACTCAATACTCTAAAAACCACTAGCATACCAAAAGAAGGCATAACTTGGGCATTATACCTTAATACACTGTTTTGCCGCCATCACCATATGCTGGAAGAGATTACCCCAAATTACCGGTGTATTAGAATGTTCCAGACAACTGATGAAGTACACAAGACAAGAAATGCATAAAAAGCAGTAGAGAGTTCTCAATGCTTTCAGCTTTGGTCTTTGTATGCACATCACACTACGCAAGACATGAAAAACTCAACCAGTACCATATGGAAGCTCTGGGACAGCCTGCCAATGGCAAAACATCTGTTTCAAAGCCACATGTGGGCAAGAGAGTGTTTTCAATGATGTGTTAAGCCTTTTAGTGTTATTTTCTTAATGTGATGAGTTACTGAGAAATAGTTTATAATTAGCACTCACTTAAACTGAGATATACATTAGACAGTAGCCATTATTGAACCCTAGCAAGTTGCAGCTACTCCCTTTGTCTCTCCTCCCCCGTGTATATACCAAAACTGTATGTGTGTATTTCTTTGGAACCATACAATTTCTGAAGATATGCTGGGCTTGCTCTCCTTGCATAACATCTCCAGGGGCATTTCTGAAACATACTGCGAAAGTTATTGGCAAGTTCAAGACTGAATATAAATGAGACAAGACACAGAAAGGTAGGTATCAGACTAACTGGTCTGTCATTGACCACACATTTGGAGCTCTGACAGTTACATGTAGAGAAATATCAATCCTACCCATCTCCAACTCAATGAAATGGACAGGCTAGCTCATCGGATTTGTCATCTGGATTTAAGATAGCAGGGATCCAAGGAGATACTTTGGATGGAGGAGACGGGAGGACACCTGGGGCTGTAGATGATGTTCCTATCAGTCTATTCTGCATCTGTTAATACCAGTGCCCCAGAACAAGTTCACATAACTTTATAGAGAAATGGGGGTGTGGAAACAGAACCTACTAAAGCCAGACAAAGGTCCTCTCAAGCTTGCAACACAATACTGGGCAGGTGCCAACACTGGACCCTTAGATCTGGTAGCAACCCCAGAAATGGGCTGAATCCCATTCAAGAAGTTATTAAAATTAGTCTCCCAAAGTGTCCCGGTAACACACATCAAACTTCAGAAACAGCCTTCTCAGCAATTTAATACCAATGCAGTGCTATCTCACAAATTAAGCCAGTTTTATTTCTATTCTGTAGAAAGCAATGACCATTTTCCCTTTAAAAGATATTCAACAGAACTCCACAGGAATAGCCCCAAATCACTTTAACTTATTATCATATTTCTGAAATGTTTGGGACACTTACTGTAGAACAGTGTATCTTTTTTAAAATGAAGGTTGAACCGCCTTCTGAAGGGCTCTTACCATGCAGTACTGGACAACTGCTTGTCCAATCCCTACTGTCTCACTACCACCATAGCTGAAATGTCTGCCGGTCACTTGGGCACACAGTATTTGGCTATATTATGCATGCCAAATCTCCCCAAACATAAAAGTAATTATCTGGGTGGGGAAGGACCAGGTTTAAAAACACATTTTTGGACAGAAGTACAACAGCAGCAGCTCAAAAGGAAACTTGTGTCTCCCATTACCAGCTGCAAAATGAACCAGTTTCTATTGCTTCCTCTTCCTCTATCAAAATGAAGAGTTCCACTTCTCCCTTGGTTTCTGTTTCTCAAGGACAATGTTATTTTCAGACATTTCTCTGTTAGATTGCTGGTTTTTCTTTCTCAAAGCAAAGAGGTCTCTTCAGTTCTGTGGCAACACTACCTTGTAGGAAGGAATTAGGAGATGGTACAATGGTGTGTATATTTCTCATCTATATTGGTAAAGCCCCATTTCTGTGCCTGAAAGGGCTGGGAGATTACACAGACGTGCTACATGGTTCTTAACAGGCATGTTCGTGCAATTTCTACCTTCTAGTAAAATGTTCACAAAATGTACAGGTAGAAGATGGAACAGATTTCCTAATGCAATTCCATTTGAATTTCATATTGATCTCTTCCTGCAAATTACAGTCCATTTATTTTAATTGTATGATATGCTTCTCTTCCAAACAAGGAGTCAACAGGAGGTACCCACACTATCACCTTTGAGTGGCTTGTGCTCCAAATTAGATGGTCAACAATTTATTAGTTTGGGTCCAGGAACCAAGAGAAATCATTACAGCATCTTAAAAACACAGTCATCCAACTCTATGAACAAGAGGAGTCAGGAATGTATGGGAAGGCAAGTAATAACATTAAAGCAGATTTTATTTTAATTGAAAACTCAGAGCACATCACAATGTAGACTACCATAGCTGCCATAAAGAAAAATACAGGAACCACATGGAGATACACTACAAATCAAAGTAGAACACAAGTGTCAGCTTCTATTCTAAACAGTAGTTCAGGCCCCAAATTTTACAGAGTTTTTAAGGCTGCACGTCCTACTGGTTACACCCATCTGGTTTTAATATTGATCATTACAGCTTGGAACATAAAACACATGCAATCTTAACTGTAGCCCCCTCACAATTAAAGCTTTGATTGTGAGTTGTATGCAGATATCTTTCTCTGTGGACACACTACGCAGACTGTAATTCTTTTGAGTTTTTAAATTTTGAGTTGTGCAGGGAGAAGACTATCCGTTCAGTGAGTCTGAAGACATGAACAGAATCTGTAGCTGGTAAGAGTCGGGGAAAGATGGAGTATAAATTTCTTGCAGTTCTCTTTTTCAGTTCAAAAGAAGAGTCAAACTTTTTACAAAACTCAGGACTCTTGAGAGGAACAAAAAAAAAAAGGCAGACCATCTCCATCTGCAGTTTGTAAAATTCACACTATTAATACCTGTTTTAAGTTTTTACTGGCACATACAAATTTTACATCTTAACAGTTGAATACTATAAATAAAAACCCTGCGGGGAAACCAACCCTTTAGAAACAGCCTCTCCACCTCCTCCTGTGGCAACAAGAAGCAAGCAGCTGCTCTCGTTTTGTAGCACACACATAGCTCTCACACTGTTATATTAATGGGCTCTCTGACAGGGGAAATTCTAATATTACATACCACTCTTATTAGCTAAGATTAGAGAATATGCTGTTAAACCCTGCAGGTATCATGTGCTAAGGCGGCGGGGCTCTTTTTATTTTGTAAATCATATGTAATTGCCTTCTTACTATCAGCCATTGCATTGAGTTGTGAATATGATTCTTCTTTACAGTCAATGCTCTAGTACAGGCCTGCACAACTCAGAAAGCAGCGAGGGCCATATTACTGCAAAAAACCCAGCTGCAGGCTGAAGAGCCTCACTCTGTCCCCATCCACTTCCCCCCACCCCACCGCTTGGCTTGCCCCGCCCCTACTCACCTCCCGCGGGCCACACAGTGAGCTTGTGCGGGCCGCATGTGGTCCCCGGGCCGCATGTTGTGCAGGCCTGCTCTAGTACTTCAAAAGAACTATTATAGATATAGGCTTATATCCTCACCAATACACCCTGCCCCAAAACATCACCCTTTAATACTTTGAGTTAAGGTTGTTGAACTATTTATCCCCCAATCCAAACAGAGAAAAACACCACATCTACACTCCAACCATCTCTTCCCTTTATCAACCTTAATTACCTCCCTTTCACTGTTCACAACAAGAAACGGGCACCCTTGAACACAGATGAAGTTTACTGGTTTAAGTTCATGCATTTTAATTATTAATTTATGGGCAGTGTGCATTACATAAATGACACCACATATTTCAGCACATGTGCGTGCATATGAAACACCATGTTGCATGGCAAAGAATGGCTCTGATAAATGCTTGTCTGCAATGTTTACGTAAATAGATTATTTATGTTAGTGATTGTTCTCAGCTTGATATTAATTTGTATGTAGAAATTACACAGCAGAGATTTGCACCTGTATCTGCTGGTATGTTATAAGTTAGTCACTTATACTGTTAAGTAGACTAACAAAGGTCAGAATGTCTCACATCGGAGAGAGAGAGATGGGAAGCAGATGTAAAATGGGCTCATTTCAGGGTTAAGAAAAATCCATGTAGCTTCCATTGAATTTGTTACCAGTGTGCATTATACAATCACAAGGCTACTGATCAAGAAATGATTGCTTGTCTGTGCTAAGTCATTAAGGCAATCAGTACATACTTAAATAGTGCATAACTCCAGTTCACTGACAAGTGGGAGGACAGTTACTGACCACTAATGCTTCCTTTCACACCACTCTTCCACCTCAAGCTAATGGCATGTAACACGAGGAGGTATTTGGCGTTCTTTTGCTTCCTCCTCTCTACAATCATCCTCCCCTTCCTCCCCTGGACATGGCAGAATTGATTTCATTATCCTTAAAGGATCCCTGAAAAATGGATGCTCAGTTCAGCTTTGAATTTCTTCACATGCCCTGATTTCTTCCACACCCTGGTTTGTCCCATAGCCTAAATATTGTCGGACAACTCATTTTCCCAATTATAGATTAAGCTTGTTGTTTCCTCTTTTGATCTCACTGCCTAATGAAAATAATTGATCTTGCCCCTCTTTATAACATCTTCTCACATACGGAGAGTCTTCCCACAAGTCTCTCTGAGTTGACCATGTTTCATGCTTCCTACCTCAAACCATAGATCTTATTTTCAGAAACCTTTAATCTTTGGTACCACAACTCTCCACAGCCAGGAGATACAGCGGGAACAGGCAGGATTAGAGAGAAATGGGCAGAACGAGCAGGGCAGGCTGCAAACAGGAGAAATACAGGACTACGGAAGCAGGCAAAGATGAACACACAAAGAGAAGGACAGTTAAAGAGAATTCCCAGCAACTTCTTCTTTTAAATAACTTCTATACTAAATAGCTCTTCTATTGTGCTTTCATCAGTACATTGCAAAGTATATTACAAAGGAGGTCAATATCACCACCTCCATTTTACAGATGGGGAAACTGAAGCACAGAGAAATGAAGTGACCTGCCCAAGGTCAGGCAGCAGATCAATGGCAAAGCCAGGAACAGAATCCAGCAATAATAAAACATAAATTTTGATGTATTGGTGAATTGTGGCTATTTAAGAACAAGCTGATTGCCAGATCCTGGCCCTCTATGAGATGTTGCCTTTCTTGAGGTGGCTATTGGTGAAAGGCAAGGTCAGAATCAAGCAATTACCCAAAGTAACCATATTGGAGGACTATAAACTTTTCCAAAATGTTTTTTGTTCCACCATCCCCAATCTCCTGATGCGCTCAGGAGATTAGAGAGGAGGGTTCTCCTTTCCAGTATTTCCATTTAAGTCACTATTTAGTACTAACAGATCCAGCCAAAAAACTCAGTTCTCTCAAAATGATCTACAAGAGACTGACTTGGATGATAAAAAATAAAGAGGAACCTGAGAATCCCACTGGTCAATTGCCCAGCAAAAGAGGGTACGTTTTAGGTCAGACACCCCCACAAGATGACAGTTATCATTTACTTTCTCCAACAGTAGGTGAAGCTAATAACTTGAAGGTGATCTGTTCCTGACTCTAAGCTAAAGGAGGGAGATTTCTGCAGCCTCCACCACAAAACTCCCCTCCTTCAACAGGGTTTTTATCAGTGATCTCACTGTGGGCTAACTCATTTATATGTAGCATGTAGGGAGCAAATAAATTAATTCCGTCTAACAATGAATTAATTGTCCATGCCAACCTCTGATATCTCCATCTTCAAATAAATTTTCATGTTATATACCCTCTATGACTTCTCACAGGGAAGGGGAAAGAGAGCTGCTTAGATTAAAGAGGGAAACAAAAGAGGATCTAAAACAAAGAGGTTACATTTTCTGAATGATTGCTCCACTCCAAACTTTAGCATAAGAAAAAAATGTCTTTTTTTAAAAAAAAAAACAAATGCATACCATAGAGGTTTAATGTCACTATTCTGCTCTCTCAGACTGTAATAACTTCCAGTCCTCAGGAAAGACTGGACTCAAGGAATAGGTTATGTCCTTGTTAGGAGACAAATAAACTGTTATAGACACGTGATTCCCCAAACACATTCTGTACTATTTACAGACATGAGTCACCATACTCTTAATTTCATTTAGCGACAAATATATAAACTCTAACAAGCATATTAGATGGCACAAGCAAAAATCAGAGACACGTCACACCTTTCCGGATGCTAGTAACAGTTCAGGATTCCAGTTCCCCAACACTTTCAAACACTTTACCAGCTACTCTACAACTGCATTTCAACTCTTCCCAAACACATGAAGCCCTTTGTCTGAATGCATGCCAAGGATTATCACTCAAACTTACTGTCATATGGCCTGGCTGTACCCTAAAACCAAAGGAAGAGTATCAAAATTCAAGTAACAACATTCCCTTACACATCAGAAGCCACGCCCCTCTTAAGCGTAGCACAAAGGAGAGGAAGCATCTTAAAGAAGCACCTGAGAATTTCCTTTAGGGTAAGGAGATCCTCATCTAATGAATGGTTGGCATAGTCAGTCCTATGCACAGAAGCAGTTCTGTGGAAGGTCAGGGGATGTATCGGGGTGAAGGGGCTGGAGCCCAACGCGTTCCAGTTGTTCTGACTGAAGAACGTAGTAATTACTAGACTGGAGTTCAAGACCTATTTAATCCAGTATTGGATCCTGACAGTGGCCAACATGATTCAAAGAAAGAAGCAGACCTTCCAACCATATTGAAATCTACGGCTCTGGATGCACAATTGCAAATGGTTAGCTAGCACCAGGTTTCAAAAATTGTTATTGCTAGCAGCTTTTCAGCAGGAATTCCCCTGAAAGTTGGTTTCTTTGTTTAACTGTGATACAGACCAGTTTCCCTAGAGAGTCAATGGATGGGTTTTATATGGGCATGGGTATCAGCCTTAAACATAGTCGTTGCTATCCATACTGTGGACTGGGCTTAACAATATTCTGATCTTAATGTCACTGAAGCCATAGAGGAGAGCTCAACTTACACACAGCAAAAATACATGGCATGAACTCAAAAGAAGTCTCAGAAAATGAACATGACCTATCAAAGAGGGATTTTCTCTTTCACTTTAGTAACAGTATACAGTTTTATTTACTCCTGCTGCATTGTTTTTATAAAGAGCAGAGATTAGGAGCAACAGACTCTCTCTTTTAAAGCAGAAATTAAACAACTTTTAGTTAAGAAATAAAGCAGATGGCCTGGGTAGATTAAAGAGTTGGGACGCCACAATGAAATAGCGCACTGCTGTGTACAAATCCCACAGTAATTACAGCAGCAGCAGCATTCCACTAATGATGCTATCACT
Source organism: Dermatemys mawii (assembly GCA_007922305.1). NCBI lineage: Eukaryota > Metazoa > Chordata > Testudines > Dermatemydidae > Dermatemys > Dermatemys mawii. Next base: position 10,281,120 of record ML677381.1, on the reverse strand, counting down.
GTAAACTGGGACAAATTAACACTGAAAGATATGTGCTGGTGACTGCAGCCCTGGGGAAGGTGAAGATAGGGAAGAGTGAGATATTTAAGAGAATCAAAACTGATTAAATGCTGCAAGACTCTTGAAGATAACTGCAACCTCACAAAAAAAGGGAAGATACATCCTCTCTCAGCCGCCCTGGTTTCCTCTAGGATTTGCTGCTCTGTCCAGGGGTCCTATATGAAGCCTTCTCATCCCTTTTAAGTGCTTAAATGTGACCAATGCCATCAACATGGCAACCAAACACTGATCAAAGGTCTTGCAGTCTAGAAAGAAATTCAAGCAATAATTCCAAGTGAAATGTGTCTTTTCAGGACAAATATCAAAACTGAAACATACCCTTGGTATATGCTGCCTCAATGTAGAAGGCCTCTCTCTTACAAAATGTGATTACCTGACCAAGCTATTAAACAAACAGAAGATCATGTCCTCATGTTACATGAGACTCACTTATCAGATACAGCAAAAACAATCAAAACATCGCATTCCAGGGTATCACTTAGCATCAAGCCAACACCACCCAAAACACGGACTGATAACATTTATGAGACAAGAGTTCAAGAGCATCTGCTCCATGGACTCAAACTGATCAACACCATACACATCACAATGAAAAATGGGTGAACTTACAATAACCAACATCTATCTGTAAGCCGCCTAATGTCGCCTGGCCAAACCACTCTTACCAAATCACGGCCACCCTTCAACAGGAGAGACAGATGTCAATAGCAGTCATACAGCCTCGGATTATGATGACAATGAGATTATGGGTGAACAGCTTCTTGAATGGGTCTCAAATAAAGAAAATTATCTACTAAGCAGTCAAGAAACCTTCCATTCCACAAGATGGAGAAAAGACCATGTACTGAACTTATGTTTCATGTCCTGTGACCGGAATTCATGGCCCCTAGTGGCACAATGAACTATCCTCAATGATTGTCCACACGCCCAACACTGTCCTGTTGTCACACACATTGGTCTCCAAGTCCACCAGTCACATCACTACCAAAGCTATGATGCAACTGCTACACAGAAAAAGTGGTTCACCAAATACATGAGAACATAGCCAATTCAAACAGAAGCATCAACCTCTCTTCAGCATTTGGCAGAATACCCTGCTTCTAAAATTGTCAAAAATCACGCATTGCACAACACTGCACCTACTAACAATTATGCTCACCAACTGCAGGTTTTACATACATCTAATGAAACAGATCAGCTGACCCTGACAACTAAACAATGGGCTACCACAGAGATCTATCTTGACACCATCATTCTAATATTTATATCAACATGCAAATTTCAATAGTTGGTTGATCTCACACTCATCAGCCAATTGAGCACTTTCACCCAAGCAGAATGCATCCTCACTGAAGATCTGAAGAAACTGGAGTACTATTTGTTATGGCAACTCTTAGTGACTCTCAAAAAACAGCTGCTTCGCAATCCCACCTGAGTAACCACCATTCAAAGAAGCACCTGAATGCCACCTTCTACAACAGCAAATTAATTTCCAAATATCTCAGCATGGCTCTGGATTGCAGCTCTGACAAAGACTGCTCCCAAGATAATGGCTAGGAACAATATAATCCACAAACTAGCTAGGAACCGTTGGGAAGAGGATGCTCAGACCTTATGGACAGGCACCTTTGCCCTCGTCTACTCAGCAGGTGAATTCTGCACACCAGTATGGGCAGGTAACACAGTATGAAACTTGTCCACATGCAACTGAATACTGCTATGAGAACTGTCACAGGAGTGCTGAAGTCAACATCGATGGTCTGATTCCCCGTCCTTGCACACATCTTACCACCATCCTCTGAAGAGAAGCAGAAATAATATGAGAACATGACCACCTGAAAACACACATCGACTTGTCCGACTACGAAGATCTCGCTAAAACCTCTCAAGATGCTATCTTAAGTCTAGAAATCCTTTCTAGTCAGCTGTCGAAGTTCCTAAAATCATAGGACTGCCACCAACAGACAAGTGGCAGAAGCCGTAGTAAAACTGCAGGGTCAAGAATCAAGAGCTGATCGCAGTTCCTATAGACCAACCACTTGGTTTCACTATGCCACATAAGATATGGATCACAGCAAACCACATCAGAACTTCACAGGGATCCTGCAATTACCCACTAAGAAAATGGAAAATGAAGGAAAGCCCTACATAACTGTGGAGAAAGCACCAAAACCACACAACCTCTAGTGAATCCCTGCTCTCTAAAACTCTTCTCTAGAGAGACACCTTTTATTAATTCCATGTCACGGATACCACAGAGTGGATGCCAAACTTGAACAGTGACCTGTAATGTTGCTTTTCAACTGCTACATGAAGGAAGATCCCAAAATGTATTTGTCTTGATGTTTATAGTGAGCCTCTCCAAAGCTTGAGGCACATGATTAAGTCATTCAAAAAAGACAGACAAATTTCAGTTGGGCCAATACGCACATAAGCAATAGCTCCCCATTCACCAATGTAATTGCTCCTCTTTCAAACTACACCCTTACTCAGCCTACCTTGCAAACAAGCACCCCTCTTACAATCCCTCTCAGACGCAAAGACTCAACCAGCAACAGCAGATGCTCATAACTGAGATTGACCAGGTCCATGCTGTTCCTCTCTCTAGGGGGAGAGCAGACTAGAAGCAAGAACTCCCAGCAAGAAGGACCAGTATTTTAAGCCATGTCCTGCAACTTCTTAACAAAACCTCAGAACAACTCCTTTCCCACTCAGGATATGTCTATACTGGAGATAGAGAGGCAAATGAAGATACTGATATAATAGGCATCACAGTAAATTGATAGAATGAAGATAATCAATAGGACATGGTAATATCAGGGTACAAAATACATAGTAACGACAAAGTAGATCGTGCTGGTGGCACCATATGTGAAAGAAAGCATGGAGTTAAATGCAGTAAAAATCTTAAATGAATCAAACTGTACCACAGAATCGCTATAGGTAAAAATTCCAGGCTTGAGTAACAAGAGTATAGCAGTAGGGATATTCTACCAACCAATTGAGCAGGATGGTGACACTGACTGTGAAATGCTCAGGGAGATTTGAGAGGCTACAGAAACACAAAACCCACTGATAGAGGATTTCAGCTACTGAAATCACCTCAGGACAGGATGCAACATGTCAGCTCAAGATGGGATGCAGAGATAAAGTTTCTAGATATGAGTGATGACTGCTTCTTGGAGCAGCTAGTCCTGGAACTCACAAGGGGACAGGCAATTTTTGATTTAGTCCTAAGTGGAGTAAAGGCTCTGGTCCAAGAAGTGAATATAGCTGAACCACTCAGTAAAAGAAATAAAATGTAATTAAATTAAACATCAGTGCGGGGGGGAAGGATTAAAAAAAAAACCCACAGCAGTAGCATTTAACTTCAAAAAGAGGAACTACACAAAAATGAGGAAACTGGTTAACCAGAAATGAAAAGGGACGGTCACAAGAGAGAAATGCCTGCACGTTATATGGAAACTATTTAAAACACTATAATAGAAGCTCTAACTAAATATATACACCCAAAAAAAGGAATACAGTACAAGAACCAAAAAAATGCCACCACACCTAAACAACAGAGGAAGAGCTAGATAGAGGCAAAAAGACATCTTTTAAAAATTGGAAGTCAAATTCTACTGAGGGAGGTGCAGGGGGTGGAGGCTATGGGTGGGCTCCTGACATATTACTGGGTTCAAAAAATAATTAGTCAAGTTCATGGAAGATAGATCTATCAATGGTTATTAGCCAAGATGGTAAGAGATGCAACTTCAAGCTCTGGACGAACTTAAGCCTCTAACTGCCAGACGCTGGGACTAGATGAGAAGGTATGGATCACTTGATAATTGTCCTGTTCTCTTCATTCCCTCTGAAGCACCTGACACTGGCCACTCTCAGAAGACAGGATACTGGGTTAGATGGATCATTGATCTGACCCACTACAGCCATGCCTATATTATGACATAATTTTCATCTGTGGTAGACATACCCTTACTAGCTCTGATTCATTCCGCCACTCACACTGCCATGGCTATAGTTTGTTTCTAGCATACTAATTAATTCAGAGCTAGCATGGATACATCTATCGGACCTGGAAATTACATCTCTAGCTCCAGTGTAGAAATACCCTAAAGGTATGTCTTCACTGCAGAGTTGGCACCTGAATCTAAGCACCCGGGTTAAGCTGTGAGCACTTTGCAAAGTCTTATCGAAGTTACTGCATCTCCCCTGTGTGCATCATTAGGACCTTCCACAGGCAGGTCCCATGGTTCTTTCTGCAGCAATAAACTGAGCCATTCAGTGATTCTTTCCCAGTGAACTGTGGAAGAACTTATCTGTCCTTCTAGGCAGACATGGAATTGTGGGAAGGACTATCAGGACTTACATGATTTAGTGAGTGTCCTCAATGCCAAGTTATCACCCAAGTGAAAGTGGAACATGGGCTCTAACCTATATCACTAGTCATGCCAACTAGCCCAGGTTAAAAGCACCACTAAACTCAGGTGAGAGATTTTTGTGTGTGGACAGCAGGGACGTTAGGGACAACAGCCTGGTAAGAGCCCAGGCTAAATCTGCAGAGAAGATACACCCAAAGTGACTGAAAAAAGCTTAAGAGGCTCAGGTGCCATTTTAAAACATACAGATTAAGGGAGGTTCCATTTAATGGTTATTTGCTCCACAATGACTAATTACAGGCTGAAATCAAAGTGCTTGATGAGACAGAGAATCAGGCAGAGCGCAAAGGTCAAATCTGACCTGCCCAATTAGTAAGTCTGCTCTAATTACAGGGAATTCATCTGCAGCATGGCCCCTGGTTCAGAGAAGTGTGGGGGGGAGAATCTCAGTCTGGAAATTAAGTTTTGTTGGTTCATTTATTTATTTTTAAGTTCTCCACAAGACACTTATCTAAGCAGCAACACAGAACAGGAGACACTGCAAAACACTATTTTAATGTGCTAAATACTGCAACAGTGATTCAACAACTCTTCTCTTTCACATTGTCTTATCTAGTCCACACTGGGATTGGACTAGTTTACTGGAGAAACTGGAAAGCCCACAGGTAACTGGCTACACAGAGAAACTTTCTCTCCAAACCCAGAAAAGGCCAACCCTACTCCCCGCCACACACACAGGGGGTGAGGTTTCACTGATGGTGCAACATGGGAAATCCATAAGGAGGCACATTAAATCCTCATCCTGAAAAACTTCTGTTTCCTATATGCTCATCATTATCTGGGAGCATCCAAGCAGTGGCCAAAATGATCCACTGTAAAGTGTAATAACACAGAAGAATTTTGCACACAGTGAAGTTAGTCTAAAACACACACACAAAAATAAAAGCACCAAGATAAACCCTAAAAGGAAGCTGGTTAAACAAGAGAGCTCTTCCTGGCAGTCAGTGTTTTGAATAGCTGTGATCTTGCTCTGAAGAGAGAGGTCAGAACATTGTACCTGTTTCCCTGTGTTTTGCTGATAACACGCAGAGGCTCAGACCACATGTCCCGTCAACAGGTTCTGCTCCTGTCTCCAGCATGAATGGCCCACAGATCTTTGAGAGCACTTACTATATTTTGAAACCATATCTTCCCATAATTAACTCCAAGCAGAATAAAACTCAGGACTGCAGGATTATAATTCATAAGAGCCTCTTCAGTAACTTTTAAAAAAGATGCACTGAATTCTACCATGCACCTCTACCTCTACCATGCACACAATTAAGCTTAACTATTCCGAAGTAGTTACGAAGTCTCTCAAGTGCTGAGAACTGGCAGATGTGTGACAAGCTTTGTTTATCTTCCAGCAATAGTAATTCTTGTTTTTAAATCCTCTCCAGTCAGACTATGGCAAAATTCCATCATTTTATTCCCTGCCCCATTTGACAGATGTCCCCCCAGGCTAGTCTACAGAATGTTACAGCCTCCAGTGTCTACACTTTTCACCACTCTGGTCTCTCTCCCTCTCATCAAAGGCTGCTCATGGCCCTGAAAGGGGATTGCTTAGTCAACACACAGCCTGCTATCAACAGACTAACCTTTCCAGCTCATCTACAGAATTTAAACAGAATCTGCCCGCTCTTTCCTCCCTCTACACCATCCCTTGCCTGCCCGCATCACTGAAGCGGGGGCTACAGAACTCTTGGCTACAGTAAACCCATCTGCAGCACGCCCAAAGGCACAAGTTCTGACTGTTAATTAGTAATTCCAGTCTTGCACAGTGACTAGTCTGACAACAAGTTATTCCATAATGAAAACTCTTGCTAGAGTTTGAAGCAGGCATGCAGAAATATCCTATTTTCAGCTGTATGTATTTTTTCCCCAAATCACTTCACCATGGCACTCTCTAAATATGTCTTGTGAGATAAGCTTTAAATCCTACTTGGGCAACGTTTATTAAAAATTAAAATTTGCAGGGGGAATAAAAAAAAATGAAAGACCTTCATGACTTAAAATCAACCAAGGAACAAAATAATAGATGCAATTGCTTTCCATTGGCCCACACTACGTGAATTCTTACTCTCTGCCAAAGATTGAATTCCCAGAAAGCATCGTCTCCAACAACCCACTCCAAAAACCACACGCCTATTCTTGTTGGTCAAAGGAAACAAGCTTCCGCCACCATCCAAGCTGCCTACAAATCACAGATATACCACACTGATGATCATGTCCCTTCAAATTAAATGGAAGCCCATGTTCTGCTATGCCTCCTAAATCAAGGGACCCATGAGGGAGTCTCACAGATCTTGACACAAAGTGCTGACAAGGAAAAAGATACCGACAGTATATCCAGCACGCAGCTATTTTTATTTATTTTCTATATAAATAATATTTTAAGTGGCTATTGCTACAGCAGTGCATTGAGTCTTACCCGATTATTACAGGCAAGACAGTAGCATCCCCTAATAAGATTGCCCAAAACTTCACATTATAAAACTCTATTTTTTGTTACTTATAACTTTGCCAAACTTTAATTGTTTGGGCTGAAATTTTCCAGGTGTCTGTCAAGCTGCATGACAGTAACAGTAGAGCGGTTGCAGTAGCCAAGAGGGCAAATGATGGAAGCACAATGGTTATATAATGTGCTGGATTAAAAGACTTACCAGTAGGTATTGGTATGTTTACTGTATAAATGTTCTTTTCAGAAGGCATGGGAGAGAGCTGTAATAATAGATGTTCCCTGTGAAAATATGGGTATACCTTCTGGAAACAGTTTGTAAAAAGAAATCAGACAAACAAGACGACGTTCAACAGATGGAGTAGGGGTTACCATTGCTCTTAGGTCAATAGAAGGAAGGCTTGGTAGTTTAGACTTGGCCCCCAGAAAGAGACTGTAAAATAATGTGTTAATATTGACTTCTGCCCTGATCCTGCAGAGGAATCCATTAGCATAGAAATTTACACCTGTGCAGCACAGTAACTCAGTGGGCACCTGCACTAGCAGATCCCTTTGAAGAATCAGGGTAGTACCAAAGAGGCAGTGAAGGCATCAAACAAACAAATCCTAACACTGGACTCCAAACCCAACCGACACTTTGATAACAGCAGCATTGTATTCTGGCAACCAGGACAGTAAAATTCTGAGAGCTACAATGAATCCCATTGGAAACCACTCACTCATAACATCTGCTCCGATTTTTAACCACCTCTGTGTGTGAAACGCTGACCTATTCAAGGACTGTAAGAAAAACAAACCACCAGACTCATCAACTCTGGTTATAGAAAAGCTATGATAAAATCATAATATGAAGGACCAAGCTGCATTCCAATCCATTGGCTGAATTCTCTCAGCAATAGTACTACAACCCACTTAGAAAGATAAACAAGAATGGAAGGAAGGCCTCCAAATCAATCTAGCAGGACAAATCTTAAATAAGCATATTTTTATCAGGGTTCTTTTTGATGCAAGACTCTGACAGCTGAAGAGGATCAGTCAGGAAGTATGGGAATGAGCATTCTCCCATCTCTATTTCCCCAGGCCTAAATTCCAGAAATCAAAATAATTAAAAAAATCATCAGAAGATCAACCTGCCAATGGAAAATAGTCTAGTTACAACTGTTTCATCCACCTGCATTCTGAAGACCATACACTGTCCTCAACCCCCACATACAAAGGCATCAATTAGAAATATCTAAGGTGAGGAGAGAGAGAGAGAGTGAAAAACTAGTGTCTCGTAAATGAGACACAAAGGTATTTGATGGGTTATTAGTTCTCTGATGAGATGCTCTACAAAGGTTTGTTTACACTTTTCTCTCAATGGGAAAAACATTAAGTTTGTGAGGACTTGACATTCCACAGAAATTCAAATGTTGCAGAAAGTAGAAGCAAAATATGTATTTAACATTCATAGGGTCAGATGGAATCAGAGGGGCAGCCATGTTAGTCTGGAACTGCAGAAGTGACAAAGGCCTTGGTTACTCTGGCACTTCATAGCGCTATAAAGCCCCCAGGAGCGCTATAACCTCCTCCCCGTCCACACTGGCAAGTCACGTGGAGCGCTATAACCGTGGAGTGATAGCGCTCCTGGTAATCCACCTTCGCATGGGGAATAAGGGCTGTAGCGCAGCTGCTGTAGCGCTACAGCAAGAATGTAGACAGCCACTGCGCTACAAGTGATCTCTTGAGATGCCTAGAGCCATTTAAGGCAATTGACGTCTCTTCCCTTTGTTTTGAACTTGGCTGGAGGAACGCAGAAGTACCTCTTTAGAGTTTCTCTCTTAACTCGGCAGATAAGCAATGCAAATGTTTAAGGAGGGAGCCTGTGTGAAAACAAAGCCCTCTGTGAACGGAGGCTCGCTGACAGGCTTTCAGAAGAACGGAAAAAACACTGGCTCTCTCCCTCCGCATACACACAACACATCCCCCCTCACCCCCCTCATTTAAAAAGCACGTTGCACCCAGCTGAATGCTGGGATACATGCCCTAATGCGCTGCTCTTAATGCCGCATTAAGTGCCGGAAATGTGGCCATGCTATAACGGTGGCGCGTCTCAGTGTGGACATACAATAGCGCTATACATATTGCTGTATAAGGGGACCGCTATAATCAATAGCGCTATAATCCTGTAAGGGTAACCATGCCCAAAGAGTCCTGTGGCACCTTAAAGACTAACTAAAGTATTAGAGCATAAGCTTTCGTGGGCTAATACCCACTTTGTCGGATGCATGCAGTGGAAACATCTGACAAACACTTCAATGGCTTTTACAGCAGTGATCAGCAGTAATCACTAGTGAAGACCGAAAACATGTTCAGTTTCACGTGCATGTAACTTCAAGGTGGATTGATTTAAATCAAGGAGATTTAAATTACTAAGTAGAAAGCATCAGTTTAAATTAGCAATTTTAATCAAATTCTCCATTTGTACTTCAATTATTGTCTAAAACAAGGTACATTTTCACTGGTTGACATAAATTGACATAACCACTAAAACATGCTAGTTTACGTTAGATTTGATACATCTTTTTTCTACCTAGCAGGATCTGCTAAAATTGTTTACATTTATTTAAGCAATTATATGGCTTCATATTTTCGGATTCTTATTAACTGTACATTATAGTAGGTTGTACAATTGTGAATGATCTATTTACTAGCTTATTTACTAAATAATTAACTTTTTGCTCATGATTAGTGTCAAGCTGCATTAGTATGGTAACTGGAATTTAATTAAACACAGAAAACTGCATATAAAATATATTTGTATTAAACAAAACTACCTTCAATGTTTTGGATACATAAGCTTTTCTTATCAAAATATGTTTCACATGTACAACTAAATTATTTATTAAACAGAGGATTAACTATAGTCAGTGAATTAAACTGATTATTTGAGAGAGACAAGAGGGATGAAGAATCAGAGGGGTAGCTGTGTTAGTCTGGATTTGCAGAAGTGACAAAGAGTCCTGTGGCACCTTAAAGACTAACTAAAGTATTAGAGCATAAGCTTTCGTGGGCTAATACCCACTTCGTCGGATGCAGTAGGGATGAAGGGATGAAGTAACATCTTTTATTGGCCCAGCTTCTGTTAGTGAAAGAGACATGCTTTTGAGCTATATAGAGCTTTTATCTAGGTCATTTCAGGTGATTATTTCAGGTCAACCTAGGAAAACTTTCAAATATGCGTAAGTGAAAGTGACATGAGCTTAAGTTCCTACTTGCCTAAGTCTCTTCAAAATGGGAGTCTGCTAAATTACTTAGGCTGACTATTGTGCCATATTTCTAAATCTTGACCTTGGACATCAAATGTTTTTCCTAATTATTTTTTTATATAGAAAAACAGCCTTTAACTCAAAGTTTTTGATAGAAGCTCATGGGTTCAGAATGTTTATTTTTTCCTTAATGTTTTAAGAAATTAAATTAAATTTAGGCCATATAGTATATTCTGTATTAATTTCATATTTAATTTTAAACAGGTTTGGTTTTTTTAAAGAAAAAAAATGTATCATTTACATTTTAAAAAATCTAACTTTTTATTTTTTTTTAAACTTATTTTTATCCACACTGCTTCTTAACCAGTTGCCTTTGGAGCTCAAATAGACCAGATTGGATCTCTGCTTAAAAGTGCTGTTTCATTCATTTTTGAGTTATGGGTGAATGAAAAATTTTCTCATTGTCCCCTGACCCCTTGTCAAAAATGTAATAAAATGGAGGCTACATCCAAAATTGCTGAAGGCTTGTCCTTGGCATGAGCACACACCCGTGTAAGGTCTGCAAGGTAGTAAGCATGGAAAGACTGCAAAAAAGAGTTTCAAAAAATAAAGTTAAGCAATATTAAAAACCTGTATGTGCTAAGATTTTATCAGTTTAATGCAGTCATGCTTGCTTCGTGACATCTCTGCTCATTCTCTCTGCCCAGCCTGATGGGTCTATGGCTACTGTTCTCAGGCTATCGGTGGAACATGTGGAAAATAGTGGGTGAATTTTGGGTGCCTAACTTGAGTCACCTCACAGGGAACTGATTTTTCATCAAAGGCTTCTAGCTGAGCAATTTCTGAAAATCAGGTTCCTTTAAGTTTCTCAAGATGAGCACCCAAAATCTTTTGAAAATGTTAGGTAGGGGCCATATATTTTCTTTACCCTATCCCCACTTTGGGGTAAAGCTATTTAATCTTTTAGGGTTTTTGAAAATCTATTTTATAGAGCTACAAGAATTTGCTAGTGAGTTCATCATTAAATTTTAATAATTTAAAAATCACATCAAGAATGTACTGGACTCCTGCATACTTGTTCAAAAATGGCCCCATGGATAATTACGTGTTTGTTACCAACGTTTTACAAAAAGTCAGATGTACTGAACTGGTGGAAGTCACTAGTTAAATGCCTGAAATCAGAGTTTGCTGATGTGCTAAACCAGCTTTTGACAGCAGTAGCCTCTTCTGCAGATGCAGAAAGAATATTGCCATCAATTCAGCTTACTGAACTAGTTCATTCCAAGTTAAGAAAATGATCTGGAGTTCAAAAAGCAGGAATGCTTGTTTTCCTCTTCGAATCTATGAATAAAAACCAGGTATGAAAGGATGAGATCTACTAGTAGTAGATGAGATCTACTACTTCTAGCTTTATAAGTAAATTATGTTTATTATTGCACTTTTCCCACTTCCTTTAGTTATGGGTTCAGACCTCCTTGCTGGAGGGCAGACAGCTGCTTGTCAGATCCTACAGGTTATCTGATTCCACTTATTTATTTCTGTCACTGACCATCTCTCCCTTTTGTCTCTGTGTTCCCTTTCATTAATAATTTAACTCTCATTTCTTTCCCACTGGCAGTTAAAACCAAGGTCTTCCACTGAATTCAGCTTAACCATAGGATTTAGCCAGTAGAGATACTGAAAATACTATTTTCCCCTGTTTTGAGAAATATATTATAACATCTTGCCCTCTGATTTATTCAAACGTCCACAGGTCTTGGTAACCAGCCTTTAGCAAATTCTAGATACCAGGGATCAATTTTTTCCCCAGTATAATTCAGATGACTAGTGGCATTACATCAGGGAGGAATTTGGCTGCAAGTCTCTTGCATGAGAACATCTTACTCAGTCCCTTTGGGCTGCTTTGGGATTGAGGATTCAAGCACAAGAAATTAACTCACACTCCACAATCCAGTCCATCCTTCTTCCAACATTCTTCTCTCAGCATCTGTTTAGAAAAAAGCTTTAAGACTTTTTTAAAAGCTGCGGAGAATGACTTGCAACTTTTTTGTGAGGACTACAGTTCTTTCATCTAGGAAAGGAATTTGTTTGGAGACTCTGTACCTCTGGGCTAGATGGACCTTTGGTCTGACCCAGTATGGCTGTTCTTACGTTCTTCTTTCACAAAATGTCACACTGACTTTCAAAGCCTGAGAAATCCCTAAAATCATTTGGCATGTTAGAGCAAAACCATCTTCTTTCCCTCCCATGGCAATAACCAAGAGGGCTAAAACAAAGGGAAAGGCATATTCCAACAGAGGTTTCATATCAAAGGATCACAAGTAACAAAGAAGACACCAGCCTGAGAAGAATCACAACTCGGTGTTATCTCACCGCACCTGCATCTTTTATTCTGCTAAGCAAGTCACTTGATATTTCACTTGCACGTTGGAAAACAAGCTGCAGGAAACCATTCTGTACTTGACTGCCCCTGCTCCTTAGAATTTAATTACACAGAATACCCAAAACAATCTGGATTGCTTTGGACAACTGGAAGCCCTCCTTCTCTATGCCCAGCAGTAAAGGAGTTTTGATTGTTTTGTATAAAAATGGAATCAATAAGGTTTATATTTTTTCTCAAGCATCTATTTCTTTCTGTGAGTTTTAGGGCGGTGGGGAAAAAGGGGCTAATTTTTAAGTTTAAAAAATTACTCTCTTTCTAATTAGATTTAAGATTAGCAGCCGTGTTAGTCTGTGTCCATAAAGAAAATGAGGAGTACTTGTGGCACCTAAGTATTTCTCTTTTTAATTCTAATGGAGCAGAATGAATTGTTAATATGGATCAATATTGTTCAGCCTCTTCTGCAGCAGGCAAGTCTTCTGATCTTTTTGCATGGCATTAAAATGCAACTTGCAGAAAAACTCGCTTGTTAGTAAAACCCCTGAAACGATGGTAAAACTGGGATGCACAAGGAAACAGAAAGTTACCACTTCCTCTTTCTTCATTTCCTAATCAGGCACTCAGCCCTATCATTCCAACAGAAGGTAAGCACTTATAGCAATCCCACCAGGAAATTAAGTGAACTTTCCTGACAAAATCACTTATTAGTTCTGCAGAAAACAGCTCCTCATTCAGAACTTGGTGAATTTCTTTTTACTCGCTTCATTCTCTTTATTTTTAAAATTGCTTATCTTGAAATATTACAATGTATAATGTATTAAATTATTCAGTGCAAGATGTAACCTTAATGGAGTGAATTATATTCAGCTAGATCACACTCCCAAAAATATGCAGAAGTACAGCGCTACTGAGTTTCGTGTGTGTGTGTGTGTGTGTGTGTACATATATATATACACACACACCCCCATATATACATATAAATTGCTCATCTCATTATATTCTTTTTCCGTGTATGATAATATGCCCATTGCTGACACCTCTCCTATTCTCCCTGGCAGGCCCTACATTAGCATGTAAATAGCTGACAGATACGAGGAAATGAAAGCAAGGAAGAGCTCTTTAATTAACTTTAATCCTCTGCAAATCCACACAGCAATCTGTTCTGACAGTTTTCTACACAGGATCTTCTTAGGAGGTCCCTCAATGCTGTCTGTGGATCCTTGCCAGACCAAAATGAGGGGAGAGAACAAAAAAGGCAACTTTGCAAACAATATTTGGACATTTTTCTGCTATTAAATGTTGCCCTGTTGACTGCCATCTGCTATTATCAAACCTGTCATCAGTCCAAGTCTGGATGGGAAGCAAATATGTCACAAGCAAGATGACAGTTCTCTTTATACCAGTAAGTAATACAATCCTCCTCTGCTCCAGGGGCACCAGCACCAATCCCATTCACAGACACACATGCACGCACATACCAGCCAGCCAGCTAACCAGCCTTTAGTGCCAAGGCATCACTATTCTTCCATCCTCAGCCTGTAGGAAAGGGAGATTTCTAGACACTGAAGAGTGAGGCAGCTTAATTCTTACAACCTATACGGTACCAGAGATAGTCAATTATATTTTCTCAAGCTCCAAATTTCTTTGATCAAAGTATAGTTAAGGTCCAAATAAAAAGACTTTGGGGTCCGTTCAAAAGCATCTGGCGGTCCAGATTTGGCCCATGGGCTGCCTACTGACAAACCCTGCTGTAGGCAGACCTTCAGGGCTTGGGTAGAAACAAGTATGACAGTATAACTAAAAACCATCAAACTGGAATTGCTCCTCTTATCTAAGAGGCCACCATTATTCATTTTACTCTGTACCACTGGAAATTTAAAGCAAATTTTGAAGGAGGGAGAAGCAGAAGACCAAACAGAAATGGGGGGCAGCTCTCCGCTCATAAAGCCTTCTGACAGTGGACACTCTTAAATAGCTAAAATCCACACCCATAGGCCAGCAGGATTCCACTTCCAAAGGCCATTCTGACCAGCTAAATATAAGTCACATGGGATCTCTGTACCTGTTTCCAAAAACCATATTTAGTAGGTCAGATGGGCCTTTGGAAATGGAAGCAACAGGTTTCTCCACATTGCCGAGCCACTATGTCACAACTCAGAGCTGAAGAGACCAACTCTAGGACTGGGTGAGTAGTTAAATCTCTTTGGACCATTCAGTCTGAGCCCAGCAAGGGTGCTAGTTACTTCAGTGGTGTTTGTAGTGTTTATGATGCAGACACCAAAGAGCCATCAGAAGGGAGCAATTCTATTAGAAATGGAAGGCTCTGTCTGCCAATACCAATCCCCTGAACCACTCAGTACACCTGGAATGTCACTTGGCCTGTTTTACACCCAGAGGATGCAAAGAATAAAGAAGAAAGCCACAGGAAACAAGAGAACGATGACACGCAACAGTGTGTCAGAGAGAAGAAACAACATTCAGAGCAAGGAAACGGTTATACAGCATTAGTCTGTAACTGCCTCATGCACTGCTTCACCACGATCATCTGTCTCATCACCATTTTGTATTCATCTGTCATTCAACCAGCAATATGTATAAAGACCAAATGTCAAAGTTTGTGGAGTTCTTTTCCCTTCTTTTATATGTGGTTCTTTTATCAAGAGCTATCACCTCACCATTTTCACAGAATTCACACCAGCTTTCTGTACAAAAAGCGCAGGGCATTAATAGCATGGTAGACTCAAGAGATTTTATGATCAAAAAGGCTCAGAGGAACAAGTCTTCTAATGAGGCAGTACTGTGAATTTCAGGATGGTGAAATTCCAACATACCAATTCTGGCTGGTATAAAAGAGCAATCTCTAATAATAAGTTAATTCTTAAATGATAAGCTGTTTATCCATGATCAGCTGACCTGATATTAAGCATAATAGCTCCCATCTATACTGACTGCTAAACCATGTTTAACAATGTATTAGTTAACAAGAGTTCAAGGAGTTATGTTCTAACTTTGATTGAAATTTTCTAGCAAAGACATGCTCTATCTGAATTAAGCGAATGAACTACAGCCAAGCACACAAAGGAAAGAACTGAAACAACCAGATTGTTTGGGGTAGGTTGGCAGAGGGAAGGGAGGGATTTGATTGTTTTTCCATAGGCAGATAAGATTTATAATCTGTTTTCCTGACAAAAGAACATGGTGTTTCCATTTTTGAACTGTTGTCTGATTTTTACAAGTAAAATGAAAAGCAGTATTGTTACTGCTGATTGTCCAAAGACATTTATTTCTCTGATATCTGCTTGCTCTGCTTTGGATTACTATGTCACCATCAATCTGAGACTGTGTGTCAGAAATGAGACTATTCAGTTATTTCAAAATCAAGTACAAATTCAAAGATCTCAATAATATTGTGGATAGTATGTGAAATGTAGATAAGATTACACAGAACAGCACTAGTCTAGTCCTGCAACAGTGCTGCCTACAGTTGTGGCTGAATGCCCAATATCACTTCTTTCATGAAAGACGGGCAGTATTGGTAGGGCAGTCACTGGAATCTAGCTATGTTTGCTTTGACCAGAAGAACCATAATTTGCCTACTGATTGCAAGGCTGTTAGGTTCATTCTCTGCTATCTCAACATGACTATGATCGTGATACACATCAGTACCTGTAAAATAGGATATTGCAAGAGATCGTGGGACCTACCTCTTCATTACAAAGAAGTCACAAATCCACAAGATTGACAGTATTCCTTTAAAAGTGTTGTCAGTTTCATGTGAAGGACTATCTACATGGAGGGATTCAAAGAATCTCAGTGCCTGGATGAACATACAAAAAGCAGGTATGGAAATATATTTATTAGGCAACAAAGGGTTTATTGAATGGAAATGAATATGCAGAAATGATGGTTTCCACTTTAACTTAAAAGGCATCCAGACTTACCACAATGTAGATATAAAACACTACAAAAAGATAGCTAAGATGAATAGCTAAAGATAAAGAAAAATTCTCCAAGTACATCAGAATTAAGAACCATGTGAGTAACTCTGTGGTTGCTAGTCCATCTGGTTATACAAGGTGACCCATCAAAGATAAGAAGATTGCAGAGAAGCTAAATTATTTCTCCACTATATTTTTCACCAGAGAAGTGGTGTAGGGGACGGAATTCCTACCCCCATACTTACTCCTCACAAAATGTGAAGGAAAAGCGTTACTGGATATAGAGACAGCAAAACTTCTCATGAAATTAAACTGCAGAACAGAACAGATGTAATAACCCCAGAGCTATAAAGGGACCCAAGACCAGAGTATCTGAGGTGCTTACAAAAAATGTAATTTGTCATTAAGAACAGCAGCTACTATGGTGGAAAAATATCTTATCTGTTTTTTAAAAATGAGCTAAGGATGATCTGGAAAATTATAGTCATAAGCCAGCAAACTTTACCTGAGAACCAGGAAAATTAGTTGAGAAGGCTCAGAGAATAACAAAGCATCTGCTGCAGTTGAGTGCAGTAGTATAGAACATAGACAGGCAAGTATGAGGGTTTTTTTAAGTAATTTAGGCCCCTAGCTAGTTAGAATTCTTGGAAGAGCTAACAAAAAGGAGAACTGGTGGCCACAGGTTTTCAAAGTCTAAATAAACTAACAAGTATCCCTGATTTGATAACCACAGCATGAGAGTTAAACAGCTGTAATTGGGTAAGAGATAGTTAAAGTAGTACTATAGGATTATTTCTTGGCATGAAAAGCAATTAATGGCAAGTTGCACTAGGGATTAGTATTAGTAGTTTCATTAAGTATATTTATTAATGTGGAAGAGAGGGTGAAAAGCATAATGGCAAAATATGCTGACAACACAAAACATTCATAATGTTTATTGAATCCAGAGAAGATTGTGAGGAACTACACAAGGACCTAACAAAACTAGAAACTGGGAAACAAGTAAAGGCAAATAAACCTGAACACAGACAAATGCAAGTTAATACAAAATGGGGGGGAAATGTCCACTACTTGCAATGTGCATATATACCACCTTTAAACTAAGTGCAATCTCTCTCATAAGTGGGATACAATGACGAGAAGATAACTGGTCGATAATCTTATAGCCCAAAAGTAGGGATCAGATCACTGCAAATACAGGACTTCAACCAGTCTACATAAATAAAAAAAAAAAATATCTCCAAATACAAACCAAGTTCAACAATATTCTCCCATAAGAGAATAAAAGATTCCCACGGCATTATAGGTTCCACAAAAAGATACAGGATCTCCCCTGAGATGTGACAGGGCTCAACGCAGAAGAGGTGCTAATATTAATACTGTGGAAGAGGTGACATCAGGGATGTAGAGCTGCATGTATGCGATGCAGCAAAACAGTCAACCCTTGGAGGAGGGTGACTTTCTCAAGAGAGGAGCAGATGAAGGAAAAATTGGAGTCAGATGATCTAAGCCTCATAGGGCTCCATGAGAGAATCAACGTGAGCAAAGCAGCCTTTTATTTTGGCCACAAGATTTAGCAGCTTAGATTTCACTCTACCACAGCTTTCCTGTGGGACTTTGAGCAGATTGTGAGGCGTTCAGGTACTATGGTAATGGAGGCCATATAAGTACCTAGAATTAATAGCTAGAGCTTCGCTCCATTAGACTTATCGTATAGAAAAAACCTCAACCCTAGCACAGCAGCGAAACAGAAGGAACAGGAAAGTTACAAGGGGAATTTCTCTTCCAAGGGTTATTCACAACAACTGGAAAGAAAGCTCTGTGAAAAGGGAATTAGGCATGCTGGATCAATACATCTAGCAATTCTGAAAGTTTTCCATGAAGTGGCAATCTTGCTAATTTTTAACAATGTAACACACAACAGGAGTGATTTCTCAAGTAGAACAGACCACTAGTTGGTGGTAGCTTTCTGTTCTACTGTGCTATAAGCTTATTTACTCACACTGAAATTTAGTGCAGAAGGTCAGCTGAAGGACTGACTACATGCCATTTACTTCCTATTTTGAGTGCTTAAATGGGACTTATGTGGGGTGCAGACCTCATGCAGACCTGTTGCACAGGTGTGAACTTTCTTACTGGGAAAAATTTATTTATTTGACTGCCAGTAAAATTATCTTAGTTCCCATCATCAAACACCATATAAGATCATGCTTTGAAAGTATTGCTACACTGAATGCCATCTAGTTCTTTATTCTTGTATACATTCCTCTCCCCTTCTGCTTTGTTTAACAACTGATGAACATTTTAGAAGTGATTTCATGCCAGTGAGCCTTCTTGAAATAAGGTACAAAATTTTCCCTTCATCCCTCATTACATATTACAAAGATGGAGATGAGTGGAGCCTTTTGTACAGAGGATAAGGAACAATGAATCTATCGCAGGAAAAATCTTGCAGAAATACATCAGACAACAGCTTTATATGCAGGTGATCTAATTTTATTTTTATCTAAACCCAATGTTTCCCTAAAATTAGTAACTAAAGAAATCCATGACTTTGGAAAAGCATCTGGATTTAAAGTACATCATGCCAAATCTTAAAGCCTAGCTACAAATTTGCCAGATCCAGAGAAGTTATTCTTCCTAAACATTTGGGTACAAATAGACAACAAATTCCATAAGATACCTGGGAATTCAAATCTCAAATGTCTTTAAAATATTATTTCAGTGATACCTCACACTGGTCAGGTTATTATAGATATATACATACGGAATGGGAATAAATGTTGGCAAAATTGTGGAGAAATTGGAGATTTTATGAATATGATAGTCATGTCCAGTGATTAGACAATATTGGGATGCAATTCATAACCAAATATCATGAACTGTTGGATGTTTTGGAAATGATCACACACAAGAAAATGAATTAATCTCTCATCTGCTAATGGGTGATAGGCTATTGATATCCTTCCACTGGAAAAAGAAAAAGTAATACAACTCTAGAAAAAAGGTAGAAAGAAAGAAGGAAAGAAAAATATAGAAGACTGTTGTTATGGAAATATTAATGCACCAAACAAAATAGACCAACAATAAATAAATATTTTGGTATTTGGTAACCATTTATTCAATACTCAGCAAAGTACATTCACCTGCAGGTAAACTACTATGCTATCCAATTTTTCTGAATACTAACAATTGATAGACATGCCTGGTCTGTTAAATATGTGTAATCAGAGATTCTATTCAATTTCATAAACTTCCTAGAAACGACATGTCATAGATGTTGTAATGATGCTCACTCTGTAATATGGTAATACTTTGTTAGACCAATCTGCTGAGTATAATCCTGTAGAGCATCTCTTTAAACAAAAGCTTACAGTTGTAACGATGACTTGTTTTTATATTTGCATTGCATAGATTTGTAAATCCGTTAAAACTTCTGAAACAAACAATTAATAAAAAAAAGTTAATGAGTAAATCTACATGTTCCAGTATGACCACTCACACAAAGCACCTGAAGAATGGGAAAGAAACACCAGACATGTGCAACACAAAGGTACAACTCAACAACACATGGACTTCACATCTTTTTTCATTACTACACATGCATATGCCATGTCTTGAGGATAATTCAGAGGCCTATTTGGGGTTTGTTAGTAAATTGAGATAGGCTCTCTTTCAAGATGATGATACATATGTATAAAAACTGAATTTTTACATCCATAACTAACTTCATTTTATACAAGAGCTGGCTCAAGTAAGTTGGACCAGAAACACACATTTCTATCATTTTGAGTAGTGTTGACCAACTCAGGTACAGAACAGTCATCAAAATAGAGAGCCCAGGAATGGTGGCAATAAAGTGGAGGAACTTCAGAATTCTGGGCCAACTCCCCAATACCTCCTCCTTCTACAAACGAACCCAAACTCCTTTCTTCACATCATATCACAGGCCTTAACTTCTGAATCTGTTGTCATGTGCCAGGAGGCCCATCGGCGATGTCAGCTGGTGGCTCCTTCATGGGGCCAAGAGCATGGGTGTGTACTTGGCGCAATTCACCCCTGTCCCGGACACCTGCCCTTTCTGCGGCATGAGGAAGACACTGGCACACGTTTACCTGGAGTGTGCCAAGCTGCAGCCCCTATTCTGACTCCTCACAGATATCCTGTTACGTTTCTGGCTGCACTTTTCCCCTCACCTACTTATTTATGCATTCCCTATCCATGGCCCCACAAAGTCATGGAACCTCCTGGTCAATCAACTCCTGGGCCTGGCTAAACTGGCCATCTATAAAATCAGGGACAGGAGGTTGGCCGACGGAGTGTCCTGTGACTGTGCGGCTTACTTCCAATCCTCTGTTCGTTCACGCATCTGGGCAGAGTTCCTCTGTACAGCGTCCACTAACTCACTTACTGTCTTCTTGGAGCAGTGGGTACTGTCCAGGGTTCTCTGCTCGGCGTCCCCATCAGGTTCCCTTCGTTTGACCCTTTGACCACACTCCTGTCCCTGTTATTTCATTAGTTGTCCCCCGAACTCACTTGGTTTCCAGGTCCTGTGGATCCCTCCGCTTAGGCTGGGGAGGGATCCTTTAGCAGTTAGTGGACTTCCGCCCACCCACTTCCTGGATCCCAACAGGGTCATGTTCCATGTAGATGCAATTTTAATAAGACAAGGCTGCTGTTGAATAGTTGCTGAAATCCAGTTAACCCAGTGCTGCATTTTATCATATTTCAGAACAGTCTCTTAAATTGTTTTCAGATTTTTTAAAAATGTAACCTATTTTAACAGAAAACCTCTGGAAGCAGTATCCTCTGAGCTTTCTGAATGCCACAATCAATTTTCATATGACCTACTTTTCTTCAGTGCTTGAGTAGTGTCAAGATTTACATTTCTTAGAAGTTAGTGAACATACTAGGGTCTGAATAAGGAACACAGAACTTGGGCTTTTTTTTTTTTTTTTTTTTTTTTTACAGAGACTTGAAATGAAGTAGGAACTGAATGAACTCTGGAAGCAAGCAAGATTGGACTTGATTCTGACAGACGAAGATGAAAAAGTATAAAGAGTGAAACGGCCCAAAAGACATCCACATCGCCTTTGCAAGTGAAAAGATTTCTCTCCACCATCCTGGTGTCACTGTGACTGAAAGCAGAATTCAGTCTGTGCTTTCCTCTGCGTTTTACTACTAATAGTCCGTGCCAGTGGGTTCTCACCAATTAACACTATCTTCTATATGATAATTTTAACTTTGTACCAAGTAAAAAAATAGAATATTTATCACCTTCCTGTTATATATATATATTGACCTGGTTTGACAAACCCCAGTGTACAGCAGCTATTATTTACAATTATGCAGCATTCCACTCCGAAGACATTCCCAACGCCAACATTTTCAACCTCCGACCTTACACATTTGATAGTAGAAAAAGGGATGGGGGTAGGTGGCCACAGATCAACATCTCATGTGGGAAACTGATGTGCAAAGATGTTCAGTGCTAAGCATCTTGGCTGATAATAAATATTGCTTTTATTTAAAAACGACTTTTTTTTTCTGGTTTGTTTTGATTAGTAGAAGAGGCTGAAGTTGTACCCTCTAATATGATAAACCTGTCCATTACAGACCTTCCTCTGTTCTTGCTGTCCTACCTGTGAGCTGTGCTATTGTGGTAATTACACCAAACTGAGAAGACAGAGTCTAACGGCATCAGCCAGCCACTGCCTCTTGTCATAACTGATGCATTCCACAGAGAGATGGCCATTACATGTTACAGTTCTGCTTGGGAATACACAAAATGATTTAAATAGGAGTTTCCTTGTAGCAGACAATAACTAAAGCTTCTTTGACTAAAGCAGCACGAATAGCACACCTACCCAAAACACAGAGAAGTCATATCTGCTGCCATGAGATTTGTACTGTTCCCCAAGAAGATGCTCTAAACTGGAAAAGCATCGGCTCAGGGAGAATAAAAGGCAAAGTCACGCCAAACTGGGGATGAAGAAGAGGAGGGAAAAGGGTGACAAGCTTGGCATTTGTTCTGGGAGCAAATGAAAGAACTAAAGGCAAGGTTTTACTTAAAGGGATTGCAAAATGAATTACTTCCAGAGGACTGCTCTGAGCAACAGAAATTCTGTCAAATGCTGTCACATACCCTTAAATAAGAGGCTTTGATTATATTTCTCGCTCTCTGGAGTGCATATTCACACCTTAGTCAGAGAAAGGGGAAACCATGGGGTGGATTAGGAGAGAGGGGGGAAGAGATGCCATTTGTGTTTTCACATTCACTTCTTGCTAAAAGGTCACAACTCCTCCTCCCATCCCTCTTTTCCATTTTTAAACTACTGCCTGAGGCAGCTTAGAAGCACCTCTCTTCCAGGCACCAAAACTCCCACAAACCCTATCTTAATGAACACCTTCACAATGGAGAGGGATAAAAGCATTTTGTTTTGATTTCATTATATTTCCTGAAATTGCTTTTCTCTTTCTGTGCGTTTTTTCCTCTCTACACTAAGTTGCAGCTGGCCTCCTGAGGGATAATGCAACAATATTTCTGAAAAAGTCAGCTTTCTAATAACACAACAAATGGTATTTCCCAGTAACAAAACAGGCAGGACTTTTGCTTTTTTTTAAATGACTTTAATAGAAATGTCAGCCCAGGAAGGTAGACTCAAAGGGCAATATATTAACATCTGAAAATTAAATTTTAAAATGAAAAGGAACTTTTTCTCATTTGTGAAAGTGAAAGGACAACCTTACAAAGTAGAGCAAGTGCTAAATTAGTAAGAGTGAGAAAGCGTTTGCTGTCTGTTCCACTGGTGAGCCTCCCAAAAAGGAGAAGTAGCTAGACATTTTTTAAGTTAAAATGAGAGATGTTAAATTAGAACTAAAGTGACTTTGGTATTTACATAATTAATGAATCACTTTTTTTCAGCATGCACTCTGTGGATACACACTTTATATAGCATAAATTGGAGTAAATTACTGCACATTCATGCAGTTTCTTAAATTAATCCTCACATTTAGCACATGGAATTAATCCTCTAACTCCTACCCAGCTCTCCAAACAGACCCACCTAGCTGATGGGCTAAGTATTGGGCCCTCTGCCCTGACGATACCCATAACTTTCCATGAGGAGGGACAGGAGGAAGAGAAGGTATCCCCGCTGTTGCACGTGCTGTTCCCAAGAGGCTGCAACTCATGCTGCCACTTACCCAATAATCAGCACCAGCAGCTCTGGCTACCACATTCTCTCTCCAGGGCACCTACTTTCAAGACAGGCAAGGTTGGTCCTAACTAGCCATAAGAACAGCTATACTGGGTCAAATCAATGGTCCATCAAGCCCGGAATCCAGTCTTCTGACAGTGGCCAGAGCCACATGATTCAGGGACAATGCACAGAACAGGGCAATTGTAAGGAATCCATCCTCTGTCATCCAATACCAGTCCCAGCTTCTGGCAGTTGGAAGTTTAGGGACAACCATAGCCCTGACTATCTTATCTAATAGCCATTGATGGACCTATCATATATGAATTTATATAATTTTTCTTCAGACCCAGTTAGACATTTGGCCTTCAAAAAATCCCCTGGCAATGAGTTCCACAGGCTGACTGTGTGCTGAGTGAAGAAGTACTTCCCTTT
Organism: Dermatemys mawii; assembly: GCA_007922305.1. Classification (NCBI taxonomy): domain Eukaryota; kingdom Metazoa; phylum Chordata; order Testudines; family Dermatemydidae; genus Dermatemys; species Dermatemys mawii. The sequence continues at coordinate 10,256,984 of ML677381.1, read as the reverse complement.
GTTTGTCTATTATTATATTAAGGACTGCAATATCCCCTAGGCTGAGAAAAACTGCTTAATCTAGATGCTGCCCACTCTAACAGGATTGAGAATTTAGACTGCATGCTTATATTTTATTTTATTTTGGTAACTAATTCTGACTTTTTACCTATCACTTATAATCACTTAAAATCTATCTTTCGTAGTCAATACATTTAACTGTTTATCTTTACCAATAAGTTTGCCTGAAGTGTCTGCTGAATCTGCTCAGGTTTCCAAAGGTTGGTGTATATCCACTTTCCACTGATGAAGTGGGGAACCAACTCATAAATTTGCACTGCTCGTCTTGAGTAGTGCAAAATGGTACAAGGTACCATTCCTGAGATATAAGGCTGGGAGACTGGGGTGGGGGGTTGGCTGGTGCCTTACGCTGTGTGATTCATAAGTCGCTTTGGGAGCAGTCATATAATCTAGCTGGGTGCGGGGGTCCACATGCAATTGTGTTGAGTGATAACAGCACCTGGAGAGGTTTTCTGCTTGTCACTAGCAAAGCACTGTGAGAAACAACCCAAGCTGGAGAGTTAAGAGGGCACGGAAATTCCACTGCCCCAGGCTGCACGCTGGGGATCCCATCACAGCCATGCTCTAAATGCTTTTGGATCCTGCCCAAAAATCATTGCTTTCCTGTACTCACCCTTAGACGCTGCCCAAGCCTCTCCCCGCCACTTCAATCAGCTACTGTAATTATCAACTCACCCTCAGCCTTCATTTTGCTCACCAGATGTCTCTTCCATCTGCCCTACTTCCCCCGATTGCAGCTCCTCCTCCCCAGTCTACTTCCCAGCAGGCTTCTCTTCTATCCCCACTCACCACTTTTCATAATTCAAGGCTTGGGGGTTTAAGGCATAAACTGCATAGAAAGTGCAGCAAGGAAGCAGAGGAAATGCATAAACAGGTTGGTTGCCGAGAGAACCATAACTTTGAATTCCCTGACTTTTGGGTGTTTAAATTCTCAGCCATAACATTGGATTAACCTCGTTTTCATTTATTGAATATGAAATATTTTAGCTTTTAGGCCACAAAGACCATTACTGAGGGGAAATGTGGAGATTGAAGGTCAAAGAAATTCCTCTTTTATGAGTGTATTTCTAATTTTCATAATCTAACCTCTTAGACTATATTAATGTTCCTTTGCTAAGAGAAAACAGAACTTAGTCATCATTCAGGGAGAAGAAATCTTACTTCTTAACCCCTGAGAACAGACCCCCATGGTTTATAGCACATCTAAAAGGCTATAAAGACCTTGCTGTAATTAAAAATACTGTCAGATACATCATCAATAGTGGAAAAGGGACGAGCCTGTGTTTATAAAACAGAATAGAGACAGTCATTTAGCTTCTCTCTCTGTACAGAAATCATCTCTGATATTTGCTATAAGGACTTTTGCACACTTTGATGCAAATCCAGAACCCAGTGCAAGCTGCTGGAGCTAAGCACTGTGTAGATGCACAGAGGCCAAGCGAAAGAACCCTTTTCCCAAAGCAATGGCTGGAGTCACCTCTGTGGGCCCTTTCACGGCTCCCCTCTTACAGGGAAAGTCAGGGAAGACATGTCTAGCAGTAAATCCCAGGACTCTGGCCCCTCCCTCCATAAGAGATACCACCTTATGCTTCCTCCAAATCCTGCCCTCCCTTGTGCTGCAGAATCACACCAGTACCTAGATCAGGAAACTTCCAAAGTCAGAGTCAGAGCAGGATTTACCCTCTAGCTGTGAAAAATTAGGCTAATAAAATGAATCTGTTATGTGAGATGTTAGCAAGACAAGTCTGAGCAGTATTAGTATAGAACAACAAACTTAAAGAGCAGTAATACAAGGACAGCCCAGGGTTTCAAACTGCTCTAGTGGTTATATGGACTGTTGTAGCAGTGTTGGTAGAGCCCTACAAATGCATGGACTTCTGCTTTATATCCGCATCCCTAGACCATTTTTGCAAATCATGGGTGGATGCAGATCCAAATTTTATATCTAAAACCCTGCAAATCTGTGTCTATCTGCTTTATATCCGTAGATCATTTTTGCAGATCAGATGCAGATATACATTTTGTATCAGTGCAGGGCTCTACACATTGGTCCCAGGATATTAGAGAGACAAGGTGAGTGAGCTAATATCTTTTATTGAATCAACTGCTGTTGGTGAGAGACATAAGCTTTTGAGCTTACACAGAACTACGTGTAAGCACAAAAACTTGTCTCTCTCATCAACAAGAGCTGATCCAACAAAATATATAATCTCCCCCACCTTGTCTCTCTAATGGTTATAGTAAGTGAAGCAGAGGTAGAAGGAATCACTTCTGGCCCTCGAACTACATGAAGACGTAGATGTGAACCAAAATGCCAGTCCGATAAGTTAGCAAGTGAGGGAGCCTTGAAGCCTCCAAGAGTAACTCTGTGGCACACTAACAAGAGCCTAACACTGTCACTTCCTTAGTTAGAAAGTGGGGGAACTAAATGAAATCAGAGTCAGATACACACATCATGGAATCAGGCAAATAGATTAGATTTACAAAGGAAATATGAAGCAGGAGAAAAGCATGTCTGAATCAGGGAATATTGATTTCTCTTCCCCATTCAAAGCTCTTCAGGTCTCTAACTAGGTATCCATTACAATATTTTTAATCTGAAGATGCCTCCTTCCTTCCAATTGTACTTATTCTCACATACTGCCTCTAAATTACTGCAAACAGCTTCCTCCCAGAACACATCTCCTTCATCTCTTCTGTTTGTTCTCTAAAATAAAGAGATTCTGTGGATGTATTGGTGAATGATATTAGTGGCTCTCTTGAAACAGCCTTTTTCAAATAGTAAAATGGTTTGTGTTCACCCAATTCTGGAAGCAATTTCCATTAGCTTAATATAGTCATGATATTTTATAAAGGTAATTATACTCTTAGCTTTCAGTAACAATTAAGCCCTTAGACTGGAGCTGCTTAATAAAGGTCTCAAAATAAAAAAATCGCACATTCAAAAAACAGCATATTTAAATGTCAAGCATGTAAATAAGAACTTGCAATAAATATAACGAAGCACAAAGTATAAATCAGCATAACTTATTCTGGCACTATAAAAGACTATTCTAAGATTACATTGAGAATATTGCAAAAACAACAAGTAGTACCTGTGGCACTGTAGAGACTAACAAATTTATTTAGGCATAAGCTTATGTGGGCTAAAACCCACTTCATCAGATGCATGGAGTGGAAAATACAATGGGAAGAATATATATACATAGGACATGAAAAGATGGGAGTTGCCTTACCAAGTGGGGGGTCAGTTCAAATGAGACAATTTAATTAAAGTGGAAGTGATTATCCACGGATGCCACTCTGAAATCTGAGAGTATTGTGTAATTCTGATTACTGCATTATAGGATTGTATATATACAATCTATAGCGGACAGATTGTAATGAGGCATTGAGAAGTAAACAGAATGATTGTAGGGACTGTTGAGTTTTGTTTGTGAGAGAAACGGAGTGCAGAAAGATCTGCCTTACTTGGTTTCTATGGCTTTCTTTAATAAAAACATTCCATATGCCATTGAGAAGAGTGGCATATATGATACTAAAAGAGCAAAGATTACCCTGATGCAAATCAAGAATATAAACCTTTTCTTTCTACAGCATTCTCCATGCACACTACATCCCAAAATTCTTTACCCTTGAGCTCCATTACATATTTATCGAGCTAAACAAAACAGAGGCAGACAGAAATTCAGAGGTACACACATGAAAGACAATATCAAAACCTGAAATCTGAAGAGTGATTTGGAATTGGAATCAGCAATATAGGTAAAGAAAAACTGTTCCATACGGCAGGAGCTTCAGAGGATAAGCTTGCACTAAGCATGGCAAAACAGTTGTGAAAGATGGATAGGCCGGTCCCACACATGAAAAGGGAGAATCAGGAGGAAGAGAAATGACAAGTCAGGTTTCTGTGAGCCCTCACAGCAGAAAGTCTTTAGACAGAGGAGGCACCCGCAACCCCATTCCACTTGGGAGCCAGTTGGCAGAATTGGTGGGCCAAGGAAGGGATCATCTTCCAGGAAATAGTGCACAAGACCAGGAGGCTGGAGTCATGGGTTCTATTCTAAACTGCACCAGTTCCCTGCTGCTGGACCTTTGGTAAGTCACTTTCCCCCTACACCTCAGTTTCCCCATCTGTGAAATAAGGATAATAATGTGTACCTTTCTTTGCACAGTATTTTCCGATTCAGTGACAAGTACAGACTACGTATTATAGAAGAGATGGGACCAATCTCATTCAGTACTTTTCCTAAGGAGCCTCGGTTAGAAACTTTTGCCACCTCCTCTGCCCAAATCCTCCTGGACAGGGTGGTGTTATCCCTTGGGAGAAGACCTCTGAATGCAGCTGTCACTCAGAAACAGAACCCTTGCCCCTGGGATGTCCGTGGCCTGGAGTCTGTGAAGCACGTGGGGCACGTCTAGAAAAACATTTCAAAATAAGGAGTGGAATTTTGTACTCAATCAAAAAAGGAAAGGGAGGCAACTGTGTTGTCTGAAAATAGAGCTGATGTGGTCATGCTTCTTTGCATGTACAAAAAAGTTAGACAAAAGCATTGTGTGGCTGGTAGTATCTGCAGAGCTCAGACTTACGTTGGGCATAGAAAATGGAGTGACAAGAGTCAAGATGAGAGAACATAAAAGCATGGGGCTAGGATTTCAACAGAGGAAGAGTTGAGACTCAGTAGAACACAAGCCAGAGTTCAAGATGATCCATAAGAGGTCACAGACTGAATGAGAGGTGGGAATCAGCTTAGAAACCATTACTACTTATTTCATTAGGGATAATGGGGAGCTTGGCACTATTCAAGACACAGAAGAGCAGGCATGATCCTCGCTTCAAGGAGCTTACAGTCTAAACAGAGCTACAACACAAAATGCACTGGGAGACCCAGCGGAAAGTCTGTTGCAGAGCTTTGGTTTAACCAACCCATCCGTTATATTGAAAACAATGAAGCTGGCAGAGTTAAATGTGTTCACAGCCCCGATAAAATTATTGATCAGTATAATAAGGGTTAATTCACTGAGCTCCCAAAGTAGGAAGAACCTTGTTGTCTCCTTAAGACCAGACGCAAGAAAAGAGTATTCACTATCCCAAAGAAGAGCTGGACACAGAGTCCAATGTGGCAAAGAAATCAACAGTGTTATTCTAAATCCTATGCAGCTACAAAACAAATGAGGTGGTAAATCAAGTCAGAAATTCTGAATCTGCCATGCTTAAGAACAGTTTAATCACCCGGTTCAATTTCTGATGGATCTGTGCAGTTCTAGGCTCTGAGACTTACTCATACAGCTAGTATTGACTTTTGAGAAGATGCCTTCCAGGGACTATCTGTGTAAATAATCAGCCAGTGTGTTAGTTAATCAATACTTATTTAATCCTAAACTCAAACCACCACCATAAAAATTATGTCTCACTAAAAGTAGATTTATAAGCAGAACACATGATCTGGTTGAACACACTGAAAGGAGAATGGAAATTTATGGCCTTTCCTGCCAAGAGTAGAGTACCCAAAGGTAGACAATCTACAAACTGGAAGGAGTCACTACAAACAGACAGAACAACATTCAGGAAAATAAGAATAATTTGCTTATGGTATAAATTCATTACATGAGAGCAATGAATAAGACCAAGGCAGTAGAAGTTCAAGTCAACGTCTACTGTCCAGGGATTGATCTATACTAGCTTGCAGGGGCTTGACAATATTTTTATCTGGTAGCCAATTCTTGGGCTCCAGATTTTGAGCTCTCCTTTTTTTAAAAAATTACCAGATACTCTGTTGTGCCATGTTGCAATTCACCACAGCAAGGGGGTATAGGATCAAGTGCCATCAGGGAGTTCCCAGTTCTCAGAATCTGTGCTGGTCTCAGTCTTGGTACAGATTACAAGAGCGTGGGGCCAGCTCTGACCTGTGGCAGCTAGCAATGGTCCCAAAGAACCAGCATCGACTAGCTGTGAATATTCTGAGTACACTGCACTCTGACCGTACCCTCAGCATAACTTTCCAGGGTGTGTCACAATCTCTGTGCCAGGGGTTGGCAATGAGAGGTGGCCCAGGAGCAGGCAAGTTATGCTCTGCACCAGCTGAGAAGTCCCCAATATCAAGGGAATTCTCCGATGACTACATGCAGATGCTTCCTAGCTTCTTTGTACTGTGGCCAGGAGACAAATGCACCAAAGAACTGCCCTGCTTCTTTAGCCCTAACTTTAAAGGGAACCAAATGTAAAAAGATGTCATAATGTCTGCCCAATTCTGCATACAGCAGAAATAATAGTTCTAAGGAAGGTGTAAACTATCCTTATTCCCCTCAAGAGGGAGTTGACTCTGAAAGTCAATGGCACATTAAGTGCCAAAATAGTTAACTGCTGTTTTACTACTGATTAAATACCCAAGAAAGGTGAGGTAAGATCACATCTTGAGCTCCACGCAAACTACTATGAATAGCATCCCACCTCAACTGAGCAGACTTTGGGAAACATGGGAGTACACCACCCCTTCTGTTTTCCAATCTGACTCCTGCTTCAATTTGTCCTTGAACCTCCTCTAATGTCAAAAGCTGTCCTCACATCATCCAATAAACAAGCAACTCAGGGCTTTGCTTTTATCAAACCCTGACTCAGTCAGCAGCTTATATTCAGACCAGGGATCTTAAAAAGGGACAATTGTGAGAGACCTAAATGTCATTAAAAAAAATCTTAAAGACTCAACTCCAGCTGTGGCAGCTTTGCCTTTTATTTCCTACAAAGAAAGCAAAGACCATAAGCTCTGTGCAAAAGTCTGAAAAGGAGAAAGAAATATACACAAGCTTAAGGACACCACACAAGTCAAACAAAAAGCTACCTTAGTAAATATGGCATTCAAAGCCAATTTGGCATCAAATCAAACAGGGGAGGGAGAGACAAGAGAGAGAGGCTGTGTCTCACAGAATTTCAGGGCAATCACACAGCTACCGTTCAGTGGAGCTGCTCCAGAGTTAGAGCCATTCTAAGAGATTTCTCTAAAATTCTGAGCATAAAAAAAGCCACACAGAGAAACTTCACCACCACATCAGACGCAGGATTAAGTCAGGGGGAACTGTGGCAGACAGAAAACGAATGAATATACCCCTCAAACAATTTCTTGTCTAGCAAGGATAGTGGCTTTCGGGGAAGCCTTTAAACCAACAGTGATATCTGAAAAATCCTTGGGCGACCGAATCTAGCCTTCATACTTAATTTAAAACATGCATGTAAAAAAGTTTAACTGAACTCAAGTCTAGGATACTGCTGCCAGGCACACAGTATTGACTGCCTTAATTGTTTGTTTGCCTGCCTAGGATCATATGCTAGAACCTACTCTGCTGGTAGAGACAGAAACAATAGGGCCAGACTGGTGGTTTAGCAATAGCAATCTGAGTGCTGCTGTATCAAAGACCCAAGACCAATGCCCAGACACTTGTTTTTCCAAGCCTAGAACATGCAGCCCAGAGAAGTCAGAGGTGATTCCAGAAAATTTCATGTACTAATAGCTGGTAGGGAATTATGCTAATCTTGATTATTGACCAAGTCACAGTGAAGCATCAATAGTGTATGGAAAAGAGCAAGGAACCAGTGAGCAAATGAGGCAGGAAGACTCAGAGCAAAGGAAGGAGAGGATAGACACACTGAAACAGGGAGATGAAAGCAGCCAAGGTGGAGACACTGTGGCAGGGAATGAAGGAGAGAAGCCTAGTGAATCGGGGACTCTAGAATAGTCAAAAAAATAACAGAGACTAAAAGAAGAGGTAAAGAATGACCAAGAACAGCTAAGGAGGGGTCAGAGCAGCAGAGCAAGTTGCTCCTACAGCAGTGTAATATTTATTATAATATTTATTATATATATTTAAAATATATATAATATATATTAAATATTTATATAATATATATATTTATATATATTTATATATAAATATTTATATTATAATATATTATAATATATAATATATATATAAATATGTATATATTTATATATATATAAATATATATAATATATAAATATAATATATATTTATATATTTGCATATATTATATATAAATAATTATATATATTTTATAATATATAATACTATATATTATATATAATATAATATAACATTATATAATATTCATTATATATCATAATATTTATTATATTAATACTAAACACTACTGCAAGGGAAGGGAACAACTAGCTTCTCCTTTTTGGTTGATTTTAAATAAGTGATAAATCCAGAATTATGGCACACCAGGTCTGCCTTGATCCACAAAGAAAGGAAGATATAGTCACTGCATAACATTTTTACTATCTAACCAGCTGGATCTCCTTATTTGCTAGGATAGGGTAACTGATTCTTTGCCTATTCAAGGAGCCAGCGGTGACAACCTCAACACACACACACTACCAGGGAACAGTAAGGACCATATCCCACATAACATTGCTTCTCCCAAAGTGTAATTTTTGTGGTCCTGTTTAACAAATCACACTAAATTCACCAGAGAGCTGGATAAGTGAACTCATCTTCTGTCCTCCTCCTTTCTATTCACAACACAGACAGCAGCACAGTCTACTACTGATATCACTAATTAGATGATTAAATACCACTCTAGGTGATATGCTTTCACTGTGAAATTATTATTTTTAAAAGCAAATCTATTTGCTCAATCTCATTTGAAACCAAAAGATCATAATTCCTTCTTAATTAAGTTAAACTCCTATTCCTAATTTTGCATGAGCAGAGCAACCATTAAAAAAAACAGTGCTGAGGAAACAATGCCTAAATTCCTGCCCTAGTTCTCACTGTATATGTGGTTCTACACAAAGGATCCCACGTAATCCCACATAAAACAGACTTTCTGAGAAAAAAAGATATCCTTTTCTCCTTTGAAGTAGCTCAGATGAAATATTATACAGCAAACTGAAAGCTTCCACTTTTAAAAAGCAAGTTTATTTGCTATGAATTCAGGAAGGACATTTCCAGGTTGTTTGCAACTGTGAAAATGTTCGTAACTCTGAACAAAACCTTTCTGAGAGAGAGAAAAACACAGAGAAGAACAAATCAAAAGGGTTTAATGTCTTCAATACAGAAATTAGGAAATGGACCATCACATGGTATGTTGCAGGGAACGCGGACAAACTTTTTGGCCTGAGGGCCACATCAAGGTTACAAATTATGTGGAGGGCTGGGTAGGGTAGGGTAGGGTAGCCTGGGGGCCCCCGCGCGGGGGGGCCGCCGCCCTCCGCCCCGGCGGCGCAACCCCCTCACCCCCCCCAACCCCCCCTTCTTTTTGCCCCCTGACCGCCCCCTCCGGGACCCCCCCACCCCTAACCACCCCTAGGGACCCCACCCCCTAGCCAACCCCTTGCTCCCTGTGCCATGATCACACCCTCCCAAGACACATACACACATGCCCCAACCACCCCCTAGGACTGCACTCCCCCTCTAAGACCCCTTGCTTCTTGTCCCCTGACTCCCCCCACCCAAACTGCCCCCTCAGAACCCAACCCCCTACCCAAGCCTCTCTGCTCCTTTCCCGACTGCCCCGACCCCTATCCACACCCCCACCCCATGACAGACCCCCAGCTTAATTCAAAGCTGTATTAAGTCAATGATTAGTTGTAAACTTTTGAAAGAAGCACCATAAGGTTTTGTTCAGAGTTACGAACATTTCACAGTTGCAAACAACCTCCATTCCTGAGGTGTTCAGAACTCTGAGGTTCTATTGTGTGTGTGCGTGTGTGTGTGTGTATACTTATATATTTATTTATTTTAGTACAGGTATCTAACAGGCTGCCAACATCTTATCAAGTGCTGCATTCTTTTTCAGAATACCTGGAATTACACAGCTATGTCTACAACCACAGATATCCCATTACAGACCATACCAAAACCAGATATAGGGCTGGGAAAATCCTGTCTATGCTGCTTGACGTTTCAGTGAGCCAAGGGGAGAAGTGGTTTCCTCTCATAGTTGCCAGCCACTCAGAATGCAACGCCTGCCGCAGTGTGTCAAGAAAAGTGACAGCAGTTCTGTCTCTTTCTCACTTACTGGACTCTCCATGGTATCAAATACTGCAGCCAGAAAGAGATTTAACTAATACCCTCTTGTGAAACAGCTGCTTCACGCTCCAGAAAGCTCTGCTTAGTACACCATACATCACAGCCTCATTGGCTCAGCTCTGACACAGAATTACAGAACTGAGCATGGAATAATTAAAGCAAATCAAGATCCTGTAGTCAACATTCAAATTTCATGCTTGAAGCAGTAGCAGCACATCATCTCCCTTCTTTTTTCTTTTCCGGGGATGGGAGGGGAAGGGCACATCCCTATACTATGCTGGAAAGAATTACTCTGCCTAATTTCAACCTTCAAATCCAAATAATGCATCTTTTTAGTAAAGCTGCATCACCACCATCCTATCTCTCATTGAGCTAAGCAACCACATAGTCTTATTACCTTCATCTCTCCTTCCTACGGTCTTGCTTCTCCCAGCTATTGGTATATCTAGTTTAGAGCTTGATCCAGCAAACATACATGTGTGTAAGTTTGCTCATGCAATCAGCCCTATTAACTTCAATGAGATTGCTCAAATAAGTGAAGTTACACATGGATGTCTTTAGAAGGTGCAACTCACACCTTTGTGGCTAGAGAGAAGTAATAAATAATCATAATTTGTCTTTAGGCAACAGTACCACCAAATTTAATATAAAACAATCCGGGTTCTACAGGTTTTTAAAACATTCTATAGAATTTAACCAAAAATTAAAGTCCTGCTACCAAACTCCATAGATTGGTTAAAAAAAAAATCGATAAAAAGGATTCTAAACTAATTTGGGTAAAACTCTATTGGTTTAACTCCTACTATTAAATCTGAAAGGACTTTTACATATGAGTGATATGACCATCTCATCTTTCCCCAAGTTCCATTTCTCCACGGAACCATGCACACAGTATAGCACCTTTCTTCTAGTTGGGGAAGTGAGCGAGGCAGCTGTCAAGACCATTTTAAACTCCAGTCAGTGCCTCAGACACAGAAATACACCTATGGTAACATGACTTAACTCTCTTTCTTAACACAGATGCCAAGGATGACGTTAAGTGGTGTATCACCTACATAACAGTAGCCTACACAAGCAGCATGCACCAGCAGGCCAGCACTGACACTCACACATTTACTCTGAGCAGACCCAAAGACAAGTCATTGTTACAGCATCCACTACACTGAGACCAAGTAGCACTGAATTATCAACTACGAAGCAGAGAAGATGAGAAATAAGAGGATTGTAGGAACAGTATCTATGGGTGGGGAGAAGGTTTTGCATTCCTAAATTCTGTCTAGATGCCATACCTTGGTAAGCAGTAGCACTCGTTTCTGCAAGCGTCTGACGAGACCTTCGTGCTGTTCACGTTTTTTCTTCTCATCCAGTAGCTGACTCTGGATTCGTAATACCTCTTCCTGTAGCTGCTGCCGAGCCTTCTCTAATATCCTGGCACTAAAAGATAGAAGATACCGGTCAGATCTTAATACTACCTCATATCCAGGTAAGTGAGGAAAACTTAGGGGAAATACTAATAGCAATGTATTATCAGCATTTTTTTCAAAGAGATATTAGAAATGTCCAATGGCCAAGCTTACTGCTTAGCCCCTAAACAATTACATTGCTTTATAAATACACAAGTCATAAAACACTACATATACTTCACACTTACAATCAATTATTTTACCTTTGGGTAAATACTTACTCTTGGGGTGACCAGATAGCAAGTGTGAAAAATCAGGACAGAGGGTGGGGGGTAATAGGAGCCTATATAAGAAAAAGCCCCAATATTGGGACTGTCCCTATAAAATTGAGACATCTGGTCACCCTATTTACTCTTCAGCATCAGTGTAATAATGGATTTGAGACATTGCCACACCTTTTAAATATTAACCTGTTAGAGAAGTGATTGCCATTACACCTGATCTGCATTCAAGCATAGCTAATATTTGATTAGTAATTGTGGCAACTATCCACATGATGTTCTTGCCAGCAACCTAGACTGGCACCTAGTTGGCGTTCCTCTGACTGGGTAACAGCACTTTTTTTGGCAACAAGGACAGAACTCCCAACCACGCCTGTGTAGCCAATTTTTCCTTCCTCTCAGCTCTCTGTAGAGCAAGGCATCCCAAACAGCACTGACTCACATGCTCTTGGAGCTGCTCTGTGCGCATATCCTCTGAGCTCGCTATTCCTTGCTGAAGCACTGGATAACTCGCTATATTACCCATAATGCACTAATACAAGCAGTTAGGCATTATAGTAGGTGTTGGCAACAAACATGATTGATTCATGAAAAAATAGTTGCAGTATAGGAATAACTCAGCTTTATTGTAACTCAGGCAGAAGAGAGTTTCACAACCAGAGTAAAAAAAGAGTTGTATTTTCAATGTGAACAAACCCTGAAAGTGAAAATTACTGTGTACCAAATACAAAACTTCAAGCAAACCAAAAGCACCAATACCAGGTGCTCTTTATCATTATAAATCAAAAGACAATAAATGAAATATCCTCCAACAAACAAAATATCACCATTATTCGGGCATTGTTTAGCCATATCACAAAAGTGGCACTCCTACATCCTGATTGCGAGAACAATTTATGCTCTTTGGGAATTTTACTGGGAAATTGCCATAAATCCCCAATCAGCGATTTCCCAACCTCTTATCCTTTCCTTTAACAACAAATATGCATTTTAAAACTTGAGATGAATTAAAAGGCTATTTAAAGTTCTAGTTTAATTTGGAACCATTCACAGACCAATTTGATAATCCAGCAGTGTGAAACAGATTCTTCACTTGTGTATTCAGGTGGGAAGTTCATTAAGAGGGCTTTAAATCTGCCTTTGAAAATGAATAATTTAATTACCAGAGCCCCACTATTTCCTTGGCTCTATTTTAATTAATTAGTTACACAAAAAGAAATCGGTGCTCAACAGCATCTTCTAAGACGTTGATGGGACACAGAGTGGTGTTTGCCTCTCACTAACCGGCTGATTCCTCTCCATCACAAGCTCAGTGCAAATGTCCCAAGTTCTATGGGATTTTAATAGAAATATCAGCATTTTCCCTAGTCAGCAATACAAGAATTCCAGAGGCTAAACAGAGAATTTTTGTTGTGCTCATTCTGGGGATAAATCTACCAGTACATGATAGCCCTCTGCAAATGTGCAGAAATCAATCTCTATTAAAAAGATATTCCTCAGCTGTCAACATTAGAAAGCCCGATTCCAGTCCTCTACTACTGTGAAACGTGGGCAAGAATCCTGTGGGAAAACAGAGTCCCAGTAAGATGTCACAAGGAGATATGTAAGCACAGAACACATCAGGCTATTAACCTATGATGAGCACCACATTAACAAAACTATTGTAACCCTTTGGAGACTAGATACACACTCAAACATTTGTTGTCAATCTGGAAAGTTCTACTGTTAACTACCACTTTCTCTCTCTCTCTCTCTCTCTCACACACACACACAAACTATCTTAATAAAATCCTCTCATGAACATTTCAAATCATGTATGACCCAGGGTATATAACAATGCAAGACCCACTCATTGTCTGACATGATGTAGAAATCCTCTCTTCCCTGCTAAATTTACCGGTTAGGTTGAATCTACTGTTCCAGATCTGAGCCCAATGAAGGATTTGGGTTGTTTTTTTTAAAAATTAAACTGTGTACATCCCTCATAGTTTTGACCTCCTTTTATAAATCCTAAGTGCACTGACGGATCGTAATATTTTCTCACTTGATGCTCTGAATGAAAATAGATTCCTGCCTAGTTTCCTGTTAGCATTAATAAAAAAAAGTATTTGCAATCCATATACCAGTAGCTTTAGGGAGAGCACACACTTCTAGCCACACGTGCTCTTCCTCAGTTGCAGTATGGGAGACAAATGAGTAAGCAGAGAAAGAAAATAGTAAAGTAAATGGCCACGTGGGCAGATTGTCCATTTCTTCTGCACTCAATAGTGTTAAGAGGGAAATTGAGGTAGGTCTGTTTAGGCTTTTGATCTCAGGTCAATTGTTCTGGTCAGTTAAAATTTAAGTGCTGTGAAGCTGATTGTCCAAGGGAAAGTACTGCAATTTCATTCCTCTGGACTGAGTTTTAGCATTCATAGACTATCACACAATAGGAAAACCAATATTTAAAGTCCTCAGAAATCTCCCAACACACTACAATCTGGACCGGCCTAAGCAAAGATTGAGTCATTAAGAACAGACTGGTAATTCTACCAAGCAGTACAGCGATCATAACAAAAAGAGATGTCCTCTATAAACCAGGTGGACAATATTAAATTTACCCTCCCCAGTGACACAAATAGGATTCAGAGCCAGTGTTATGGCAACAAACTCCATTATATCACTACCTCCAGATACTCTTCTATGCTGATGACATTTCTGACTCTTTAATGCCACTCACTCATTCAAACCAAACTAATTTAGAAAAATCAAAATTCCCCATGTTCCCTCGTTCAGTTAAACGCTGAGCATGCTGGCACTTTCCGAAACCTTTGCAAGTTCAAAGTAAATCTTCTTGGCCTTCACATGGAAAATTTGTTTCTGTTTATCAGTCCCAATGCTCCTTGCCCCAACCACTGGATGAACTGCCAGGATCTCAGAGTTCTGAACTCTTGAGAATCTCTCCTCATACTTTGCTCTTCCTTTCTACTCTTAACTGTAATCTTAATGATAAAACTTCACCTTCAAGACCATACTTAGCCTTTCAAAGAAAAGCAAAGGCAGACAACGAATATAGCAACTAAGATACATTTTAATAACCTGCTTCAAAATTACAAAAGCAGTTGTCAGTTCTCCTTTCATGAACCATAAAACTAACATTGTTCCTATCATTGAATCTTTTCAGTAACCAATCTAACACCCAACGAACACTGTGAAAACCATCACAGAGGACAAACAAGAAGCTAGAAATATTGTTCTGTACAGCCAAGCAGGGAGAAGATCACAGGTCCAACCACAGTGCACAGATGTCAAAAAAAGGGAACATTGTGTGAGTCATGCAGAAACTCAAAAGATGAGGGCATGGGGACACATTGCCAGGGAGAACAAATAGGAAGGAAAGTGACAAAAAAACAGTGCACTGACCACATTGCATACTATGGATGCTACAGTACTGTAAAAAACAGAGGGAAAGAAGATGCCAGGGATGCAGAAAAAAGAAAATGTAGGAGACAAAGGCACTGCAAGAACTACACGAGCAAAGGTAAAGAGGTCATATGCCACACACCAGTAGAGAGACAAAAGAAAAGCCAGGTGTGCTGCAGCAATATATTTGCTAGAGGAAAGTTATTCCCCAAATCAGGATCCAGGCTATGTACATCCATGACAAAGAGACTGTCCATCTATAAACAGCAACAGAAAACAAAAGGACCCAAATTAAATGAGACACTAGTAAATAAGGTTTAAGTAAGCTGAAATGTCCCATTCCCTTTCCTGTTTCTCCCCAGCTCTGTAAGTCAACACTAGAGCATGAGAGGCCAAATAGTAGCTCATCAAGATGTCATGTTGCTGATTTGACAACGGAATATTTTTGCTGGATACTATCATATCTTCCCAGAATCTAATACTAATTAGAATCATGGGAAGAATCCCAGTATTATATTAGATTAGAATCCTAGATACTGGGATTAGATTCTAATACTGGGATATTAGAATCTAATATTCTAATATCCTAATATCTAATATCCAAGGAAGGTGGACACCTAGGTTCTGTGGCAAGTTAGATATGAAAGTATTAGTGATTCTAATACTGGGATTCTTCCTAATACTGGGATTATTAGGAATAATAATACTGGGATTCTAATACTGGGATTCTTCCCATGAATCTAATACTGGGATTCTTCTTCCCAGGTATTTAGTGTACCAGAAAGAATATGAATGAACACAGAAATCCTCTGTAACACACAGATGCATGTGTTTGGCTGAAGCATACTACTCTGGGTAACATAGCAGAATTTCTGAATCTGGCATATATGGATGCTTGTAGTTATATGTACGTAGTTATATGTATGTAGGAAATACCATTATTAAATCAGGAGTCAAGAGGTTTTTGATTGTAAAGAGGAATCTCCCTGATTTACAGTAGACTTGGTCAATAGGCTAAGTGGTATCTGACGCGCACAGCTCAGCAGAAGAGTTGAGTGACTTGTTCAAGGTGACACAGTGAGCCAGACTCAGAACCCAGCTCCCTTGGTTCCTAGTCCTGTGCTTTACCCAATGGGACACACTGAACTGGGTCTCTTTGGAGAGCCAAACCTTTGGGCCCTGTGTACTTATTCTCATGGGTAATAGTGATTGGAGGGAAAAGTTGGCCAACTTCTCCCCACCTCTTCCCAACAGCTGTGTGCCAATAAGGAAATACAAGGGGTCTCCAGAGAGTTTGCCATGCTTAAAAGTGAGAACCGCCTTTATCTTCTCTTTCGGTTATCACTCCAGCCTTCAGGGACCAAGCATTCTGTGGAGGCCTTGGGAGCCTTGAGACAGCAAAATTCCTGAAAAAGGAAAGTGAACCAAAAAACACCCCAAGCAAGCAAACAAACAAAAGGAAGTTCAAGAGAAACCTTGTCCTCCCCAGCTGTAACACCAGCAGCCTTTCGCAGCTGGCTTTATTTGCACCATCTCATTCTGATTCTAAATGCTTCAGCATGCCACTACAGTCTTTCTTTTGAAAACAAAAAATCAAAACAACTAAAACCAAGCTGAGAACGCAAGAAAGCAAAGACTGAAATAATTGCTAATCAAAGGAGAAGCCCATTTATGGGATGGCGAAGCCACCGGCCAGCTCTACCCAGTAATTTTTCTCCATGTCACCGCTGATGAGTTTTATATTTCTAACATTTCATCAATTTGCATCACCAAATTCAATTTGCATTCACAGATAAACAGAGAGAGAACGGTAAATACTCTCATCTGACCTTGAAGTGTGAGAGAGAAAATTGCCCTTGCAATTTCAATTCAATCCCAACCGTAATGAATAATGCAATTTGCCCCATCAGTTACCAACCAGTAATCACACACTTGTGTGCTGGAAGAACACTCTTTCACGCCAGGCAGCGACGAAGCAAACCAATGCCTGACACCTTTTGTCCTGAGCTCTCACCAGCCCTGTTGCACTTCCCTGCCAGTACTGTTCCAGCTAACTCTGTGCTCACAGGGGGATAATGCCCTGAGAGAGGCACCCATTGCACATCTCTGCCTGGAAGATCTTAGCTGACTGCATTGTTGAAGTGGAGACTGCGGGGGCAATGTCCCACAGAGAGGTTATTTTCTCACCACCACCCCCCCTTCTCACAATTCTCTGTTAACAGCACTGGAGGGAAGGGATAAAATGAGGACCAGCCATGGCCACATTTTAGGACCCAAAACTATGCAGGGGGCTTCTCCTACTCTAAAGGCAGTAGGACCCAAGCGGTGCTTTCTCCTACAGAGAAAAACTGCAGAGAGGAGCCAGCCAGAGACAAACTGATAGGGAGGGAGAGGGTGGAATGAAGAGTCTTCACAGGGTAGAAGAGTGTCTGCCAAAACGGTAGAAAGTTCTCGAATAGGGTAGAGGCTTCTGCTTTTGCCCCTATCTCCTCACTTCAGTTTTACTTCACCCCAGACCTGCCCTTCTCACTCTTCTCCTCTACCCTGTCCCCCTCACCTCTTCTTTCCTTCTCTTTTACACTTAGCAGATCCCCTTCTTAACTAAACCCACCACACACACCTCAAAATGTGAAACTAACATGACATTTGCCGCCATTAATTTGTACTCTCTGCTTGTGTGTGCTAGCTCTGCCCACATCCTATAGGTCCTGTCTATCTATAATGTAAGCTGTTTGAGGGCAGAGACTGTCTACTGTTTTACTCTGCATGGCACAATGGGGCCTCACTCTTGGTTGGCCGTTAGGCACTACTGTAAGAAATATAATTACAAAAATATTAGCTGAGAATTTCCCAGTACTGCTCCAAATCTGATGAATACTCTCCTTTTCCTCCAGCTGTCACACCCAGAACTCAAGTCATAGAATCATAGAGTATCAGGGTTGGAAGGGACCTCAGAGGTCATCTAGTCCAACCCCCTGCTCAAAGCAGGACCAAGCCCAAGTCCACAGTATCCATTTAAAGAGGAGATGCACAGGGCAGACAGCTGGGGGCTCAAAGATCAGGAGCAACTGAAAATGCGCTAGGGTTCTGTTATAGAGTCAATGTAATACCTACAGTGAGAGGCGGAATATCACTCTGCAAAAGGCAGTCAGAGTTGAGGAGGCTGTGGGGCATAAGGGGGAGGGGACTGACAGAGAGAGGAGTGAAGAGGAAAATCTGCCTGGAGGTTGGGAATGAAAGGAGGAGGGAAATGGGAAAACAGAACTGACTTGTCAGTAAACGAATCTGTTGAAATTCTACACTCTTAACAATAGGATAATAGCTTATTTCAATAAAATAAAGAGAGGGTCAGAAAGTGTCTGGATGATAAAAACAAAACCTTAAACCCTTCATTGCAATTTTATGACAAAGAGCCCTTACAGACTTGTGACTCATTACTACTTCATGAAGGCTCCAAACAACTGTCTGCGATGACCTTTTCCAATCAGACTTCATTTCCAATGCATATTATAATATTCCAGCATGAAATGAGCATCATACACTGCTGTTCACCCACATTTTTGTAGCTGAATGCTTTTCCTAGGCTACTGAATGCATTTATAAAAACTGAATTCTCTGAAAGAATACTTGAAAAATTATTCTTTGACAGCTGGCACCCATTCATAATTCTGAGTAAAATGCAAGGCTTTTGACCAGGAACTAAACACTGGCCTTTTGTCTCTAAAAGTCTGGCTCAAGATGCAATAAGTATGAAGATCACAACTAGAGTGACCAGCTGTCCCAATTTTGTAGGGACAGTCCCAACATTCAGGGTCTTGTCTTATATACACGCCTATTATCCTCCACTCCATCCTGATTTTTTACATCTGGTCACTAATCACAACCGAATTCCTAATAGATACTTGTCCACAACAGATAACCAGCACACAATTAGGCACCACTGACAGTATCTGTCAAGAAAAGATAGGATCAAAGTGCAGAGACGATTGGGAAAGCATCTAGTTAACTACTGGAAATGCTTACATATAGTCAGTGTTTTCTGTCCTTCACTTTCATAGCATCAAATTAATTTCCCTACATATCTCCCTCACACCTTCATTCTCTCCAGAACATCAAAAAGGGCTTTTATTTGGACAGCGGGGATTGAAGCCATTTTCTGAACTTTATAGCAAAGCAGTCCAGAGTGACAGAAACTGCACTAAATATAGCAGCACAGGAGGCTGTTGGGCTATTTAATTGTAATGAATGAAGAATATTAAAATATATATATATATATATATATATAAATAAACAACCAATCTTAAACAAATGCCTTCTAAAAGTCTGCTTTGTCAATCACTGGGCAATTCTGGATTTCACAACATAAACCTCACTCCCAGAGAAGTTGCTCTTTGGGGCCTCCATTAAATTTAATATTGCCTTGCACCAGCATTTGCACCCGTGCAAAGTGAATGTAACACTACCAGCTCAGAATGGTAGCATTTTACACCCATGGTTACGGTAAAGGAGGTAGAGAGGATAGTTTCCCTGCCTCCTTGGCTGGTGCAGCAAGAGCTACCTCGCTTGTTGCGATCTACTTTAACCACTTTTCACATCCACTTTACACAGCTATAAAAGTAGATGAAAATCAGGCCTTAAGTGTCCAGTATCAGCCGTCCAGTTAAAGAGAGCGGGAATCTGCCCAAAGGAGAACAATCGGAATGAGTATCAAACAGATTACCTGTAGTTGGGTCTGTTTGAAATGACTTGCACTTCTACAAGCCCACTTTTCACAGATCCTGGCTACACAGTGCAACTACAATCCCTCACACTCTGCTTGCTAGCTATGCCCTAGACAGCTAAGCATAGACAAACCTCTTCTCAAAGCCACTGCATATTGTAGTGGCAATTCTATCTATTATGGAAGGATAGGATCCGATGTTATAGGATGCTAAATTAAAGAACAGTCCTACCCACGCCTACTCCTCAAGGAGCTCCAAATGAATAGAATGCCTTATATGGCCCAGAAAATGGAAGCCTAAAGTCACTGTTACACTTGGGTCTTTCACTGGGTTGACTCTGCCACCTTCATCCCACCCAACTGACCTAAAGAGCCTTTTAAACCGACACCAGGCTACAGAAATAAACTATCTTGCATAAAAGAATGAATTGTCAGAGCAACTAAATTCAAAGCTCAGTTACATCAATACTACCGCATCCATATTTCTAAATGAGTAATAAAACATTACATACCATGATGCCTCCCAGCAATGAATATTTCAGACAGAAATCAGTCAGGTGGAGGAGTAAACGGACCTTACACTGAGATTTTATGTTTCAAGATCTCTACTGGATGAACAGAAAGGTCAGGCTCTTTATTTTTCTGTGAAGCTGTGATAAGAAGGTGAACTTCAGAGATATAACAACGAAAACGTTGAAGGCAGATGAAAGCACAGGGCATCCTGGATGCAAATTTCTCCTAGAGTCAATTGCTGTGGTTTTGTCTACCGCAGAAACAGGTATGTATATTTATTAATACAAAAAAACCCACCGCTGTTTGCAATCCAATCAGCAACACACATCATCACTGATAACCCACAAAAGCCAGGAAATGAAAATAATAAATACTCTCTACTGCTTCATCCATAAGCACATCTCTTACCATTACGAAGACTACCACAGTCCGCAAACACCATATTTGTTAATTCTCCCCTTCTGTCTGCATATATCCCTTTATCAGATTATTCTTACCAACTCCTGAAGTTTTGAATGATGGTCATAACAATTGGTGATTTGTGAAGCAGCTAATTAAGTAACTGGTTACATGAAGAAGGTCAGGTAAAAGGGTGATGGACTGGTGTCCGTAGGACGCAGAGTTAAGATTGCACTGCCTGGTCTGTTGCATACAGTAGTTGGGATAAAGGTAGTGGGTAGAGAAGTAGCAATTCTGTCCCGAAATCAATCATGCTAATTTGTGCCCAGCCCCCAATCAGGTTTGGGTGCACAGTACAAATACTCTGTTATAACAGGATTAATGGACAAAAAGGACTCTGAATCCAAACTTTTTTCCAATGTACCTGCCCCAGATTTACTCAGGATCCACTTCTCTCTATGAAATTTTGTATATATGGACAATGTTCTTTTTAAGACATTGCAGTCAACAAATGAAAAGGAAAGAAAGAAAAGAAGCCAAGGAAAAATCTCAGACAGAGCCCAACTGACAACGTTCTTTTTGCCCAAAATATTGGTAGCAGTTTCATTATCACAATGCCTTGTATCAGCCCACACAGTAAGGCTAAGAGTAGATTAGTGCCTGGCTCGGAAAACTTTAGGCCCCTCTCCTTATATCTTTAAAAACAGTTCTCTGTTTTATCTTTCTGGAGGTAAGGCAGAGAAGGAACATAATTCTGCCACCAAACATTTTTTTTGGTAATAAAATCCTATTGCAAGTGTGGCAAATTGCTGGCACTGTTATGATGGGTCCCGCGCTTTCTCTTCTTGTGGGGGGTTCAGGGAGCTATTTCTTGTCCCTGAATAGGGTATTAACTGCCCCACTAGTATCCTAGGGGAGGGGGAGTGGAGAGGGAGGGACCCGGGCCCGCCCTCTACTCCAGGTCCCAGCCCAGGGGCCTTGAGGATAGCGGTAAACTACCTGAAGTAGCTATTCCTTCCCCTGGGCTACTTCCCTCTCCTACCCTTCAGTTTGTGGGGCTTCCTGCCCTCTCTCTACACAGGTCAAGTGTCTCTTTACCTAGGGTCTGGGTGGTCTTGGTTCCAAACTCTCCTCCAACTGTTCACTGCTCCAACTCCTCCAAACTGCTCCAATTCCTATCCTCCTCCCCTGTCTGCCTGAAGCAGGGGGTTTTATTGGGTTCTTAGCAGGGCCTTAACTGATTGCAGGTGTTCCAACCAACCTGCAACCCTCCCTAGTCCACAGGGAGCCATGCCTCAATTAGCTCTGAGCTTACATATCTCCCCTCAAGCACTCTACCGCAGCTCCCTGACCCTCCTCTATCACACAAGGAAGAAGAGTTATTTCCCTCACTCACATCCTGGAAGTGTGTGAATATGGAAATATCCAGGTCTTCACCTGTAAAGAAGAGTCTTTGTGCGCCTTAAATGAGAGTGCACACGTGCCAGCAGAGCACGTACACAAGGGAGAAAATTTGTTACAAAATGCAATAAAAAACTACAACAGGAATCCACACTACTCGCTCTCTGGAGCTATCCAACATCCCAATTAGCAGCTCTGATATTTCTGTACCCTACATCTCTCACAATCAATACAGACACTTTGGCAGCTAACAGTAGATTGTCTATGCTCAGCGCTCCCTTCGATTGCCACCCGTGTTCCATTATAATCTCCCCTGCTGCCTCCATTGTACCTGATTAATAAAGCCCATTCTCCCTGTTTATTTCCTTATTGATTTTGCTGTCCCCTGCGTAAGCAAGAGAAGTCAATGCAGTGAGGGGTGGCACTTGCTTGGAGACCTCACCAAACAAATGCCTCCTGAAACCTCATCTCTATCCCACCCCGCCCTCTCCCCCGGCATAATAGCGCTCTGTGGTTGAAGGTATTTCTAGGTATTGGCATTGTCATAAAATGTTCCTTGTGTCTGACATCACTGCAGCTGACAAACCCTCCCCACACTCTCAGTGTGCTAATGAAAAAAGAAAACTTCCAAATAGCTTCTGATGCTTCTGCATTGCACAGTGAAAAGAAGAAATGAGCCATTTGAACAATGTGTCCATTTGATTCCCCACACCCCTAAAGAACCAAGAAGAAAAAGGGAATGTTCCTGCACAATCACTGTATCAGCCAAGCAGCTCAGTTATTAATCTCTACCTCCTCCGTGTTCCCTGCCTTGGGGGCCTGGAAAGTTGACACTTGACTTGAAAAATGCCAACCCTAAGTAGTTTATTTCCTTTTGAACTTTAAGAACTGACTGAGACAGGAGTGACCTTTAAAAAGGCAGGGTTAGTTCCTGTAGGAATTGATAAAAGTGTTCTCGGCTTACACAGTACAGAGAGGTACTAAGCAAACCTTCTACACAAACACCCACTTCTCACTAGAGGCAAGCAGAACACAGTGCTCCACCATTGTTCCATCAGTTATGAGACACTACACTGGAGACTTAGTGACCCAACTTGCAAGGCTTGAGAAAAGAAGATGAACTGTGCAAAGATGATAATCCTAAAATCCAATTTAGAATGAGTAAACTCTAGACAGCAGTCAGAGCCTCAGGAAAGATTGACAATCACAAGTGGTAGATTAGGCCACAAGACATCAGAACCTAGAATCTGGAACCAAATCACTGCAACTAGAAAACAAAATAAGATCAGTGTGATTGTTACTTGTAGTGTAGGGCAGGGCACCAGGAGTTAGGACTCTGATTCTATTTGTGAACAGTTAACTGATTTAATGTAACTTTGGCAAAGTCACAAAATCTGTAACTCACTTTGCTCATATGTAAAAAGGGAGTGATCATATTTTATAAGGTGCATACATTCTGTAAAGCTCACTCATGTTCTTTGAAAATGGCTCTATGGATTCTCCAAGCAAAGAGACAGCCATACAACATAGGCTGAAGTAAGTAATAAAACAGACCTGTCAGCATTTGTATAGTCTGTCAGCATTTGTATAGTTTAGTCTGAAGCCCTGAGAAAATTTAAAGGAGAGGAGAAAGGGAAGTGGTAATTTGTTCTGGCAATGGGATCAGAGTCATAGAGGAAAACTGTAGTTTTCAGTCAGGTATGTTATTTCAGAGGGAGAGATTTTCAAAGGTGAAACATTGCAAGTCAATGGGAGTTTGGCATCTAACTGCTATTTGTACCTTTGAAAAAGTCTTCCCCCAAGAATCAGTGCTGCACTAAGAGTATACATACAATACTTTTCAACCCACCATTTTTAGAAATAGCCGCCATTGTTTTATCATGTGTGGTACTGCCATTTTTATGACTGATACCTCAGACTGGGCTTTTTGCTGAACTGGTGATCGCTGTGGATCACAGAAAAAGGTGCTCACCACTGGAATCCATGAGAAAAGCTTACCTTTTCCAAGCTGTTGTACAATCAATAATTTTTAAATGGTTAATTTAACAGTGTTTAGCCACCAACTTTTGTTGTGAGTCACAAAATTACAAGTCTGAAAAACATAAGCCCCATGCATAGTGAGTTCAGTTAATATCTGTATGGTGGTTTGAAAATGTAAAGCACTAATTTTCATACTGTAATTGTATAAGTATTATAAACTACATTTCCCGGGGCTTCACCCATATATGACTAAACATTAGAGGGCAATAGGAAACTGCTACCTTATTATATGATGTGTTTCAAGATTTCTTCTTTGTAACTGGAGATGGAAATTAAGGTGATTAATAACCATGCAATTTTCCTTTAGCAATCTCTCTCTCCAGATCAATTCTCTCAAGAAACAAGAAAAAAATTGTGGAGGTAGGGGGATTCTGGTTTACTTTATTCACAAGTATCTGGACTCACAGGAGAGAGAAAGGCAGAGAAAGCACAGTGGGTGGGTGGTTTCAGTAAAATTATGGTGTTTCTATTAAAAAAAAAATCTGCTGGATTAAATAATTCGTACATGCAATTTCCTGAGTGCACTTTTCAAAGAAGAAAACACTTATTCTACCCTTGTTGCCATTCTTAGGTGAGACAAGTTGGTTGTTATTGGGGGTCGGGAGGTGTTCCTTCAAGAGGAAGGTACAGGAGGAAAGTGGGAAGTAGTATTCAGAAGTGACAAAGAGTCCTGTGGCACCTTAAAGACTAACTAAAAGTATTAAAGCACAAGCTTTCGTGGGCTAATACCCACTTCATTGGATCCATGCAGTGGGAAGTGGAAGTACTTCTGCAATTCCAGACTAACACGGCTACTCCTCTGATTCTTGAAGTAGTATTCAGCAACTCCACATCCTGCACTTCATATCTTCTCCAGTCATTTTGCAGAATGGCCGGAGGATTTGCAATTGCAACAGGTTAGAGTTATCCCAGATATTTCAGAAGGATCTTAGTGACTCAGAACTAAAACTAAAAATTGGCAAGCCAATTACAAAAGCAGTTTCCCTTCTCTGGGTGTTCACACCTCCAGATCAGCTGCTGGAAGTGGGCCTCACCCTCCCTGATTGAATTTACTTTGCTCTCTTGCCTGCATATATATACCTGCCTCTGGAGATTTCCACAACATTCATCTGATGAAGTGGGTCTTAGCCCACGAAAGCTCATGATCCCTAAGATCTGTTAGTCTATAAGGTGCTACAGGACTCTTTGTTGCTTTTGCAGATCCAGACTAACATGGTTACCCCTCTGATACGAGACACCATGCTACATAAAAGGTTATCTACCAAACAAGTCACAACCACAAAAGTTATATATTTTTCACATGTTCATTGTATTCCACAAATAAATTTTTTAGCGTAATGCAAATCTGCTTGACATAATGGTCAGATAAATCAAAAGTCAAACAATTTCACAGCAATATAGTCAGTCAGTTTAATGAAATTGTTAAATATCTTTAACAAACATAAGTTCCACACAGAATTATTTTAACCAGTTTAACAAAATAGCCCTAGTTCTACAAAATTTATAAGTCTGATTAGAGGCTAATGATTTCATGGCTCCAATAAAAAAATTCACTGATTGTATGTTTTTTAAAAGTAAGAGAATTATTTTAAAGAGATGCTATAAGCTTAAAAATTACATGTTGCAAGCTTTACACATGTTGTTTATAAAACTTTGGATTATGTTATGTAAATTTTAAAAACTCAATCTACTTGTCTTTATTGGTGCTACATCTTACATTTCCCTCAGCAATGAAATTCAATTATCATCTTTCACTCTCAGGATCTTAATGCTCTAATACTGGTGTTTCTAATATGGAGGGGGAGATTGTTTAAAAACAACTGCTTTCATTTTGTGGACACATTTCAATTAGCTGTAGGTTTTTGAAGAGCTTATTTTTGCAAAGAATTTTATTTAGAGTCAAATTTAAAATGGACACTTCTCCTTTAATGTTTTCTGTATAGAACTGAAATTTTGTGAATTCAATTCTTTTAAGAGGTTTCTAAAATAGTTAATTTCATCTAGTGGAGTGATGTATATGTTATAAAGAAAACAATACCTTGAAATAAGAGGCTGCAGATTCCCATATGGATAATAATCCTTAACATTTACATAACACCAAGTGCAGTACAATTAAATATTAACTAAAGGATCCTTGAAAACTTCTGCTCACCTGAGGCAAGTCGTTTTTTTTTAAACAGACAAGTCATGTGTCATTAGCTTTTTCATTATCGTCAACAGAGTAAGGATACACAAGTAGATTTTGTCCAAAGTAAATTTTCATGGCAATATTGCAAGGTTGAACTAATCTGAGCAACCAGAAGCTGGATACTGTCTCTAAAATGCAAGAAATATTCACACCCAAGTTAACCACATGATACAAATTAAAGACTGATAAATGGCCCTCAGTGTTCTAGTGCGGTTGACACATCAAAAGCAATTAAAATAAAATTCTATAATGGTATCCAGTACTTTTAACATCTAGTATCTCCATGCACAAAAAGAAAGAAAAAAAAAGCCAGTGAAACAATAATACCCCATGGACCACTCTATACTACAAAGCTATTGCCAGTTTCATTGTAGGAAAAACCTTCACTGAGTCACCAGTCAACTAACAATCTCACCTTGTCATGTCCCATCTTACACCCCAGACCTGGTATACTACACAAAGCTACTATTTGGCCCCTAATAGTCAACAGTTCTTTTATCCAAAAAGACCAGTCGATGCCAAGTATAATATCCACACTCAATGAAGTTTTCTTTCCCCCTTCCACAAACTGTAGACGGAAAGCGTAACTACATCAGTGTCTTCAGTATCTTTGTTTAAAACAAGATGCTCTCATTCAGTCTACAGCTGCTCATGCACATTTAAGAACGGTTATAGGCTAGTCCAAAATGTCCTAGAGTTCTACTTGTTTTAAAAATGTTTTTTAATCCATCACTCAATCAAGAAAAGTGCCAATAATTTTGTTTGAAACACCAAATACAATTATAAGCTCCCCACGAGGTCCTACAATAATCAGTTAAATAGCAAATAATTACACTCAGCACTGTGCACATTCCTCCTGCCCTTGTAGATGCCACTGAAGAAAGAAGTAATAGCAGTAGCCATGTCGGCTTTCACTCCATTAGAAGCATCAAGAAAGGTGTATGTGTGAGACACAGGTATCTGTCATGTAGAAACTGAACAAATTAGTCTGGAAATATTTCATTTTCAAGCTTCTGTAAGAGCACTGCAAGCAATAGTGTTAAATATAGTCAAACCTATTTTTATAAAACTAATTAACAAGGTATTTTAATTGGTATCTCAATCATTCAGCCAGTGAACTGCAACCTGAAGAGAAAAGCAAACTAATCCATACAGCAGCATGACCAATCTGCACTGGCTTTCATGAGACTCCCTGCTGAATCTTGCAAACAGATCAGTTTCACATTATTTAATTGTTGTTATTCTCACCTGGTTCATAAGTGAATGGTGGTACAGAAATAAGGAAGCCAAGGCTGTGTATAGTGATGTAATGTGCTCAGAAAGTAACGTCTGAATTGACTGAAAGGTAAGGAGTGTGAGTCTATGGGGGAGACCAGAGCCCTACATTTTCAGAGGATGACAATGGCCAATTTTGGATGCCTTAGCTTTTGAGAGTTCAAGTTACGTTATGGCCCCAGTATTTCAAAAGCATCAAGCACCCATAAACGCAGTTGAAGTCAATAGCAGTTGTGAGTCAGCACTTCCAGAATTCAGGCCCAAAGTTTGACACCCAGAAACCAAGGAACAAAGACCTAGTGGGTTACTTCTGTAAATGTGACTGTAGTTTTAAATATTAAGGAAGTAAAACAAGGGCTAAAAGCAAATAACTTCAGTTGCTTTGGGTTTTTGCGCAACTGAATTTAAGATTTTTAAAATATGTACTACTTGGTTTTACCAGTTGGTACAGTACACTGTGGCCATGTTATCTAAACTCCAGATTACATGTAGAGAACAGCTCCGATTACTGAACTTCTAGTCTAATCTTAGAAATATATAGATTGTATGTTTAAATTCCTCCTCTCCTATTCTTTTTTTTTGCTTTGCACACAGACACGGTGCTTGACTGGTGTGCCTTCACCCAAGATATTTCAGATCAGGGTTCAGACTAAGATAGTACTCAGGGATACACCATAACTGAATTTCTCCATTACTCCAGGATTTTACAGGATGTTTAGCTTACAGCCCATATGGTTGGGAGGGTAACATGACAGATATATAATCAGTACAGTCTTAAAGTCTGCACACATAGCACAAAGACAAATGTGAAATTCCCCATTAATCTAGTGTGTTAACTGTGAAGAATAGTAATGATAATCAATTATACTGAAATGCAAATTTCAGAGTGATAATTTTAGTGGAAACATACTTCTCTGATTGTGGTTGGGGTCTGGCATGGAGAGTGGAACTGAGATTTCATTGGCACCATCACCCCCTCTCACCCACACAATTTGACCTTTTTACTGGATATCTGAAGTGTCACCAAGTGCAATAAACCAAACACACACAAACTGGCAGACCTAGAACACTCTGGACCTTTTAAATCAGTCTCCAAGCATGTCCATTTGTGAGAGGAATTGTCCATTTCAAGAGAGACATAATCTCAACTTCAGAGTGAAACAGACCACCAGGAACCAGGGAACAGTGATGACTAAATTCTATTACAGGATTACAGGAAAGATCACACACAACATGAATTTCCTCAGCTATGCATTTTTCCATAACTGTTGCACCTTAAAATATGACTCTGCATATGACTGAGTGAGTTGTCTGGTGTCACTACAACCATGTGGTCAACTAAAAACTCTCCTTTAGCCGGTGTAATTTCTGGCTTGATATGCCAGATGTCTTAAAGTATCTGTGAAGGTAGAGTGAGTCTAATAGGCTACCTTTAGATTGCTCTCTCTCCCAAATGGACATGTTTAGAGACTGATTCAAAAGGTCTGGAGTATATCTCTCAATAGCACGGTGTTTCAAAGTTTTATAAGTAATGACTCACTGCTTTACCAGACTGGGCAACAATGATTCCAATTTAGTCCATTTCATTTTCCCCACACAGTAAAGAAGTAACTTTCTACAATACCAGATAAAATAGACATGCTGAAAAGAAGCCACCTAAATGTGTATTTCCCACAAAAGGAACCAAATTAATTATGATAAAGTCAGTGCAGTGATCAAGATGAAAGTACAATTTGTGGCATCAATGGTCCCACTGAAGGGTTTATACATGCCAGGACTGTGGGATGGGACTAGAAGGGAAACAAATTTTCCCTATCTTGGCCAGTTAAATGGCAAACGTCTTTAAACTTGGTACCTTTTGCTTCTTTATATCACAGACTTTTTCCTTACCTTGGCTTATGTTGAATATTTTAAAACTGAAGTGAAAAATTGTATATTTTCACAGAATCAGAGAATCGTAGGATTGGAAGGGACCTTGAAAGATTATCTAATCCGGTTCCCTGCACTCATGGCAGGACTAAGTATTATCTAGACCATCCGTGACAGGTATTTGTCTAACCTGCTCTCAAAAATCTCCAATGATGGAGATTCCACAACCTCCCTAGACAATTTATTCCAGTGTTTAACTACCCTGACATTTAGGAAGTTTTTCCTATTGTCCAACCTAAACTGTGTTTGCTGCAATTTAAGCCCTTTGCTTCTTGTCCTACCCTCAGAAATTAAGAATAAATTTACCCCCTCCTCCCTGTAACAACCCTTTATATACTTGAAAATAGTTATGTTCCTTCTCAGTCTTCTCTTCTCCAGACTAAACAAACCTTTTTTTCCAATCTTCCCTCATAGGTCATGTTTTCTAGACACTTAATCATTTTTGTTGTTTTTTCTCCAATTTGCCCACATCCTTCCTGAAATGCAGAACCCAGCACTGGACACAATATTCCAGCTGAAGCCTAATTAGCATGAACTAGGGCAGAAGAATTATTTGTTTACAACAATCCTGCTAATTTTGTTAGATTGTTCCAATGCAGTGGTTAATCAGGGAGCTCTGGATCAAAGACAGACATTAGCACTTTAAAAACCAGTCCAGACATCCACACTTTCCAAAGGAACACAGGATCCATTATGAAACAAAACAGCAACATCTACAGATCTAAATGGACTCCTCATTTTTCATGGTAACAGAGAGGACAAGCAGCCTAACCACCCTAAAATGAGATGAAAAACCCATTCTGTGCTGAGAGGATTAATTCAGCTTTTCATCTTTCACTACTTTCATCTCATTTTCCAATGCAAATCTCCTCATGCAGGGTGTTAAATGCCCTTTTTTCTTTTGTCTCTGTGAAACAGCATATTATTTCCCCCATGCAACCACTATACGCTACATGAGCATTAAAACCCAAAGAGCAGAGTCATTTAAACACACAGTCAGCCAGTCCTCTAACAAAACATAACTATAACACTCTTACTCCAAATTCAAGACCATGGCAACTCTGAAGTCGCCTGTACTGAACTGCACAGTAGTACAAAGACCAGGAGGTTTTACCCTCTGCTAGGACATATAGAAACAAGGTCATTAGAATTGCCCTAGATTGGGAAAACTGGCATGTGCACGATATAAAAAGAACAAAACAATACGTTCTGCATAGCCTAACTTAGATTCCCCCTCCAGAGATTTTATTTTAGGTACAACAGCTGCTGGTAATATCCACTTGTATCTTGAAAGGATCTTTTATGCTACATTTTCGAATAGTGTATATATGATAAACAGAAAGTATTTATTTAAAAAAAAATAAGATGTTGGATGAATTCAACGTGTATACCCAATCGATTAATATATATATAGTGTTGTCATTCTTGTTGCCACATCTCATTTAAGGTGAATCTTAACCCTGAGTACCAAAAAACTTCAGATCAATCTGCCAGCAACAACCAATAAAATTATGTGTCACTGCTAGGCTCCCAAACTCCTAACATGCTTACACATATCTGGTGTTAGAAATTACACTCCTGAAATGTAGTCTTCATACAAACTATTCTCACTCATGACCCAGCCCTTGTACAAAGAAAGCCTGTGCCTCAGTTTCCCCACCTGTAAAATGGGCTATTATACTAATCTACTTTATTAAAGCACTTTGATATTTATGGATGAAGAGTGCTATCCAAGAGTCAGATACTATTATTTTTGCCTTTCCCCACCTAGCTACATTTCTGTGGGAAGAAAACAGCTTCCTCAGGAGTCACTGTCTCTACCTATACTGAAGAAACAAATAGAGCGTGAACTCTCAATATGAGAGATGCAAAAAGACTTAAGGAATGTGACACCACTTCCTTTTGGAAATGGCAAAATGGATGGAAGAAGTTGAAAGCCACTGATGCAGAGGCTACTAGCACAATATGCAATGTAATTACAAAGTGTACTTCTAACTGTATATCATATATACACTTGTCTATACACATGAAACACTGTGCCTCTACAATCAAAGCTGTGCCATTCATTATATGAGTTCTCACTATGGTAGCAAAGCTAACGTGGTCATCCTGTTAGGTTTTGGAGTTACAAAAAGGTAATTTTTGCATATTTAAGATGCTCATATGTCCCCCTATGGCTAAAAATTACTAATTCCAAAAGCAAAAACCTTCTCTAAAGTGGCAACAGTTCCTTTGCACAGCTGATACCATTGCAGACTTAGCATATTTTAGAAGGATTTTCCCACACACCTTGGCTGCAACTGAAGTTAATGATTTAACAGGTTTTCAACAGCATGCATGCAAGCCCTCTGCAAAATGCTACCTGTAGTATGAATCAATATGGGCTACCAACATCTGATGTGACTGAATGCAGAGCCTAGCAACCTCAGATTTATTTAGACTGAAGCCAGACCTAAGACCCTAATGGCAATTACTTTTGCTTCTGCCATAATACCTCACTTCAAAAAGTAGGAACGAATCTCTAGTTCTTGACAGTAACCTCCATTTATAACTGATGGGATAGTAAGTAGCTCCTGCATTTCTGCTTTCCCACTCGCATACTTTTATGGTTTGCATTTGTATCAGTCATTACAAGTTAACTGCAGAAATTACACTGGCAAGAGGAAGGATGGTCCAATGGTTAAAGCACTTGCCTACAATTTAGGAGACCTGCGTTCAAGACCTTGCTTCACTGTAGTCTTCCTGTATGACCTTGGGCAAGTCACTTAAGACTGTGCTTCAGGTCTCTTATCTGTAAAATAGTGGGTACAATGGGGATAACAGGACTTCCCTACTTCAGCGGGAAGACATCAGGATAAATGCATTATGAAAATTACCAGGAACTCAGATATTATAGTAATGGAAATCCCATCAGTAAAAAAAATAGATATATAGGATACAACAAAAAAGCCACACTTTTGTTGCAATCACATTAAGGGCAAGAATAACACCACCTCTTTGTGAAAGGCAAAAACCTCATAAAGCACTGAAGTTGCAAAGTAAGTGTCAAAAGTAAGACAGGGCAAAGTCTTTGCTCAGTATCTGTAGGGACAATGCAGAAATACAATAAATAAAAGAGATATAGGCCTGGGATCTGGACAGCCAACTGGGGGGAAAAATCACCTTAATTTCAGATAACAGAAGAGAAATGAGAGCAGACAAATCTGGTTAGTGCTGTTCCAAGGTTATGGATGAGAAACTTGGTATCCCCTGTTGTCTCAGTGGAAGCCAAGCTAGAGAGAACACACAGTAATTATGATTTATGGAGGGGAAGGAAAGAGGTGGAGATGGTGGCGTCAGCTGGCGCACACAGCACAATGATCTCTTCATGACAAAAAGTATTTTGCTGCTTCTGTCCAGCCTAATGGTATGCACAGCACATTTGAGGTTGAATTACTGAAGACAGAGGAAGCCTGAACACTCTTCTAGCATCCTCCCATAGGACTCTGGGTGAAGGAGGGGTTTGGGGATTTGGATGGGGAAGGAAACAGAGAAGCATCAGCTTGCTCAAAACTTTTACTATATTGCCTTTCAGCAAAGTGGTGTTTAAAGCGTATTTTGTCAGAAGCTGAAACAGAGGGTCCCATTTTGGATCCTAAGCAAAAATTTGGAACATCCATGGTGATACTTCAGGCTGGCCTGGGGGAGAAAGAAGGATAACCAACTTCCCTTTTCCTTACAGACTTTCCACCAAGTTCTGTCCAAAAGCAGCCAAGAATCGACCAAATGAGCCCAACCATGATATTCAATCATGTCACTGGAAATAAACCAGTTTAAAGAAAAGTAGTTCAGTAAGTGAGGACAGAGGAAATCTGAACAAATGCAATGCATTTTAAAGGGAGATACTCATACCAGTCTTCTCTGTGGGCAGCAAGACAAGCACACTGGCTGATAAAGCAGATTCAGCTGTTAAAGAAAATGGAATTCACATTCACATTTAGTTAGTGGAAACCTACTAGATACCCAGGGGTGATAAGCATTAAACAGTGTGAAATTTTATTGCATTTTTCAGCTCCCCTCCTGGGATTTTTATGGCAATAACCATTTTTTGCATATAAACAGTGTGAGCTCCAAAAGGTTCATTTTAATTGAAGACGTTTCATGAAAGTTTAACAGTCACAAGGATTGTAAGTGCCAGGGTTCTTTTGTGATGGACGACAGATCATTTAAATGGTTTGAGAATTAAACACACAGTCAGGCTGTAAGTGGCTGGGTGATTTGAAGGATAACACACTGTGGCTGTGTCTACATTTATGGCAGAGCATACGCTACAGGCACTACATCTGTAGCTACATACCACAGTGAAAGGCAGGCTGTGTTTACGCTTGTTATTCTGTGTGTAGCTACGCACCACAGTAAAGGGCTTTGGAAGCAGGGAGGCAGTAGGGAAAGACTCTGGCTGGGGGGAAGTAGGAGAAGTAGGGGGACCTGCCAGAGTATTTCCCTGCTGCCTCACCCTGCAAGAGCCTTTCCCCACAGTCAGAATTTTTCACAGGGGAGGGTAAAAAGCTCTGGCAGTGGGGATGCAGCAGGACACTGCACTACTAAAAACAGCATTGGAGACACTGCTTGGGTGTAAAAGGAGTCCATGTAGGCATTCAGTCACAAGGGGCACTCTACTCTAAACACTTAAGCAGTGTCTCACCATTTACACTGTTATTTATAACCATGCTAGCTTGCAGTGCAGTGTCTGTACTCTCTACATGCAGCCATAAGTGTAGCTATATCGCAAGGCATGAAGCTTTCAATCCCAGTTAGTTCTAAAGTAAAATGAATTTTCCCTGCCAATATTTAGGAATTCATCTGAAAACTAGACAGTTGCATAATCATCTCTTACATAGAAGGTAGGCCTCTGATTACTGCATCATTAACTGTTATATATTGTCAACACTTTGCATGGAGTTTTACAGATTTTTTTTTTTAAAGAAACAGTCCCAGCCACAAAGAGCTTCTAAACTATGTTAGACAAACATACAACATGAAGATAACATAAATTATTATCTGTGGAGTGAAGCGAGCACAAATAATCAAAATGTGAGTAATGAGGAAGGTAGATAGGCAGTAAGGATGAGTCTCTCCAACAGAATGCTCTAACTGCATCTTTCTACTATATGCATATAGGACCCAATGCAGACACACCAATCTGGCTCCCAGAGGAAGGAGGTCTAGAAATTGCACTGCTCCTTCATAGATTTTACCGGAAGCATCTGAGCAGCAAAGCAATAGGACCAACCTTACCCAATCAAATGTGAGGTTAGTATAATTGTTTTACAGCCCCCAGAAGTATCATAGGCGCTTTATAGGACAAAGGGAAGGGACATCCCCAGTCCAGTAGAACTTTCAATCTAAAAGACATAACAACTGAATACAAGAAAAACAGAAGGTAAAGGAAAGGTGAAAGGAAATACACTTCCATCCTATGTCTACACTATAAAGTTAAGTCAACTTAAGTTACTTTGACTTTCATCCACCACTGTAACTAAACCACTTTTGTGCCTCCAAACCACCCTCCTTGTGACGGCAGAGCATGTCCACAGTTGATGCTCTTGCATCGAGAAAGAGAGTGCGTGCAGTGCACCATGGGTAGCTATCCCTCTGTGCAACTCACCGCTCTCTGCTGCTGAATATTCTGGGAATGGTTTGCAGTGCCTTATGAGGGCTAACTCAGTGTCCCGTGCTGCAATTTTCTCCATCCCATCATTCTATGGCTTCCTACTATGTTTCATGCTGCTTTTCAACAGCCCTTGAAACTGTACACCTGCCGTCTCTGTCTGAAAGCATGGAGCTTTCCCTCTCAAATGCAAGTTTCTCCCAGCTGCTGATCTGCCTCTGTGTACAGAGGATGGGAGAAAAAGCTGCTGGGCTGGGAGAGTCTTTCCTAATGCGGGGAGAGGGGGAATGAAAGCCCTGGGGACTTACCCCCTTGGCTGTTTGATTATATAACGGTCACCTTTTGGATTTGGATTTGTAAAACTAGGCTGGACAAGAGAGACTAGGGAATGTTCTGTAGGGAAACAATCCTGCACTGGGTGGAAGAGACTGGATGATCTAACCTTCTTCATCTCTAATTTCTATGATTCAGCCAATGGCTCACTCCCTCACATACAGCCCCCAACAGAAAACTTAGGGCACTGTCAATTTGCAAGATGTGAAGAAAGCATCTTAACAGCACTTTTACCCAGAGGCTGAAGTCAGTTAAAAGTGGATCAGTTCTCCCTGATTTAACAAAGTTTATAAAGTATCCAATCGAGGAAGTCAGTCTCACTTCTGTGCTTTTTACTTTCACAGTAAAAGAATCAAACACTTGGCTAAGAAAGAAACTCCACAGCAAAGGTCTCCGCTGCTGCCAACAAACCCACACCTAAATGCCCTTTGCATCCTTAAATTCATGCAGAGGGAAAACATGTATCATTTTATTTATTTTATGCAAACTTGGCATGATGGTTAGAGTTACCAGAAGCCATCATTAGTAGGTGAAACTAGAAAGGTTCTGTAATCAACACGGCCAGTATTCTCTAAATCACTCCTCTAGACCACCACCTCCTCTCAGATTTTATTTTGTTAAAACATTTAAACTGTATTGATTTTACGCCTCCTGCCTGGAGTCAGGGAATATTCGCAGTTGTATAAATCCACCTCTAACGGTGGCATTAGCTGAAGCAAAAAATGAAATTTACACTTGACTGCTTTCTTCAACAATGCACGATCACCATTTAATGGGAAAGTAGGGCAGAGTGCAAACGCAAAAAGGAAAGGGCTGATTAAAAACCTACTGGTCACTGAGCTGACAATAGCTCTGCCACGTGCTGAGCTCAGAGGGCAGCAAGCCCAATGTTTTTCCACGTTCCTCTTTACCACCCATAATAACATTCCAGATCCAAGATTATAGATTAAGCTGAACTAAAGGTACTGAGGAAAGCTTTTTTATCCTCAGAGAGCTCACTACTCTGATGAGCCAATCTGCCACCTGCTTGCTCTCCTTTCAGAAAACAAAGTAAGTTCTTTAGCTGTTGATTCATGAATCCTACTACATGGCTAATGGCAACCAAAATCATTAGGAGAAAATGAAAGAGAGAGACCTGACCTGTGAATTCCCAAAATCTCACAGTGACCTCACTAGGTGTGCTGGTGCATCTCCGGAGAGAATTAATGTAACTTAAGTATCTCTAACTCACCTACAGTTTCACTGATCACTGTTTGGTAATCCTTGGTAATTCTCCTTTTCTAATATAAAGAATCAACAGCCAGCCTATCCCTTTCAATATATGAAACATTGGTCTAAGAGGGGAGGGCTCTGGTTTTCTGCCAGTAGTATTCCTGGAAAGATTTAATTCAGGCCTTGAGCAAGTGCAAACATTCCCATCCTGGCTATCAATGGCTTTCCCTGGTTCATATTCAACATCTAGTCCTCTTTTGCCTTCTGCTATAGGCTATGCAGATAGCCAACATTAGAAATGTTATCTCCATCTTCAGATGTTCAAACTATTTTTGGTAGAGGGAGGGGAAGTGAAGAAAATGAAGTCTTATCTAAAATTTGCAACAAACAGCAAGCATTCCACATAGCAAGCAGAGCCTGTATGGATGAACATCCTAGCATTCGCATGCTGCTGTCACAGGACGAGCATTCAACTTCTAGCACCGGTCATGGAAGGTTAGGCAGATTCTTTAGAGTCCATGAGAGTTTCCTATCCCTTACGACAAAAGAGGTGAAAAAGAGTGAAAAAAAGATGGATTTTGTGGGTTCCAAAAGTTATGACTAAGAAAAGGCCCTTGATTCCCATGTGGCATCCAAGTTGCCAGGCAGGAGCAAAATTAACATAGAACTGTGGGATCCATACTGTGAATACAATGAAAAGGCAAAGAGATTGAGAGGATGCCTCCTCCCCCTAAAAACATGGTATTAGAGTTGGGCCCAAACCCTAAAACTGAACTCAGAAGCAGAAGTGGACTAGTCATCTCAGTACTGTGACCCCAACAACAGGCCATTATAACTTCTATCCCCTCATTTGAATGTCCTCCGACTGCTGTAACACCAACCACAATAAAGGAGGCAGTATTAGAGTTTCAGATGTACCCCCAAATGTATTTTGATAGTTGCTGCCATCAACGTGGGCAACACAACTATGGCAGAGTATTGTTTTTACACCAATGATACTGCCACTGTAATAGCACACCAAGCATTCCATGAGCTCCACTACCAAACTCTTATTTTAACTTCATCTTGGCAACACACCCGTTTTAAAAAATAATTTTTTCAGGTCAGAAGGAGCTTAGAAGGACGGCACCCAATGACACTACTATCACCAGAGCACTAAACCCCAGTGACTTATGGGAGGGATTTCTGGAAAGATTGTACTGGCTTGGGCCTAGCATTTCAAGCACGGTAATCTCAAAACACTTCACTTAGAGCATTTCCCAAAGACACACCTTCACAATCTGAGCATACTTGACAAGCTGACTTTTTTGTTTTAATTTTTATCATTTATGCTATAGCTCCGTTATTAACCAATTCTCATTTACACATGTCATAGGAAGAGAAAAATCACCTAATTAACTGCTTTTCCCATCAGCGGAGGAAAAGGGGGAGAAGAGTTGCCAATTTGTACTCCATTCCCTTCTCTTCCTCTTTTGTAAATGTATGCAATTTACAATTGCTTGTCAGATGTGAGCTGGAAGAATAATTTTCTAATTACCAGGATTTCTCAACACCAACTTTGAATTGTTACATTCTTTTCCTTTTAAATTAGGGAAAGCTCCACTGAAACAATGTTTCATTTTCAATGGGCTCTAACAAAAATCTCAATTTCTGCTAAATTTTTAACTGATATTCACCGTACATTACGAATTACTAATCCAAAAGAACATGGCCAAAGAAAACAATAAAACACACTCATCTCAATAGCTTGCTAACTATCAGAATAAAATGTCCGGGAAAGGCTTTTTAATTTTACTTAAAATTAGCAGCAACTTTCCCTCTATTTTGCCAGGTATATTTTTATATTCCTAATCTAAGAGATTCTTTACAAAGATCCAGGTTTGGTAAAATGATTATATTATGAATATATTTTTCCTTCTCAGGTTTAAACTCAGTCTTAGAAATTTCACATTCATATAACGCAGACCTGCACAACATGCAGCCCGGGGGCCACATGCGGCCCGCACAGGCTCACTGTGCAGCCCGCGGGGGGTGAGTAGGGGTGGGGCAAGCCAAGCGGTGGGGTGGGAGGAAGCGGATGGGGGAGGGGCGAGGGTGGGGCTTTTCGGCCCGCAGCTAGGTTTTTTGCAGTAATATGGCCCTCGCTGCTTTCTGAGTTGTGCAGGCCTGATATAATGTATTATAAAGCCATATGGTGTCCTTTATGAAGTGCATTGCCACATCCCTGAGGACTCAGATAAGCATAGACAAGTTGAATATAATCACTACTGTTCCGTCTATTAACTACCATTCTACCAGGGTTTCTGGTGCAAAGTTTCTGGCCACATCATGGTCTCACCAAATGAACTGAAACTATACCACTGACTTCAGAGGGAGCAGCATTTGACATTACGTGCTTTAGTAGTGTCAACACATCTGATTCTGAGAAAGCATCAAACTCGCATGCACAGGAAAACAGCATGATGGCTATGGTTAAACTAGAACTTCACTACCCTATTCTTTTAACCATTGTGCTATTACAAAACCTAAACCAAAGGCAACAGCGATCCTGTAATGCAAAATTTAAATCAGAAGTGAAAATGCACAAATGTTTCAGGAATAGAGTTATAAATTATAGTTGAGGCAGTAAATATAACAGGCTGCTTTCGCAGTTGTCTACATGATAAACCGTTGGTAATAAACAAATGCCATTGAAGAGAGAGAGCTTCCAAACAATGCCTTAGTTAGAGCAGAAAATTCCACTACCTACTTGGGATAATAATAGGTTAAGAATGTGATTAATTTTAATCTTAGTTCTGTTTGCCCTGTACTTCAGAAACACAGATAACATCTCAGTAACACACATCAAAGCTGAACTACTAGTTTAATCTTGACAAAACCAGGTCCCAAAACTCGCAGATCCCTTTAATATTGTATCCAGACCCTGATAATATCCAAGACTGAGTAAACACCACGGGGAACCTTTACTGCAAAACACTCAAGAAAAGAATCATGGAGAAGGGAATATGTAGCTAGTATCTAGAAACCTAAAGATAAAGATAGGAATTTATCTAACCAGCTGCCTGGAGCGAAACATCTACAGTCAGATAAGTAATGATCAGAGCTTCACAGCCCAGCTTGCATGACAGGCAATATCTGTTATTAAAGTCACGGAGGTTTGATTACAAGAAACCTGTGTTGAAACAAATAAGGATCATCTCCCCATTTTAAGTGAGTGGGGACAAAGGCACCACAGATAATAGTGTCTGACTGCTCAACAGCACAGCAATTTAACCCCAGCTGTTCAGTGGCAGATTCTAGCTCTGTGTGTAAATTATATATCTTACATTCAATAGAGACAAAACAAACCCAGGAAGATTCAACATGGAATAAAATGTTGCTCATTTTCCCAGACTTCTATTTTAAAAAATAATGTTTTGAAGCATTCCTGGAAAAGAGCAGAAAAGCACAGTTCCAACACAAGCTGGGCTGAATATCCAAAGTGAGAGCAGTTGAAAGTAGACAGCTGACAATGAACTCCAGACCCAGCCTGTGCAAACAAAGTTATTCTAGTCTGAGGGCAACATAAGGGCACCAGGCTATCCTGGAGTTCATAACCACTCCAATCTCAGCCTCCCTCAGCTGCATCAGGCTGAAATAAAAATGAGAAAAAATGTTAAGTGTCAGGGAGAGAGCTGCAGTTACACATTTTATAATCAGGCAGTCCTGTTAAGCCATCTCTCTTGGTAAATGAATTTATTCCTTGTTAAGTTCTTAGCCTGAAAACATAACTGGTTTATACTTACATGCCTCATTTCGATTTTCCTAATGTTTTTTATATTAAAGACATCAATTCCAAATCCCATTTTAATTATCAGCACACAGGTGAATCTGATTTATTCTAGCTGTATCAATCATTGTTGTTCCACTTGGCAGACAGAAGGCAGGCAGGCAGTTATTTTTAAGAGATATGGATGCTAGGATGCGTGAGCATCCCAAGCACAACGTTACCTTAAAGCACTATGGAAAATTAGAAGTCCAGAACTGGGACTCCTCCCTTATCCTACTCTCAGGCATAGGCAGTAGCCATGACCTGGGACACTCCAGTGCCTCACTTTTCAAATTAAAAAAGATTAAGTTAATCTGTAAAGAGCAAAGTCAAAACCAGCATCTTGTAAGTATATCGATAATCCTGCACTGAATCAGATCCAGGACAATGAAACAGTTCCCAGTGCAGTGTGCACAGGTGCATGATACACTGAGTTACAGAACTGATTTTTCTCTTTCACAATGTATTCTACTCTGTTCAGGTTCTTATACTATAACCATCCCTGTGGTATCTGAATACCTTTCACTACTGCACCAAACAGAGATGGTTCATTCCTTTTCTCTCTCTTGCCTCATGGGAAAACTATTCATGCAATTTTTTAAAAATTTGCTTTTTATTTTTTTTTTCCAACATAATGTGTGTTGTTTTATTAGTGAAGGCAACATTGAAAGAATGCACCTTGCACTTGTAGAATATGGTTGTGGTGGATCTTAGGATCCACAGAGTTTGTTCTACTCTTGGCCCAGACCCTAAGAAAACTGTAAATAAGATGAGGAAGACTTGTGGCACCTTAGAGACTAACCTAAGAAAACTGTGTCTCATTTCAAATTATCTTTGCCTTTGCAGTAGACATTTTCATTGTGCTCAAGGAGGTCAGTTGTCACTGTGAGCAATCTTTTAGACATCTCAGGTCCAGACAGTTAAGCATCTTGAAGATGAGGCACAAGACCTTGAATTTTATTTGAAATTTGGTGGGGATCAAGCACAGAAAGTGGATCAGAGGATCTGCTCACCGTAGACCACGTTAATTAGCACGCAGGTTGCTGCATATTGTACAAGTTATAGCTTCCCAAGAGTGTTGATGGTTTCATGCTCTGGTAACCTACATTGCTCTAGCCCAGTCCAGTAGTAAGGAAGGAATGTATTACTGAGGCTAAGTCATCATCCACCAGGAGTGAGAGGTGGAGGGTAGTATGTATTACTCACACATGCTGCAAGGTGAGAGCTGAGCCCCAGCAAGGAACCCAAGAGCAGTGCAAAGGTGTGGATCAATTTTACCAATCATGGGGTGAATCTTCAACCAGAGGAGACTGCACAGTGGCTGCAAACTCCTCAGAATATATTATTCTGCAAACCACCATGACTTTTAGCATGTTCAGGTTCAACACAAATCAGCTGTTCAACCAGGTGCTGATCTTGGGCAAACATGCAGCTAGCTTGGTGACAGTCATGTTGCTTTACGTTATGAAGAACAGACAGAGCAAAAGAAGTAGTAAAGGAAAAAACAAACCAAGGAAGATAGTGGCTTCTCTAAGAGATTTGATCAATTATTTACCACTGAAGGGCAACATTTAGCTTAGTCTGTTTATTTGCCCCTTTAATGGACCCCCTACAAATAGTACAGGATGCAAACTCTTGATGCCAGGAATTGCAATAATTCCTATAAAGCTTAACATCACAACTTTCTCACTCATTCTAGCCTCTTGTGAACACAAATTTACTTCTGTCACAAGCAGCTGGAACTTTATATTGCTCATATCAGAAAAGCTAGATCATCTGTCCTATTTGTTACTTCACAAATCTACAAGGACACTAGGTACAATATTATACTCTATGCTACCTATTACATCTAGCAATTACTTTCACTCTGTCAAACTGTCTCTCCACCTCTCTGTTTAGGAGAAAAGTAACAGATCATTCCCCCAAACGTATAAAAATCTAAATTAACACTGAATATGTTTTTATTAGCACATGAACCACTCACCATAAAGGAACCACTCAACCATCAGAAAACAGATATATCAATAACAGCTATTATGAAGTTATTTTGCAAAAGTTGAAAGACTGATTTCAGAGTGGTAGCCGTGTTAGTATTGATTAATGGATACACTCCATCCTTACAGTGTACACAGAGATGTCATATGCTTGTAAGTATAATAAGGAGTCTTTCCTTAGAATATAGGGACCAGCGAATAATTACTTTAATTAATTGTAATGAGGTCATCAAGTTAGTTTGTAATAATTTATAGTGTGTAATAATTTCTAAAAAATGTAACATATGCATGCACCAACCCCCAGTTTTTAAATTACATTAGAAAGCATTCCTGTCTATATATTTTCTCTTCTACATGTTTCTATTTAGCAAAATAACTTTTACAAAAAAGATGAATCTTGGTGCTTAGAAACCACGATTCTTATTGTGTAAATACATCTCTTTACATTTCTTCCTTTATGTGGAGTTGCATATTCGGGCCTTCACAAGCTGAGAGCTGTGTAGCAAAACAACAGTTACGTTGTTTGGCAGTCCATGCTGTATCTTATGTGCATGCAAAAGGAAAATTTAAATCAAGGCAAGAAGTCTACCACCTAAGAAAAACTTTTCTCAGTAGTAATGAGAATATCAACAACAAAACCAACCAACTTTTACCTAGAATGAACCAATTTTACAATTTCCTGACTAAAACTTCAACAAAATGGATCAAAAAAAAATTTTTTTAACTGTGCCTTGAAATTTTCACATGTACGATAACATTTCTATTAAAACAGAACAAACTTGAGGGATTACATCAAATCAATTCCAGTGGGATTTGTGTCCGCTCTAATCCGCTATTCAGTCTCAATCTCATTAACATACCAGGCTTAATTGGCATTTCATCCCTGCATTGTGTCTCCAAAATGAACAAGGTGTAATTATGTTAAAAAGAGCACTTCAACGGTTTTAGTTTAATTCATGTCATTCATCCGCATCAGAATGAGCGCAGATGTTCTATTGCGGGATACAGCAAGAGATGAGCGGCTTTGAAACCACACTTTTTAGTTGAAAACTTTATTTTAAAAAAGTTATTTAAGTGAAATGTACAACACAGTATTTTCTTCCTTTGTTTCAGTTGCTATACAGCATTAGCTTTCAAAAGCGGGTTCTGCTTAATTTGATTTTTCATTTTCAAATGAACAGCTGTGTTTAAGTCTAAAATCTCTTTGTTTAAACATACAGAGCCCAGAAAGAGTTTGAACAAAACATCTTTCTGTAAACACTTGATTACCAGGAAAGGCCTGTGTTTTTCAAAGTAATCTAGGTTTTTCGCTCTAGGTTCTCTTTTGAAAAGAAAAACCTTGCATCACTTTTCAGATGTCAAGCAACAAAATGAACAACCATTTTACTAATTGCACGGATGTTTTGTATTCAAGGTAAATGAA
The DNA here is from genome assembly GCA_007922305.1 of Dermatemys mawii. Lineage (NCBI taxonomy): Eukaryota > Metazoa > Chordata > Testudines > Dermatemydidae > Dermatemys > Dermatemys mawii. The sequence goes on along the minus strand of ML677381.1, from coordinate 10,212,900 downwards.
GAAAAACACAAGAGGATTTTCCCCCTCTACCAGCAATGTAAGTGAACCCTTACTAATACAAATAATAGCTTATGGGCACAACATTAGCCTTCAGCAAATTCTTCCCTTCTTGGGTTGTTTGTGAGCAGATAGAGTCACTGCTAATATTAACAGTAATTCAATGAACAAAATATTCAGGTATAAAACCTATTAGGACAGATATTGCAATTTCCTGCAATATACTGGACTAACATTGAATTAAGTTAAACCCTACTGAATTAAGGTTTGGTATCTTAGGAGCTGGTATTAAAAATGCAAATGTTTATGGGTTATTGTGTGCCATACGTAACGTGACTAATGTAAACCTTGGGAAGTGTTATGATCTTCAAAGGACTATTTGAAAAATGGGCCAAGACCAGAATGAACTTTTAAAGATAAGCTGGTTTCCCTGGATATCTCTAGGAGGATCTTTTACATCAGGACAGATGAAGACAAAACAAAAAACCTAAACTGTGTAAAGAAGGAACTCTCAGACTAATGAGATTCATAGATTTTGCAGGGAGTTGTGCAGCCTGGAAATACCCCAGTTAGCAGGGAGAGAGAATCAGGTCTCTGCCCAGGAGAGGCTGGGGAGTGAGGAGCATAAGAGTGGGAGCCCTTGCTGGACCATAGAAGGGAAATAAAAGTGTTTTCCCTGAACTGTGACTCATACTACTTAGTGATTTTTTAGGTCCAACAAAACCCACAGAAGCCAAGAATGCTAGAATTAAGGCTCATTAATCAAATGTCACAGTACATTAAGACAAAAGGTCCACTGGAGTCAAATAAGGGCCCAAATGTCTGCCCAGATCTTCAGCTTCAACGCTCATTTCTGCAGTGCCACATGTATAATGGAACGGTGTTCATTTCCTGTACAAAAGATAAGGGAGTGAGTTTGTTTTTGTGTTTAACCTGAGTGCAGCTTTCCTGAGTGACTACTGTAGAAAAAAAATATTTTGTGGGATTAAATAGTTTTTATATTTGTATTTCTTTCTCTGTTATCCACAGTAGAAAGCTTTAAAAAAGCATAACAGTTATTTTATATTCCATAACTGCATGCTTCCCATAATAAAAGAATTTAGACGATAAGGTTAACATGTAATTAGGGAACTATTAAAATGAGTGTATTATTCACAATGCACTTTGACAACAACAGATCCAAAGGAGAAATCAGATCAAAATTAAACACATCTTCAAAACATCAAAGATGCAGCACAGTGGCTACTAACTCATTACAGATTAAGTCTTAAGTCATGAAAGCCTGAAAATTCAGACCCATTTAGACCACTGGCTCAAAGCCTGACCTAAAAGATCATTAAAATGGCTGTGGTTAATCAAGGACTAAATTAATGTAACTCACTGATATCAAAATTCTTTCATTAAAATTTTAATTGTGTCTCAATTTTATGGTTTTCATGCTCACTTAAGTCAATTTTAACAAGTCAGTAACCACTATAGCCTGCTGCATCAATGATGTTTGAAGACATTTCTATTTAATTCTCTGATCTCATTGTTCCTTTGGACCAATTATCAGTTATATTTGGGGAAGGGAGAGGAGAGAGAGTTTTCCTAAACATTATCACTCAATGCTTTTCAAAAGAAAATAGCTGACACTTAAAGCTGCTGTTGGGTAAAAGGGGCCTCTTTCAACTCTCTCCTCCTGGCCTTTCTCAAACTTCCTTATCTCGCTCCACATTCCTGCCATTATCTTTCTTTCCCTTGCTTATCTTGCTAACTGAGTAACGGTAGAACCAGTTCAAACCAGTTAGGCCTGAGAAAATGCAGGACTAGACACTTACCCAAAATTTTCCACTGCTTGCCTGAAAGGTATAAATACTGATGTGTGTGTCCAATAAAGCTGCGGTACGCCTCCAAAGCTACTAGCCTGAGGGGGGTGTGCGCCCTTTGATCAAAGATACTTGGCGTCAGTGTGTTTCTTACATGGTCTCTGACAGTTTCGAGCTATAGCCAACTCCGCACTACCCGGGTGTTGGGACGGTGAGTAGGACAAGCTAAGCTTTTACCTAACACTGCTTTATCAAAATAACTTAGGTAGTGGGATATCCATGATGTAAACCCCTTCCAAACACAATATGTATATTCAGTTTACAGAATAAGCAAAGTATAGAAATCTTGTTCCCCCCACCCTGCATATTTTTATGAAAGTCAAAAATGACAAAATTTTGCTAAATTCTAGATTTTGTTAAGGCGAACGAAACAAATTTCCAGGCAAATTTTTACAGTTTTAGCTACAAAATGTACAATACAACCATAAGAGACCTTAAGTCACACTGGTAAGTACTATGCAAAGTTATAGGTCTAATAACCTATCTGATAACAAAATTCTGAAAAGAGAACTTTTTATAATGATCCTATGCCATAGGATATAATACAGAAATATGTGACCTACTCCAAGGTAAGAGGAATACAAGTGAGAAACCTAAAAACAGTTCAAAGAAGGCCTAGAGCTTGGACCAGAGATGGTATCTGTGGAAGCCAGGCAGCTACTGACAATATAGGCTGCAAATCCTAGATAGCATGACCCTTATGAAGAGTACCATGAATATAACAAGTCATGGAGTGTCACTGCTAAAGAATTAGTACCAAGTGTAAAGAAGATTTAGATAGGAGATCACCTACGCTCTAGAGATCATAAGATGTGAAATGTCAATGAGGATGCATAGAAAGGGTAAGTAAATACGGGACTTCAAAATAATATGAAATTTAATTCTGTTTTTAAAGTTCGAAAGCTTTAAAGGAAATTTCCTGGAATTCAATAATAATATGTATGGAAAATCAACAGTGGGTAAGTGAAAAGTATTTAACGTACAGTTGGGGAGGTTACAAATTAAGCTTTTTCCTTGTAAAATCGAAAAAGCTAAAAGGGCAACATAAATCAATGTGACTAAGTAGGGAGGTAAATAACAGTACAAGAACAAACATTTTTTAAAAAATATACAAAGAGCCTGGGAAAGTAGAAGATTAGTCAAGTTAAAAAAGTCTAAAGGAAAAACAAAGGTGCACAAAGGATTAACAGTAAACTTCACAAAGTACATGCAACAGCGTAATTTCCAATATACAAGGTATAGAGACAAAGGATAAAAGAAACAGTTGTGCCATTTAATTGAAAGTTTTACCAAGGATAAAGAAAAATTTTTATTAAATAGGTACAGGTACTCTGCTTCTATCTTTACAAGAATAGACTGTGGGATTCTGCTTATGCTGGTAATCAATTTTCCAAGGACAACAGGAGGCAGAGCTAGGTATTGAATAGATAACAGAAAATGTTAGGAAAAGGTCAGGTATACTGAAGGCACAGAAAGCACCAAATCCAGAAAACAGAGTACCATTGTTTTTTTAAAATCACATGCCCACATTACTGAATGGAGGTTTTAAGAGTGACCCACACCAGCTCCAAAGTCCAAAATTTACCTTCAATTCTGTTCTGCTCTCCATGACAACATGAAAAGCAAAAGGGGGGAAACACTCATTAAGTTAAAAAGCAACACATTTTAAACTGATGGGGGGAAACATTTTAGCAACGCACATATTAAAGAGGCTCAGTACTACAGCATATTGACACAAATAGACTAGCAAAGATCAGAAAAGAATTAGACATTTCTGTGATTAAACAGCATCTATATTTACACTCTCTAGGATAATAGTTCCAGGGTCATGAAAAAAATTACCATACAGGCTAGTCCTTCTCTATTCGAACAGATACACTGCAGTGTTTTTCAAATTCACTGAAGTATTAATTGATTTAGATAACTGACAGAGACAGGGCTGCAGACTAGATGGACAACTGGTGTATTCCAGTACAAAGTTCCAGTATAATCATTCAGGGATATCTCAAAAGTTATTGTGTTCCTGAATTAATTTATAGCATTCCTTTGTTTCTAAATGAAAGCAATGACACACATACCAGGCCTTGCCTAAGAAACAACACTGGCTGAACACAATCATTCAAAACTTCATGATCTTCTGGGTATCTTAACAGAAGTGTCAGTTTTTTGAAAAATCTATGGTACTGTTCTACAGGACATATTCAGTACAAAAAGTCACTCTGATTCTTCAGTTTTTCCAAATAATCTTTGATAAACTGGCTCTCCTCAGATCCTTCCCATTATAACCACTGAAAAATTTAATGGGTAACATCTAAGCTCTCAAAACCCAGCATCATCATCTAGATTCCTTCACTGTTGGCAGGATAGATCACTCTGTTTATTTTTTCACATTTCTCTTTCCTCTTATAATTTCATGGGGGAAGATGCATTTCAGAATTCCTCAGAACACCATACTCAGACCCTATGCCCTGGCTGCTTCCCTTAGCTATCAACAACCTACAATCAAGGACAGGTAATAATTGTAATACTACCAATAGTCAGGTTTATATCTTCCTCCACAGATTGCTAGCTGGTTGACAAGTAAAAAACCATGTATTTCCTATACTAAGATGTGAAAATCTTAATTTTTTCATGGATACGTGGTGTTTTCGCAAAAGAAGGCTATCCCATGCTGGGCTGTCAGAGTTTCATTTTTGCAGTGTTTAATTTACTCATGAAGACTCTTCTCTTGCCAAACCACTACTTTTCCTCCAGGGTTGAGCAGGAGAGCACAGTGGTCAAATGCAATCGGAAGCACAAATACTTTCTAGGTCATAGTTTGGAAGAAGGGTTAAGTACAGCAGCTACCATGTTTTTGTGGGACAGGTGCTGTTAGCTTGCTGCAATCTCAACTAAGGCCTTTTCTCTCAGGTCACATTAAAAAATCCTTAGCATCTCTTCATACTTAAGAGTCATGTGACAAATTGCCTCTTGAAGCACTTGCCACTGTCGTGTTATAGTTGCTAAATATAACTAGATTTTTTAATTAGTAGTAGTAATACAGATTATTTGGGGAGCAACTTCATTCTATTTTAAGTTATCTTTAACTATTGGGGAAGAAAAGGAAAAACAGGCATATAAATGCCTCCTGCCTGAAATACTTCTGCCTCTGGTCTTTTGTCAGAATGAATTCAGAAGAGGACACACCAGAGACTTTCCTGATAAACCAGGCCTGAGACCTTCTGAATTCGCCCACAGCCCTTTAAAAGATCTAAACCGCTGAGAGCTTAGGTCAGAGGTGGGGAAACTGCAGCCTGCATCCAGCCCATGGGACCGTCCTGCCCGGCCCCAGAGCTCCCAGCCAGCGAGGCTAGCTCCCGGCCCCTCCTCTGCTCTCTCCCCTCTACCACCGCAATTGTGCCATGCTACCAGCACTCTGGCCCACAGCTCCTCCTGGGTAACGCGGTGGCAGGGCTGCAAAATCCTGTCGCTTTGAGCAGCGCAGTAAGGGGCGGGGAACGGGGGTTGGATAAGGGCCAGGGAGTTCTTGGGGGGCACTCAGGGGACAAGGAGAAAGGGGCGGTTGGAAGAGGTGGGGTGATCAGGGGATGGGGAACAGGGGGGTTGCACAGGGGGCGGGAATCCAGGGGGCGATTGGGACAGGGGTGTGGCTAAGAGTTGGGGCAGTCAAGGAGCGAGGGGGTTGGATAAGGGGTGTTGTCCCAGAGGGCAGTTGGGGAGAGGAGTTCCAGGAGCAGGTGATCAAAGGACAAGCAGCACGAGGGGTTGGATGGGTTAGAAGTTCTGAGGGGGGCAGTCAGGAGGAAGGAAGTGGGAGAGGGAAGGGGCCAGGCCATTTGGGGAGGCACAGCCTTCCCTACCAGGCCCTTCATACAGTTTTGCAACCCCAATGTGGCCCTCGGGCCAAAACGTTTGCCCACCTCTGGCTTAAGTAGAACCTAGATGAATAATTTGTTCATATTCTGAAGATAAATTGTTCCTCAGTTTCAGATTTAGAAATACTATAAAAGCAGATCACCTTAGCTCACAGCACAGAATTCACACATAAAACAAGCTCATTTCTCATATATCTGGATTTTCATATTTTTCCTCTCTCTCTGCTCCTTGCCCCAATTAACCCATTCAGTTTTCAGCTTTATAGGTGGCAAAGAGAACACACTGAATTATTAGCACACGATCAAAAAATTGTAAGAGAGACAAGCTGTCAAAAAGAAGGGCTCTGTTTACACAAGAACAGCTAGCAGTCTGTGCAACCCAGAGGGGAAAAAAAAAAAAAAAAAGAACCGTGATACCTGGATAAATCCCAAACTGATAACACAAGGCCTAGGAATCAAGGAACAGATTTTAAAATGTGATGGAAAATTCCAAAATACACAAAAAAAAGACTTTCAGATGTGTGATATAAGTGGCACTATAGATTTACTACATGCATCTATTAAACCTCGAAAATTAAAATATATCAGTATGAACTGACAGATCTGGATTTCATGTTTCTGGCTCCTTCTTGCCCCAACCTGTTGTACTGAAAAATATACATGGTGAATTAGAATACACAGTTAGGAGATCCCATACAATACTTAAAAATAATACTGGATCTACTGACTTCCACTGAGAGCCCTTTCTTATCAAGATACAAGCTCTGTCTGAATGAATGGACTAAGGATACATTTTTCAAAAACACCGAAGTGATTTAAGGGCCTAAATCCAATTGACCTTCTACGAGACTTTGGTTCCCAGGTGCCCAAGTCACTTTTAAAAATGGGACAGATTCCCAAGCCATTTAGACACTTTTGAAAATTTTACCTTAAATCCTTAGCCTGCTCAAATGAAGAACACACATCTTAGGACTAGAGACTGAATTCACCTCTCTTCCCAGGGAGGTTCTATTATTGACATTTGAAATAAACAAGTATAAAGCTCAACCTAAGTGAGGCTGCTCCTGGTTTTCTCCCTCCAGGATCTACATGCCTCACAAACTATATCCTTCTACCCACACTGCCACTGCCACCTCCCCTATATTTTCAAGCAGAGCTCCATCTCTGGATCACAGGGTAATCTTCTGTTGATCCACAACACCCTGTTACAGGAAGGAGTTAATTTTTTATGAGTCAGTTCCACACTCATGAAAATGAAGAACAAATATCACTGACTAGAGCTAGAAGTTATGTGATTTCCCTCACACAGCTCTAACAACGTTTCCCATAACACCGGTCCTGGGCTAAGGGTGGGCAAAGACTGCCGGCTATACCGAACCCTTTTTTAAATGGCCAACTATATCCACTCACAATTAGCAGGAGACTATCCTAATTTCTGTTGGAACCAATTCAACATTTCTACCCAGATCTTCAGAAAGGAAAAGCTAATGAGCAAAATTACTGACAACCTACAGTGTATGAGAAGAGTTGACTCTTTTTGCAATGTACACAAAAATGTTTCTTCAAAATTTAATGCAACTCTCTAAGGAAGAAAAAAGCCATTGCTCCCAGCCCATCTCCACCCACCACCATCTTTCAGATAATCTCATAAAGTTAGTCACCCAAGAGTGGTTATTCCCAGTTTAATAAACTCCCTCTGCACTGCAGTCAACTACAATGCAGCCGTGCAGTCAGAATGATAAATACCCCAGGACAGCATGGAAGAGTCCAAGATACACAGCTTAATTTTGTTTGCTCCTAAGCCTGAAGCCACATTTTCCTCTGACTAGATATTCGATATTTGTTCACAAACCTCCTGTTCCTCTGGGCCATAGTGGGAGTCCTCTCTGCACAGCTCTGACCGGAGGACTACAGAGAGTAGATAGGGCCTGAAAACAAACCACATCCTGTTTACGACAGGCTGCACAGGAGAGCCATTACCCTCCTGCTTGGCACCTCCCAGTGTGTTGCTTGGCATCGTTTTGTTGTTCCAGGAGGAAAACTCATAAGCAAAATTATTTACTAATAACATTTTTTCCTGCCTTCTCAAGGATTACATCTCAAGATAGAGGTACATGAAAGGGGCCAGAGTTATAGTTCTAGATTAGGACACTGATGGAATTGCCAGTAAATAAATTCAGAGGGCTTCAAATCACTGTGTTCCCATTTAAAATAATTGGGTGAGAAATTGCAGTCGTTCATTGGTCTCCACCCGAGCTTTCATGGCAGACGCTGTGTATTTCAAACCAACTCAAGAATCTTTCCAAAATGAATTTTAGTGTTATGCCCATTCAACCCTATTCCCCTCTGCTAAAATACAGATAGTTCTATGTAAACTCAGCTGCCACGAAATAGATTATTCTTATAAAGAATGCCCTTTTACCAGCATCAGCAAGAGCCCCTGAAAATGCACATCTTTGCATTTTCCAAGCCATTTTATCCACAGCGCCTAAGGCTGGACTGCATTTAGAAGATAAAAAAAGTTGGAAGTTTATCTAACAAGCTACTTTTATTCTTTCCATCACTAGCCCTGACAGAAAAGCTGCACAGAGCCAAGAATGAGATAATATGCATCAAGGTCACACTGCACCTGAAAGGGTAGGAGGGAGAGGCAGCCTACAGTCCTGTCAAACATCACAGCCCACTCAGCACTGCTCTAATAACGGCCATTTGATTTTTAAAAGATTTCCTGAAAAGGAAATCAAAATTGTTTGTGTTGGGGGGACGGTTTCCTCTTTATGATAAAGGCAGATTGTTGCAAAGTTGTTGGGTTTTGTATCAACCTTGGAAATATAGATCTTTTGCTACCCTGGAAGACTGGTGATTGGAGAGCTAGTGAAATGATACCACAAGAGTCAGACACTGAGTAACTGAGATGGGAAGGAATTTTCAGTCACAGTGCCTGTACTCTGGCTTTTGTTTGTTTTTGTTAACGTATATAACCCAAGGGACTAATGAACACCAGGGAAACAATGTCTTATTTACAAATTTAACACTCCTTCACCCCAATTAAGGTGTAAGAGCTCAAAAGACAAGACTCCACAGTTCCACCGGAAAACCAGGAAACATCTTGACTTACATTTCAGAGATTTCTAAAATTAAAAAAACAAGCAAAATAGTTAACACTTTTCAGGCCTTCTACACATATAGTATAAAGCAGCAAAAGAGAGCACATCGCCATGTTTTATAATCTTTTCCAAAACACCTTTAAACAAACTCACAATTTTGAAGAAATTAAAGAGACAGTTAAACATAACAGGAGTTTACTCAATTTTGAAGCCAATAAATGCACCGGAAAGGGTTATGTGATATATCCGAACTTCCTGTGAGACAGGATGAGGTGTTATCCCAAAGTCATTGCCACCAACAGAGACCAGAATTTGACTCTAGAGCTTAGCCATAAATTACTTGAGTTTTGTACCCAAAGCCTCCAACAGACAAAAGACACCACCACAGATTTAGAATGATTGGCAGTCTGTTCAGAAAAGGCCAATCACTGAAGCAGGGAACAATGAGGCAAATCAGAACAGAAGGGTAGTGACAGAACTATTTACTATGCACACACACACACACACACTGGGGCAACTCCCATCTTTTCATGTACTGCTATACATATCTTCCTACAGTATTTTCCACTCCCTGCATCTGATGAAGTGGGTTTTAGCCCACAAAAGCTTATGCTCAAGTAAATTTGTTAGTCTCTAAGGTGCCACAAGAACTCCTCGTTGTTTTTGCTGATGCAGACTAACACAGCCACCATGCTGGAAAAGGTCTGGAATGTTAAGAGATTAAAGAGATGGGCTGAATTGTATGGAGAACCTGCATAGCACTGGCTCATGTTATACCTGGGAACAGCCACTATCAGCAGTCCTCCACTCACTAAAGATATTACCATAATACGCAGAACATCATCTTAAACAACACTGTGAATTCAAAGAACTTTCTTTCTAAACTCAGAAATGAGTACATAAAGTGAAGTCAGTTAAAGGGCAAATAAGTGCATTACAGACTGAGTTCAGCTGGCTGGGAGGAATCAATAGATCCCCCTGGCTCTATGTCCCTGCAAGTAACGAATCAATCAGGCAAGTGCCTTGCTCTGCTCCCACACAGGGAGCAAATCTGTTTACAATTCAGGAACAAAAAATAATACATAAAAACTGAGAATTAGGCAGCACCCTTTTGTTTCCACAGTCTATGCTATTAACAACACAGGGCTTAACAGCAAGCACTGCGCTCGCAATGTAAGAGTCTGATGTCATCTGTATCAATAATACGACAGCACTGAGCACAAATAGGGAAATGTCAGATATAAGCAAACTGCCCACACATTATTCAAAGGCATGGAAGGACACAGAAATAGCAATACTGACCATCCTATGCTTTATCATAGATTTTATTCAGGATAATTCAGCACTAAAGAGAAAGTGGCTGTTGCCAACCTGTTCCATGTGCTAGTAATGAATTAGAAGACTCATTCTAATATATTTAACAAAGCATGGATAGAGCATGCTGCGTGTTTAACTTAATAACAATTGGAGAGAGTCAAATAACAGGATCAAATGGAATTATTTAATCAAATATTATTAATGAAAGATTAATACAATTCTATGCATAGAGCCCTGCGTGGATACAAAATTTGTATCCGCATCTAATTCACAATCTTCAAAAATGATCTATGTCTATAAAGCAGATATCTGCAGATTTGCAGGGCTTTAGATATAAAATCTGGATCTCCATCCATCCACGAGCCACAAAAACAATCTGCAAATACATGCATCAGCAGCTGCGGATATATGCAGAAAGAAAACTGACATCCATAGATTTGTAAGGCTCTAACGATACAGAATGCAGAAAGTACAGATGCTTTCCCATCCCCTGTAGATGGTGAAGAGAAGGTGGTTTGGTCACTTCTTCCATACCTGGTGGAATGCTGACAGTGCTCATTCCCAATCTAACTTTCCAACCCTCTTTCCTTTTATAGGATGAGACACAGCCAGACTCCTTTTTTGGAGGGAAAAATCCTTTCCCCTGATTAATTTTACCATGTGTTCAGTTTTGTGGTTCTCAGTTTACTTAACTGATTAGTAAAAAGGAATCTATAACCCATTCCCTATTACTAACAGCTAACACAACCAATAGTTCTCAATGAGTTAAAAACATCTTTCAATAGATCATTATTCCATCATTGTAGATGGGTTCTGTCATGAACAAGTAACCTCATTTTGTTTAGAACATACTTTTGTGGACACTTTCATTAGTTTAAAGGGTCTTTTCCCTGGACAACTGGGCTACATTAGTAAAGTTAGGGTAAAATCCAGGGTTAAAAAATTACACACATTCAGTTACTGAGTTCATTTTTCCTTCACTCATTAGGTTCAACTGAAGGACAAAGAACTTTTTAATTTAAATACATGTAAGGCAATAAATATATAGACAGAAAATATAAGGGCTTTTGGTTAGCATATAAAAGTGAGCGTCTATCATACAAAAGTCATAAAAGTTACTATTTACTAACGTATACAGCTAGGGGAGAAAAGTATGTTAAGTGGTTACAGAAGAGGATAGAGCAGGCCTGCACAACTCGGAAAGCAGTGAGGGCCATATTACTGCAAAAACACCAGCTGCAGGCCGAAAAGCCCCCCCCCCCCCCTCGCTCCGCCCCCATCCGCTTCCCCACACACACACACCCCCACTTGGCTTGCCCCACCCCTACTCACACACCCCCACTCCCCGCAGGCCGCACAGTGAGCCCGTGCAGGCCGCATGTTGTGCAGGCCTGGGATAGAGTCTGGACTCTTGGCTTATATTCCTAGTTCTACCACTGACTCATGTGACTTAACTCCTTCACTTCTTAGACCTTGCCTATAGGTCAGATTTACTCTGATACCCATTCAAGGCCAGCCATTGATGCAGCTGCACTAGGAAAAACCCCTAGGATAGACAAGCAAAGCAATAAAGTAGTGGGGGAGCTTACCCTTATTTCAACCTAAACTAAAACTACACCAATGTGAATAGCAGTTCTGACTTCTTATGCTAGGAATTTGCACTGGTGCAACCAAATCAGTGAATGGCCACTGACTATAGTCATGACAAAATCCTCAGCATAGGCAAGACCTTACTTTATTCACCTTTAGAACTGAGATAGCATCTACTTCAAAGGAAAGAAGCACAATGTTAGCAAAAGATTTTGAGAGTCCCCAATGAAATTAAATATACTCAATGAAAATTACCATGTGATAAATAAAGACGCAGAGATACATCCATCTTCTTCAGCACTCACCTATGATTTCTACTTCTGCCTGTCCTATCTTCACCAGTAGCTTTTTCAACTGTGCATCAGTATAGATTAAACCACATCTGATCCAGATAATAAGAGTGGTCAATATTTATGCATGCTCAACAAGTCAATCTCAACAACCAGAGACAGGGGAACATAATCATGACTGTCTGCTTTATTAGTTTAAAGTGTTGGAGACCTTCCGAAGATTCACCCAGTATAATCCATATTTTAGAGACCTAAAATCCCATGAATAGGGATAGAAAAGGTAAGACATCCAGTAGCTAAAAAGTATGTGAAATCCCCAAGCAGACATTCTGCTCAGCCATTGGTGAAATCCCCAAGCAGACATTGGTGCTCAGCCAACGAATTACCCAAGATCAGAATGGTCTCAGCACAGCTTCTTATGAAGGTAAGCTCAAGCAGGACACCAGTCCGATACCAGATTAGGAAAGCACCCAACTTTCCTTCTTGTGCTGATGAGACCCAGGCATGTGAGCTTCTGAGAAGGCAAAAGCAAGGAGAAAAATACTGACTTGCCCATTCTCTTACAAACCACCTGCCCAAAATATTACCACCATCTAACTTCTATACAGCATTTTTATCAGTTGATCTCAAAACACTTTACAAGGAAGATCAGTATCATTACAGCCATTTTACATATGGGAAACCAAGGCATAGAAAGAGGATGCGCCATAGTCAATATCATCCAGAAAATCAGTAGTAGATCCAGGAATAGAACCCAGATCTTTCAGGTCCTAGCCCAGGGCCTTATCTATTAGACCACGCTGCCATCCTAATGAATCAGAAGATTGAACTGGTATCAATTCTGGAGTTCCCCTTCAACCATGCAAAAAAAAGGAAATAAAAAGCTTAACCCAGTGAGTAAAAAAGGATCAGAGAAACCTAAGGGCTTTGTGGGAATAAACTTTACAATTGGGACAGGTATTGCAAATGAAAGGCCAACTCAAATACCAATGTGGGAAGAAGACTATTACAAACTACAGCTGCAAAACATAATGGCCAGAAAGACACTCTGGAAAAACAAAAACAAGGAGGAGTCCTTGTCACACCTTAGAGACTAAATCTGGAAGTACTTGTTGTTTCAGGTATTTGTGCCTATGGCAGACCATCTCCTCAACCCAAGGGAAAGAGTTTCCCTTATACAATATACCAAAAATGTCAATATCCCAAGTGTTTTATTGAGAACTGCATAGTTCAATGATGCAAGAACATGGCTAGGAGTAAGGACTGCTTTAGTACTAATCCCAACTTTGATGATTCCTTTGGTTAGCCTCAGACAAGTCACTGAATTTCTCTAGGTATGTCCCCAAGGATACACATCCAGGCTCAGACTGGAGCCCAGGCTCGCAGGGTCTCAGAGCCCAGGGTCCCACCTAAGCCCGGACGCCTATACTGTGATTTTATAGTCTCACAGCCCAAGTCCCACGAGCCTGACTCCACTGACTCAGACCAACCTCAGCCATGCTGTAGATCTTTTACTGCAGTGTAGACATATCCTCGTTCTCAGCCTCCTCGTCTGTAAAATGGTAAGTGTCCACCACGGATTTCTGCTACCTTAAATCTCTTCCCAGGCTTTAAACCGTTTAGCTGTGCATACAGCTAGTCTATGCAGCTGCATTTCTTATCACTCTTACCCTCACTCTCCCCCTCCCCCTCCCATTGTTTTCATTTGTTTGTTACATTCTTATTACATCTTGTATTAAATTGGATTGTAAACGCCAAGCAAGCACTGGCTCCTATTTTTGTTTGGTGTCTAGTATGCTGCTCTCTTAACAAGCCTTCAGACAGAAAACCTGACACAAATATGTGGAACAGCCCATTCTTCTCAAGAGACTAATAAATTATCGGTAGACTTCAGAGTTAAGTGCCTCTTCACTATTATGTTTCTGCTAAAATTAATTGGAGAAGTCCAGCTACTCTGTTATTGTGGACAGAGCTTGAGTAGAATATGAATACAACCACGTTCCCATCTAGCCCCCAGGAAAATGTTGTGTAAATAGCTAGCCTATTTTTATTAAATTGACACTGTTAGATGAGCACCTAAGCACAGTCAGAACTCTGTGTGTGTGCACAGAAGTATCTTCCACTAACAGGCCTCAAAGGAAAATCTGCATAGATGGCATTTGTCTTTTCTATGCCTAAAGTCTCCAAGTTTGCGCTGGTCATCAACTTATCGAGAAATATAAATGAGTGACCATTTTAGGGACAATTTAAGATAGATCTAACTGCATGTTTGTTGGTATTGGTAAATTGATATTTTGTGTGGGAGTGATTTATAAACATAAGATTAGATATTCCCACTCAAATTTTCCAGTACAATAATCCAAAAATATTTGTAGCGCTGTTTTATATACTAGGATATTTTATAGTGTTCTCTCGATATAAAAAGGCACAAATTAATTTCAGAGACACTGTCTGGGGAGACATTATGTGGGGATCATAAACTTCGTGAGCTATTCAAAATGTTGTGCCAGCCTGTCTTATAAAATGACATTTGCAATCCAAGTGAGAGTGTATGTACATATGTAGCTAGGGGAAAAAAAATTCTCTCACCTCTTTTCCCACCTGCTGAGTGTGTTACCCTTATTTCTGTCCATATGAGTCAATCCATTCATGAAATTCCTTAGGTTTTCCCATTGCAAAGAGTAACTGTTTATGTTTCCCACAGGCCCCGTAAGACCCAGATGTGTTAAAAGAGGTAGTGCAAACACCTTATTATGCAATTATTTAGCAGAGAAAGGAAGTCAAAGTTTAAAATGAAAAATGTAAAAGCTAAAGGAATTCAATGCACACGTAAAACAGTACATGTCAGAAGGAGTCCACCAACTTTAGGAACACTCTGTCCTACTACATTTTTCTACCACAAACCTCTTTAAAATTAGCACAACATCAAGCCAGCTAAAGCCTTAAAAATCAATGGGAACATCCTAGGAAGATACAGCATTGAAATTATTCAAACTGAAATGCAGCGATTAAGACATCATAGGCCAGTGTGAAAAGAGTCAATAGAAACAAGGTTTAAGAAAATCAACTATAATCTCAACCTGTTCAGGCAGAAAAAGTCTCTCCAGAGACAAATATTACAATTAAAAAAGCAGTCTTTTGGCAAGATCCCTTAGATATGACTCACTTTGCCTATGTACACAAGCAGCACAATACAGTTTCAAATAGATTTTGTTTTTCTTAAGGCGAAGAGGCTGGACTGACAGTCCCAGAAAATGAAATGCAGATAAAACATAGGGAGTATCAGGACAGAATAAGTTTCCTGAAGGCCTAACTTAATAGGCAAGCAAAAACCTCATTAATATATAAGAAGATGGAGGCAAAACTAAAATCCAGGCCCACAGGCAAATTCTCTGAGCTAAAGGTGTGCAATCCACAGGTGCAAGCAAGCAAAGGCTCATCTATGCATCACTCACAATTTCTAGTTATCATTCTAATCTGAGATTCAGCTCATCCTTGAGTTCCTAGGCACAAATTCCTGAAACATAAAACAGCAAGGCAGGCTCCACGTGAGACACTTTTACATGTACCTGAAAGGAACAGTATATTATAAAAAAGAACACGTATCACTTACATTTATCCTCAGGTGGGTTTCTGGAAGAACTGGAAGGGTCTGGTGATTAGCAATGGGATACAGGGGTTTTCACTATGAAACAACTGTTTCAAATCCAGCCCTGGTCAAACAGTGACAAAACTTAACCATCTGTCACCCTGCCCCAGTGTGTCACAGCTGAGAATACCAGAATCAGGACAAACTGCTGAGAAATAGGGCAGACTCACCCCAAACTGAATGGTTATTCCATCATTAGATATACCAAGCCAGTAACAAAAGTGAACTTTTACCTCACCACACTGGTTAACAAGTCATCAAAAATGCTTTGACTTAAGGGCATTCCAGCCCTTATTTCACCACCCAGACACTAGAGTTTATGATGAGTGGTTATCAAAAACCAATTTAATCAAACAAAGGGTTCTTCGGGTCTTAAGAGATCGGGCACTTATCCAAGTTAATATAGAACTCAGATCTTACCCAATAATCACACTGCTGTCAATCCTTTAGTAACTAAAATATAAAGGCTTATTGATATGAGAAAAGACAAAGAGTGTTAAAATGGTTAATAGATCATACACATACAATCATTGCAATGTTCTTATGTCAGTTTTCTAGAAGTGATGGAATAAACTGCTGGCTTGTAAAGTCTATGGTAACTTCCATAAGACTGGAAGATTGTCACTCCATAGATTAGCTTGCTCCTTTTAGTTGTTTCAGAGTGGAAGCCATGTTAGTCTGTATCAGCAAAAACAATGAAGTTCTTGTGGCACCTTAGAGACTAACAAATTTATGTGGGCATAAGCATTCATGGGCTAAAACCCACTTCATCAGATGCATGGAGTGGAAAATACAGTAGGAAGACATATATACACAGTATATGAAAAGATAGGCATTGCCTTACCAAGTGTGGGGAGGGTCAGTTCTAACGAGACAATTCAATTAAAGTGGGCTACTATCAACAGGAGGAAAAAATCACTTTTATAGTGGTAATCAGGGTGGCCCATTTCAAACAGCTGACAAGAATATGCGAGTAACAATAGGGGGAAATTAGCACGGGGAAATTAGTTGCAAGTCCACAGTCCAGAGAATCAGAGCAGGAAAGAGGCAACATGGAGATGATTCAAGGATCCTTTATACCCACAGCTATGTTCTTTGAATTTTCTGTCCCAAAATGAAGTTCACAGCACAGTTTGTGGAAAATTACTGCCACAAAATGGAGTCCAGGATCACATGAACAGATCACATGTTCTTACATGGCTTGCTGACCCACAGGGGAAATCATTATCCATATTCTGAGTGAGATGCCCACAGAAAACTCACCAGGTAGGATAAACTTCTTCTATGGCACCTCATTAGAGTGAAGTGTCCTTCAATGAGCCATTAAACTTGAATAGTCCATTCACAATATGCTGGCTAGGCTGGATGTAAACTACCTTGTTATCCCAGGAACAACACATTTAAGATATAGATATAGAGCCGATATTCCTAACATCAGCTAATGAATTTAAACAGGATAATCATATTTAGCCAATGATAACTTTTCCATTGACACCTTACATTACATACTTTGTACAAGATTTGTTGCAATTGTCTAATAGTGGTAGCAAAAATGATGTACATGGTCATATTTTAATCATGTAGCAACACACCATGCAGCAACCAGCAATACACCATCCAATGGGCTATTCGGTGACCTGTGAGACTTGGCGGTTTCAGCTCACTTCTTAGAGCAAAGAAAGAACATACAGGCGTAGCAAAACAAAGCAAGCCACTAATGGAAGTTACTCCCAGATACAAAAAGGAGGATTTAAAACCCAAACCGCAGTGGAACTAGGGATTTGTTGGTTTTTCAATGTACACCAAGTTCTGTCCATGACATGGATGAGCCCCTCTCTCAGTGGAAACTTGCAAGCATACTATAAAAATACCTGTTACTTCAGAAATCACGTCTTTCTAAGAGAAAGCAATTCAGTACATAATGGATGAATTTTCAAACCCAGTAATCAGCAACTTTTAATAAGATTACCGGAGACATTAACCAACCAATCCGTGAACAATACTGCACCATTTGGACATTTGAAACAAAACAACCCACTGTGGCAACCAGAAAAATCATCAAGTCAATAGAGAAAAAAATTATTTTCAGACATCTAATTGGGTATTACAAAACACTGGAGAAGTTAAAAGCATATTCAATTTTCCTAAGAAAATTACTGAAATGAGCAATGACCTCACTTCAAAGATGATACAAACATAAATACATGGTGAACATTTAATCTATTTTAATCTGATCTCATAATGAATGTAGAGCATAGCTCAGGTGTAAGATGAGATATACTGAGCATCTGGCTTTTAAATGCATGGTACGACAAAGCTTTAGGATTCTCCGGGTTGATTGATTACATGTCAGCATGGCATTCCTCAAAGCATTTGCAGAGTTCATCTCAGTCACGAAACTGTAAATCTAAGGGTTTGTCTACAATGGCACTTTACAGCGCTGCAACTTTCTCATTCAAGGGTGTGAAAAAACACACCTCTGAGCGCAGCAAGTTTCAGTGCTATAAAGCGCCAGTGTAGACACCTCATGGAGGTGGGTTTTTTAGAGCAATGGGAGAGCTCTCTCCCAGCACTATGTCACGACTACACAAGCTACTTTAAAGCGCTGCCCCGGCAGCACTTTAACATTGCCAGTGTAGATTAGCCCTAAGAGCTGCTGTTTATAAGAGAATTTAGTGTCCAAGAGGAGCAGAACTCCAGTTAGTTAGCTATCAATTTCTCCTAGCTAATGAACTTGCTGTAATGGATTTAGCGTGGCTATAGCAACTGCAATAGAGCCACATCATAGACTTTGCTGGCCGTCTGGATCACATCATAGACTTTGCTGGTGGTCTGGGTCATACCCAAAATAGTTTATGTAGTCGACCACAAAAAAGGAAATCTGATGATAATGCTCTTCATTCCAACTTCCAGACTATGGATGGACTCTAAACGTTTTTGTTTGTTTTTCAAAATGTGTCTCTGGTTCTTTCCAAAGTATTTATTAACTAACTATAAAACCTGGTGAGAAACTTAAAATCTGAATTTTGCTTCTTTTTCTTGGAGATGCTAATAAAGTAGACAAACTTTACTTTACTTTATTGTTCGAACCACTCCTACTAACATCCTGAGAGCATTTAACTAACACCATCTTGGTTTCTCAGAGATGTCTGTGGTTTGGGGTTCTCAAAAATTTCAGACAAAGGGCAAGAAGATTAGACCGACTTACCTTGGGACCAGCTTCAGGGATGTAAATCCAGAACAGTTAGCTGCCTTTGAAGCACAATGGAATCAGTTATTTAGTAAGATGACAAGGTAACCAGATGATTCAGGACTCTGCCATGAAATCTAGAGGATTATTTTGAGATTGGGATATTAACACATTTCTTGATTTACTAGAGCTAGTTTTGACCAGTTTATGATTCAGCTATGAGATTAACATGTCCAGCGAAATGAACCTAGTCCAGGGGTTCTCAAACTTCATTGCACCACAACTCCCTTCTGACAACAAAAATTACTACATGACCCTGGGAAGGGGGACCGAAGCCCAAGCCCAAGCCCCACTACCTCGGGCAGCGAGGCCAAAGCCAAAACCCAAGCCCTGCCGCTCTAGGAAATCTTGTCAAGAATCAGAGGGGTAGCCGTGTTAGTCTGGAATTGCAGAAGTGACAAAGAGTCCTGTGGCACCTTAAAGACTAACTAAAATTTTTTTAGAGCATAAGCTTTCGTGGGCTAATACCCACTTCGTCGGATGCATGCAGTGGAAGTATCCAGGGGCAGGTATAAATAGGTAGGCAAGAACCAGGTGGGAGATAACAAGGTTAGTCCAATCAGGCTGAACCAGCTTGTTATCTCTAATCAGGGAGGGTGAGGTATTCCTCTAGCAGTTGAACTGGAGGTGTGAATAG
>ML677381.1:10093933-10193310 GCA_007922305.1 Dermatemys mawii | reverse complement strand
ACCTCACCCTCCCTGATTAGAGATAACAAGCTGGTTCAGCCTGATTGGACTAACCTTGTTATCTCCCACCTGGTTCTTGCCTACCTATTTATACCTGCCCCTGGATACTTCCACTGCATGCATCCGACGAAGTGGGTATTAGCCCACGAAAGCTTATGCTCTAAAAAAATTTTAGTTAGTCTTTAAGGTGCCACAGGACTCTTTGTCACTTCTAGGAAATCTTGGGGGCTTCAGTGGTGGGGCTCAAACTTTGGCTTCTGCCCTGAGCCCCAGCAAGTCTAACACCAGCCAAACAGTATGAGAACCACTGACATAGTCCATCCCTCCACCTATGGCCTGTATCCTTGGCCAATAAATTCCCTTTCTGAATGCCACCAATGCCCAAACGGTCAATACTCAAGAAACCACAGCAGCAAGGGCATTTTGCCATGACTTTAGAAAAGGCAATAGCTATGATGCTTGCTTTTTTTCGCCCCCTAAACAGAGGACTTGCTTTATCCAGCTGTGCTGAAAATTATTGTGATTATCAACCAGTCTGTAACTTGCCACATAGCATTTGGTTAAGATGAAGAACTAGAAAAAAGCAGTGTAAATAAAGCCACAAGAGCATCTGGAAAGTAACAACCTATGAAATTCCAGTCCAGATTGACAGCCTTTTACTCTGGTACTTGCTTTTCCTATTGGTCCAAAAGCAGCTGGAGTTTGTCAACCTTCAGGCCACAATGAAAGCCTGAGCTGTTCACAAAGGCTTTGCTTTTTTCAAAGACAAATTAACTGTGACGGATGCGTTGTTTGTAGGACTGCTCAAGTTTCAGGCTGCGGTTGTCATACTTGTGAGTCAGTTTTGTGATGGCAAGGAGTAGTTGTGAATTTGAGGATTGTTCTTGTCGCAGCCAAGAGCGGATAGCAACATGTTAAATTATGTTCCATTAGTGTAAATGTGCCCAAAGGCTTATGGACAGACACGTTTTTCTAAAATCAAATTCTAAAGTATAAAATCTTATCAATCAAAATGTGCAGAAAGTAGCAAGACTGCCTTTTTCAGGTTTCTGAATGATCTGGCTAGCACAAAACGGGGGGGGGGGGGGAGATTATTATATTACATCATCTACTTGCAGCTTTCAGTATGGTTGATCACTGTATTCTGCTTGATCATCTGAGGCCTATGAATGGGACAGCACTGAACTGGTTTTGGTTAAAAGACAATGTGAACCCAGTCACTGATGGAAGGGAATTTCTTGTCAACTTGTTTGAGATTGTAAAAGGTACGCTCTCAGAAACAGTTCAGACTCCAATAGATTTTTGCATCTCTACCACCTTTGAGTGAAATATCTGAAAGATATGGCTTGGATCATCATTACTTTGCAACCCACCGCCAGCTACATTTTCTCTACTATCCAACTTTGAAAGGAGGCCTATGAGGTCTAAGGAATTATATTCGTGGAATTCAGCTGTAGCTGACAACTTGCAGAGACTGAATCTCGAAAGAATTGAAATTATGATAATTGGTTCAGGCAGGTGGTGTGAAAAGAGCAACATTTTCCCCAGGCCTCCTGATTTTGATGGGAAGAAGCTTTAGCAGACTGAGCTGCTGCATGCTTTAGGTGTGATCCTCAACTGAGTGTGGTCTTCAGAAAAATCAAGTGTCAGCTTGGGACAGGATTCTTTATCATCTTATAAATGTTACCAGACTGCAGCCCTTCTCCTTACACTGATCTTGCAGTCACAATGCATTTCTTCACAAAACAGTAAAAATGTTGGAATGCATTCTGGATACAGTAAGGTCTGCTAGAAGTGGGTCCACCATCTGCATCTGGGTCAGAAATTCAGCATCTGAACCATTGTCCAAATATACTCTGAAGACTGGGAAGAGAGATTAGGGCTACTTATTATTCTTTTGCATTGCCTATTGGTGAGTGAATAGAGTTTAAGGGGGGAATTTTCAAAGGAGCCTAAGTGTGTTAAGTGACCAAATCTCTGTGAAATTCAATAGGATTTAGGCATGCATAGCTCTTAAAGCCCTTTGAAAAACCCAGCCTTAGGTACAAAAATGTTTAAAACCTGAGCTGTATTGGGTTCCAAATCCCCTCCAGAGCTTCTGACACCTGCCATCTTACCTCTAGGAACAGAAAGTGTAAGATTTTCAAAAACAGTTCAGGTATTCTGCATATTTGAGTACCACTAGCCTGCAGTCCGTGGCATGTCCTCCCTTTGGAAGCAAGAAACACCACAAATTCGGGATATTTCACAAGGAGCTTTGAAACTATTTAGAAAAGCATTTACCATGGTGCTTGCTATGATTTAATCTGAATTTACGCAATTTCATCTTCAGTATGTTTTAGTGTTTTAATGAGTTTTATCTTGTTATGCATAAGATGCCCTACATGCTACACTTGATATGCCCAACATACAATTTACTATTATTCATTCAATTGCTATAATTTACCATGACCAAAAAATACTGTAACATATGCACAAGGCAACATCTTGATAGTTATTACAGTGAGGCATCTCAATGCCTATTTTCAAGCCTCCTCCCAGCATTTCCAGTTCCTACAAGTTGGTTGTTTCTACAAATATCTGGCAATAAGGGGGCTCATACCTGTCTCACCCATGTTGCTTCAGCTGCCACCTGTCTCACCACAAATATGGAAAACTCACCCACTCCATCTATGCACTTTAGTGCATTGAGCCACAAAACCAAGAAAATGTATGATGAGATATTAACTTCACATCAAGTTCTGAACCAGACTGTCACATTCCACAGACTGTGACCCAGCTATCCACTAATAAGATTGCTTCCGAGTATAATTAAATTAATGTTGCCCCTTCTCCCTACTATTCAGGGTATCTCAGAATTAAAGGAGCTCGTGCATGTTCCCTGACAGACCAACTAAAGAAAATAATAATATAATATTATATTATAATACTTACCATTAACAACTCACTAGATACGTTTGCATATTCTTTGCTCATGGCCTAGAATTAGTGAGTACTAAAAGTGAGAATAGTTTATTCCACTAGGACTAATATCACATATAACATGGAGAAAATTGGATTTAAAAGGACAGCCAAGGCCATACAACTGATTCCATAAAAATTTACTGCAGAAAAACCTCTAACATTTCAGAAGATGGTTATTTTTGTCTCTATCAATATCAAGCAGATTTGTTGGTTGTTTTGTTTTGTTTTGTTTTAAAAAAGGATAACTTAAGTTGGTATCAACGACCGCAACAGATTTTGAAATTCAACTCAAATGAACACTGAAGTCAACGGGAGTGTTGCCATAAGGCCAGGATGTCACCCCAGACTTGAAGCTCTAGGAAGACGTATCAGAATATAATGTCATTTGGGAAAAAGTTTTAACTTTGGAGGAAACAGTCAGCAGAATACATTTACACTGCATGGTGTGAAAGGAATGTACTGAAGGCCTGAAGACTCATTTGTTTTCCATCATTGTTTATTTTTGTGACTGATCTTATTCACTTTAATTTGAAGGGGAGGGGGAACCACATATTCATCAATACACAGGGGCAAGTTTTTCAAGAATCTCACTAGCAAATTAACTGTATATTCTCCATCTCTTTTGTAGTCATGTTGATTTACCTTTTTTTTAATCTAATTTCAAAATAATAAAATATAATAGAGAAAAATCCTGTGACAAAACCAATCCACACCCATTTGAGAAGACTGATTGTGGGCTAGTTTTGTGCTTTCTACAGCATTCTATGGCTATGTCTACACTTGCAGAGTTTTGCATTGTCAGTTTCATGGGTGACAGGGAACTGGTAAAAGAAAAGCGCTCGTTTGTGTGCTCACTTACTTCCACAGGTGTCAGATCATGTTCACAGTTGCAGCAATTCCATCATGGATGAGAGCAGCACACTGAGGGCAGCTATCCCACAGTTCGGCTCTCTCCATTTTGAGGATAGGTCTTGTTGGGCATCCTGGGTCCCAGCACAGCCTCCTCTCCCCAAACACCGATCAGCTCCAGTAGCTCAGCATTGCTCCAAGCAGAGGATCGTTTTCTCCATGAAGCAGCCATTGCTACCTGGCCAGATGATAAGCGAGCACTTGCCAAGAAAAGAGGAAGGTGAGTTTCAAAGTTTCCGGGACTTTACAGGGGAAGGGGTGGACGTCTGTTTACCTGGCCTCAGAGCAGCAGAACTGCTGTCCAGAATGGTCACCTAGGCTGAAAGTGGAAACTAAAAGCCCTGTAAACAGGAAGAATATGTCTTCATTTGCACATCACCGCAAAAGTATCACCAGTAAGAACTGTACACCTCTCATGGAGGTGATTTTCTGTTTGCAGTGAAACTTCTGAGTTTTACTGTAAAGTCATTAGTAAGTGTAGACACTCCCACAGTTTTTCACAAAAAAGAGATTTTTTGCGCTTTATATGCAAGTGTAAACATGTCCTCAGATTCTGCAGAAATCTATTATATCCATCCATTTCTGCTAGTTCTGTAGACTGAATCTTCAGCAGCAACAGCTGCTTTCCACATTGAAAACCTCTCTCCCCTAAAACACGACCCCATTTTAAAAAAGTCAATACCTGTCAGTAGGCCTTTAGTCCAATTAGATTATGCCCCATTTAAAGTTCAATGTGAAATGCACACCCACCAAGACATTTACATATATACCTGTATCATTGTCCTATTATCATATCTCTGTATCATCCAAGCAGGGATCCATGTCCTGTACGTATAGCTAGAGAAGTTTTCTCCTACTGACAAATGAGATTTGAGGTGATGTAAAAAGGAAGCTTAATTTATTGCTGCTCTCTCTCTCTGTTCACCTGAGACAATCATAGTCACGGATGTGAAGAGACTCCCTCTGGGGTTCTCTCTCTCTCTCTCATGAGAAGTTATGGAGTATTACATTATTAATCTGAGGCATACTTTTAATATTTTTGCCTTCATTTCATTGAATGAGACTTCTCTATCCATCTAGTTCTACCCAAATTGCCCCACGTCCCACCCCCGCACACACCCAGACACAGCAGGAGCATTCTGAGAGCTCAACTACTCAGGGTCTCATTACATTTTTTAATGTATATTTGTGCTTATTGCCAAGGCACCTGACATCAATAAAAACAATCAGTTACCAATCACCTGAATATAACAGAACCACCTGCTACCAAAAACCATGAAACCCTATTAAAAAACTAATCAAAGGCCTGGTCAAATAAATAGACCTTGCACTGTACATTCCCAGTGCTTCAGTCTCCTTCCTCCATAAACTATACCATACATTTATCATCCTTTGCATCAAATAGATCTGCTTGAGCATCCCATTCACTCCTAGCTTCCTAAGGTTTAATAGAAGCTCTAGATTTTTAATTCCTAATTCACCTGTGATGGGGCACCTACTGCTCCCATCTTTGTTTTACACCGACCACCCAGAGACCTTCTCTTGCGTAGATAGCGCCATGCAGCTTATTTACAATGTTTCACTCCATCACCTTCGACACTGTTCAGACACACTAGTCACAGTATCCTCCAGTTTTACTACCCCTTTTCCAAAAGTGAAGGCAGGAAAGTCTCCTTTAAACTCCCTTTTATTGGACCCTACTGTCCCTTCTCACTCTCTCCACTCTCTCGCCACCCCACATCTCCCCTCTCCTTCCCCTTCACCACCACCTTTTATCTAGTCTCATTGTTAATAGACTAATTAGCCCCAGCCCCAATCTTATCTGATAATGCCTTATCTCCTTAACCAGGCCCTTCCAGGAGCGTACCTGGTTAAATACTGACCAGAGTGCTGGTTCACTTGCTCATTCCCAGCACTGTCATGCTATCTAAATCACCTATCATCTAAACTCATTCTCTTACTAATCAAAAAGCTATAATGGCTCCTTTCATCTATTTTTCAGTGAGCAGCAGACCAACTTTCTAAAACTGCCCCAACAACTTGGGTTCTTTACACTTGCTCTAATGTGTTACCTGAGGCTGCTCTCTGCCTAAGACAATGGCAATATCAATATCTGGGGCTTAAATTCTCCTCAAGTATTTCCTGGAGCCCTGGAGTTCGGGGCTTCAGCCCGGAGGAGCTGTGCCAGGGCTCCCATGGGTTTGAAAATATTTACTGGAGCTCGTTTCCAGCTGACTTTAAGCTCTGTCAATATCCTTTCTAAAATTCACTGACATTCTAAATGAGGATCCAACAGTGCCTTGTACAATAACACTATCAACTTGTTTGATGTTCACCATTTGCTAATGCAACCAAATACTTTACTAGCCTTTCACACTACTGCTGCACACTGGGATGATGTTTTAACAAGAGAACCCCCACAAAATCCTCCTCCTAATTTACATGTATCACAAACTCATTTTTTTAATTAGCTCCTTTTCTCCAAACTATTTGTTTTCAAACTTTTTCACTTTGCACTGCTTATGCCAAGTGGTGGATCATCTAAATCATTTTGGATTTTACTATGCTGTTAATCAGAATTTGTCCTGCTTTCAACTTCCCATCATCTGTAGATTTAGAGATTTTGTTTAAAACAAGAAGTGACAAAGAGTCACTTGTTTAAAACAAACGTTTCCATTTTTTTAATATGCCATATAGGGCCAAATCAAGGGAGTATGTGGGCCTAAAGTCATTAAAAATGGAGGCTCTCTGCTTTAATAAAATGATCTGTCCACCAAACAATGACATAAAAGAGTATTATGAAAATGGCTTTGTGACAACAAGTTCTAAAAAGGACCACAATCTTTTGACACTAAGCACCCTTACATTCACGCTCTACACATTACTGTAATAATGTTTGTACAAAAATGCCTTGTGAACTATCATTTGGAAACTAATAACTCACTGATCATTAATATTCTTGCACAATGTAAGTATGTGGTGGGTATTAAGAGTTCTGGATATATGCTTAAATTATGACTAAAGTGTGTTTAAACCAGGCATGTCAGAGGGAGTTGTTAAACAGGTCTATCCTAAATCTCAATTTCCATGTAAGCAGTAAAGAGGATCATTAGGACCCTAGGGAAGAGATGGCAGGAAACAGAACAATCTGCATTTCAGCAAACACAAGTGGGAGAAGAAAAAGCATAAATCTCCCTTCACCACTAGAGTCTATGTCACCTCCCTCACAGCTTGAATAAACTCTACTTTTGAGAGGCAACCCTCAGAAGAATCCATTCCAAAGGTTTACTGGTCTATAAACAAGGGAGGGCAGTATATCAGTAGATAAGTAATTGAATCAACTGATTGTATACATTACATTATTATAAAAACCTACAGAGCGAGGTGTTTTCTGGAAGCTAGGGACACACTGGTGATTAATATTGTGAAATGTCTGTATTTACACTATATGAGGAAAATAGGGCTACTTAATGTTATGTTTTAAAGTCTGTGACCAAATAGAGAGAAACAGATTCCCAACCAGACAGGAGAGAAGGCAGCTATTTACCCTCTCCTGTGTAAATTAAGCATGGTGAAAATCAAAACAATGGATGCTCCATTTACATATGGGAGGTGGGATGTCCAGAAGAAGGGAAGAACAACATGAAGTTATCCTGTCTCTTGAAACAAAGTCATTTGAACTTTGGAAGATACAAGCAAAGAGAAAAGCCATCTTTGGGATCCATCACTAGATAGACACAAGGGAACAGAGCTCTTGCAAGATGAGAAAGATGGGTCTTTCAACCAAAGGGTGGGGTAGTTGAAGTCTCTGGGAGCTGAATACAGGTGAGAAACCTGCATAAGCAAAGATTGTATCTTGCTAGATTAAACTTTAGAATTTTAGATGCATATTTTCACTTTCATTTGCTTGTAACTCTTACTAATGTTAATCCTTTTACTTGGCATCACTTACTCTATGTCCTGCTGGTAAATTTCTTTAATTCTTACTATACACCAACTCAGTACTGTGCTTCAATAGAGGGGTATATTTACCCCAGTTAACAAGTTGTGATGTGTTTTTTTGTCTGTAGGGAAACAAACCAACTATATTTTTCCTCTAAGCTGTCCAGGAGATAGCTGAACAATGCAAAGCACACAGTTTTGAGGAAATTTATGATTAGGAGTGTGCTGGGGTCACTTTGCTGGTTGTAACTGAGGCTGGCAAATAAGTCAGAGTGGGGCTGCAGGCAGACTGCTGGGTCAGAGCTACTGAATCATGTCTGCCTACACACCAACACTCAGGCTGCGACCTGCATGTCTGTAGGCTGGTTGTGAGCATCCCACACTGAGTGCTACAGGAAAAAGCATTGTAAGGCACCCGGGTTGCAGGGCAAGTAGTGACAAACCCTTACTGGTCTGGATTGCACCCTGAATCCCATCACAAATCTACACTATTGTAATAACCAAACGGACAGTAACGGATAAATGAAAAAGCATTTAATGGCTAATATTATACGACATATGTTGATCTACTGAAAACAAAGAAAAAATATTTCATTCAAAAGGGAGTTTATGGCTCTGGGCCACTATGGCCCCAGGTTTGCTTCTCTCTACTGCAGGCCCACAGTGTGATCTGGCTCCCTTCTGTACTCACCCTTTGTACTGTAATTCTTATTTTACAATCCTTTTGGGTACAAAATATCTCTGCTTTGAGTCCAGATGGTCTTCTGCTTCTGCCCCATTAACTCATGTCAATACAGCAGAGAGTAAAATAAAGCAACCAAGTAGATGCTTTTACGTTACACTACTGTGTGGCTGCTACGAAGAGAAACAAAAAAAGGTTAAGTATCCACAGACTAACAGAATGCTAGATTTTTGCCCCAACCCTCAGGTCATAGTGATAGCTCTTTGTATCAGATGTTCCCATACCTTCACTTGTCTGTCAGGCAGTCAGTTGCTGCTGTTGTACCAGATGTGTGAAGTGGCTGCAGAGGTCAAAAGATCACTTTTCATATGGGCATGTAGGGCTCTGCAACTGCACAGCAGTCAGTAGAACTGCAGGCTGCAGCCAGCAGCCAACTTTGATTTCTTTTGCATCAGAGGTAAAAAATAGATGAGTTGCTGAATAAAACCTCTCCCTGTTTTAGCAGGATCACCACAACTGGTAGCCAGGCAATATCCAGATGTTCCCCGTCTTCCATCCTAGACTTCATTTTCCCCAGCTGCATTCATGAGTTCCAAATTTGCACCTCCCCACTAGGGCCACGTACAAAATGTCTTTCAGGATGTCTAGAAGTAACAGGGGGTGTATCATCATTGAACAATTAACACCTAACTGAATAGGATGACCTCTCTTCTTCCCCACCCTTATAACAATGGGGACCCCAGAGATCAACAATTCAGAACAAAGAAAGCATTTAGGGAATGAAATGGAAAAGATTAAAGCACTTTCAGCACTGATTGAATGACCACAGCATCATATGAATCTCTCAGTTCCTGCTGCTAGAGGAAGCCAATGATTGAGATTTATATAGGGGGCCATGCTGAGTGAGGACACGGATGAATCCACTAACCAGAGCTCTTTAATCTTCTGCTCTTGTAGTCGGGGAAATACTTAACCAGTGCAGTAGAGAAATGAACATTACATGTCAACCAACGGCCAGTTCAAACTGGTAATTTTAAACCAGATATTGGAAACTTAAAAAAAAAAGTTGCTGATCATTTTAAGCAGTGGCTGACTAATACAGAGCTTTAAAAAAAAGGACAAAAATCAATGAACTGAGCTGGTACAAAGGAAGAACAAGAAAGGACAAAAATGAAGGAAGTGGAAAAAAACAAAAGGTAAAGATAATGAATGTCCAAAGTAAGAGCAGAAATTAAAGGAGATAAAGGTAACTAACCTCTGTAGTTGAGTAGTGAAATAATGAACAGTCACCCCCTAAAGAGCTTCCTACATCATACATTGCATAAGGGTAGAGGCACTACCTGGAACCTAGCACACAAGGGGTTACCTCCAGCTTGCCCTCCCCTTTCACAGGCATTCACTGTTCAGGGCAAAGATTGTAAGGCAGTACTGCTAGAGAGAGGAGGGGGAGAATGCTTGAAGAAAGGCAAGTCAGAGGGCTGGGTTGATCCCCAGATTAGGGACATCGTCAGTCTTCTTCAATTTGTTTTTATAAGGCTCTCTTCTGCTGAACAGAACTTGCTGTCTATTCGTTTTTGCTCAGTCATTCTACTTATGTACATACCCTTTTTGCAGAACAGCCTAATACAAGCAATCAAAGTACAGCTGCATGAGGAGGAAATACAATAATACATACAGAACCCCTCCAGACCTCTTGTTCCTAGGTAACTCAGAGTTCAAATCCCAAAATCATCCAAAACCTGCAACTCCAAAAAGGAAGGCACTGAATTTTGTCCTGGAAGTCAGCAATGTCTTCAGATTTGAACGTATGCTTTGATTTTTGCAAAAGACTAGATAGAAAACTCTTCCCTAATTAAAGGGGCACTTAGAAACAGGACTAACAATGGTTTCATCACACTTCCATCCCCCATTCAAACAGGAAAGCCCTGATTCAAACAGAAGATTAAGAACTTTAATAATCATTCCACTCAGGTGAGCACTCACAGAAGTGGCCCAGAGTGCTAAAAATATGCTGATGGCCCATTTTGAGAAAGTGTACTGTACCTAGTTTTCTTGCCAGCACATGTAGTTTTATTATAAGTCTTCCAAATTTGGTGTTTTTCTTAAAGCCCAAGCTCCTAGAACCACCTGATGACATGAAAATATCAACTTTCATTTCAAATAAGAATTTCTAACCCCTGTGGTTGCAGAAAAAATGCTTGAAAATGTGACTCAAGTGTGAACCTAAAGACTCAAAACACAGAAAGCAAATAAAAAGAACCCACAATATTTCTAAGTCAATTTTTTGGAGCCTGACAGGATTTTTGATCTCTTGAGGTTGGCCATGTTGGCTACTCTTGTTGATGGAGTACAATGCCTAGCACAGTGGGGTCCCAGTACATGATTTAGGCAGGAATACAAATAATGTCATAATAATCAGGACATGTCCCTCCCTCACACTTTCTGAATAGGGGAGGGTGCCTTACACACATTAAGTTTCAATCAACTTGTCAGGTTTGACTGCCACAGTAAAAACAGCATTTTCTTTTTATCTCTAACTATCCCAATGAACTGCTTAGTTTATTTCAGTGTTTGGTCACTATTCAAAGTATATGGCACTCAATAAGGGGCTGCTGAGCTCAATTGCTCACTCAGATCAAAAGAACACACATGAAAATACAAGCTCCAACTTGTACGGCATCTACCTGAGACAGCCAGAAGAAACAGTAAGGCACCGGTACCAAAGAGTAAGCCTCACTCAAAAAATTTCTCATGGTGATTAATATTCTCAAGAGGATTTCAGGTTCCAGTGGCAGCTCATTCAGTTAGATGGACAATACTTTGTACTTATATAGCATTTTTCAAATATTTTCAAATACTAGTTAAGATTCACAAACACCCTCCAGAGCTGAGATACGGGATTTCTTCACCCACCTCCAAATGCATTCACCCTTGCATTTCTGCAGCACCTTCCATCTGAAGGATGTCAAAACACTTTATGTAATGAGTCACATCTTGGCAAGGGAGATTTCATAGATGAGGGAACTGAGCTATGCACAGGTGAAGGGACTTGTCCACTGTAATCACAAGACATCTATAGTAGGGTTTGGAACATCTGCACAGAAACATCCAGTGTGCTACCATGATGGAACCCCTGACAATTCTAAAAGATCCTCTGACCTAGGACTCAGACTTGAGAGGCGGTGATTACACTAATAAGCAAACTTCACTCCCAGCAACATTAAGCAGAATCAATAGCAGGATCCTGTAGCCAGAGGAAATGGAGACTGCAAAGTTCACTACACTTCCTCATGTCAAAATACTTTATCCTGGAGGTTCCAGTTTCTTCTGGCAAATTAGTCTGCAACTTTAGGATTCTGGAAAATGATTCAATCAGTGAACCACAAGCCAAAAAATCATCCCTACTGTATCTCAGAAAACGTAAGCACCCAAGAAAAACTGTTCAACATTCTTCTGAAGGGGACTTACTCTTCTGAGGTGAAAGCTGTTCAGTTTGCACATGTACTGAACACCATGCTACACTAAAGGACCCTGAGAAATCACCAGATCCAGGAGGTGAAGGTAAGTCAATTCACGCTTCACTCCATAACTAAACCATTTTAAATACAAATTAGATAACAAAGTACCTATTACAAATCATTCTTCAAAAGGAAACATTTTAAAGTAGCCCAGTAGAGGATTACAAATTTTGAATATATTATCTACAGGAGATTCCACTGAATCAGCAGCATACAAGGGTCTCCACTCTCTCTTATCAAGCAGTATGATGGTAATCACTACTTCACAGTCAGTCTTACTGACCTAGTTGACAGAAAATTAACCACCACTAAAGGGTTAAATGATGAGACATAGACATCAATTTATGCCCACCCATACTACCTCATAAAATCAAAATTCTAACCCTAGGCCCTAACAATGTCATCCTCATTTTCTTCTGCCTGCTCAATCTTCTTTCAAACAACTTGAACTTTGAGTCACATCATCCTCCTTCTTCCACTCATAAACTCTCCTCTCATGACAAGATTCCTGGGATCTTATATTCAACCTATGGTCTCCAGAGCAACATTTGCCTCTTCAGGATACTGCATGCACCTCTCACGAACTCACATATAAGATGCAAGTCTGGTCTTAGGGATCTCACCACAATGACTGACAGACACAACCTGCACAGAGCCACATAAAGCTCTAGTGTAAGTCAATCTCTTCTTGTCCCACCAGCCAACAGAACCCCCTCTTCCACACAGAGTGCTTTGAATACTCCCTACATTACAGCTTTTTGACCATTTCACAGAAAGTAACTTGTCACTCAAGGTACAGGCTTCAATTAAGAAAGTAAAAATAAAGTGGTGGGAGATGACCAAATCACACCGAAATGCTAAAAGCACTTTAGCCCATCATCCATAATGAAACTGTTCAATAAAGTTTAGGGAAAGGAGACCTCTCCTGAGCAGTGGAAACATGGACTTATTGTCAGAATATACGAACACAGGGATCTTACTGTCTGTAACAACGGGATGGAATTACATTACCCTCTGTTGTAAGGAAAGCTTTCTGCAGCTTGATATTACAGAGGATGAAAGAGGCAGTGGATGCAAAGCTTAGAGAAAAACAGGCTGCATTCATTTATCTGCATTCAGGACTAAGAGATCCAGTGTAGATCAGACATTCACAATAAAGACCACCATAGAAAAACGTATAGAATGGCATGCTCCAGTCATCACTGATTTCATTGATTTTTAAAAGGCATTTGACAGCTCCACAGACACATATTGTGGAATATTCTTCAATCATATGGAATCCAAGCCAAAGTTGCCATGAAGGCCAGGTACAGAGATGTGACATGCTCTTTAAAGGTCAACAACCAGACAGTGGAGTGGTTCAGCATGGACACTGGTGTGAAACAGGGCTGCAATTTATCCTCACTGTTTGACATTTCCATAGACTGGATAACAAAATATATTAGCAACACAAACATTGGCACAAAATGGGCAGATGGCAAAAGCTTAGAAGACAAACTTTATTTATGGTATTCTACTACTGAGCACCACTCCCCCAAAAATACAAAGACATGCAACCTGACAACAACTGCAGGACAAGCAGAGTTCAAAATTAGTTATGCTAAAACAAACATCCTTAAAACCCAGAGTAAATATCACATTAGAAGGCAAAAATATCAAGAAAGTAGAGCAGTTCATCTACCTGCGCAGCACCATATTGGCCAACAGAGACCTCAGAAAGGAATTGACATCAATGATTGAAAAGCCATCCATATCATGTACTAATTTAAGGAAAAAACTGAGAATTTTCAATTCAAACAAAAGCTCAGTCTTAACATAT
Organism: Dermatemys mawii; assembly: GCA_007922305.1. NCBI lineage: Eukaryota > Metazoa > Chordata > Testudines > Dermatemydidae > Dermatemys > Dermatemys mawii. The sequence continues at coordinate 10,179,476 of ML677381.1, read as the reverse complement.
AGCTTCTAAACCTAAAGGTGTACCAAGAAGTCAGATAGAAAACCAGATACCTTCAAAAATAAAGTGCTTACACAAGATTTTGGGCACTGGCTGGAAAGTCATCATTACCAACAGAGAGATCAGAGAAGCCACGAACCAGCAGCTCGTTGCTACCAGAAGCAATAGTTTACGCTTGAAATTAGACAAAGGTTTCTAACCATCAAAGGAGTGATGTCCTAGAATAATCTTTCAAGAGGTGAAGTGGGGCAAAAAACCCAAGTGGCTTAAAAACTGAGCTTGATAAATTTATGGAGGGGATGGTATGACAGTGGCATATAACCGATCTGCAACTGCTATTGGTAAATATCTCCCAATGGCCAGTGCGGGGACACTAGGTGAAGAGGTCTTTGAGTTACTGGAGAGAATTTTTTCCCAAGTGTCTCTGGCTATTGGGTCTTGCCAGAATGCTCAGGCTCTAACTGACCGTTATATTTGGGGTCAATAAGGAATTTCTCCCTGGGTCAGACTGGCAGAGATGCTGGGTAATTTTCATCATCTTCTGTAGTTCGAGGCACGGGTCACTTTCCAGACTAGATTCTGGCTTTAAAGTCTATGAGAAGCACTAAACATACTTGGACCATATACTCTGGCCGCCAATACACAGGCTCCCACGTAAAGATATCAAATGGAAAGCAACTGTTAAGAGGCAATGAGATATCCCAAGAGAAACCTTCAGAAGAACCCTTAACACGGAGGGAAGAACAGTCAATCTCAACACCACAGAGCAGATGGAAGTAGCAGCAAACAAAAGAAAATTGGTTTCGGCCCTTTTTTGTTTCTTGAGTACATATATAGGTGACCTGAAAATTTTCCTTCCCTCCCCGCCCCATGGAAAAAAAAAAAAAAAAGATGTTTTAATACTTCAGAAATATCAGGAATACGTTTTTTCTTTCTTTCCTGTTTTCCCCTTGGAGGGCCAGGAAGCTGGAGCGAGTTTCTCAGTCTCTATTAAAAAGAGCAAGAATGTTATATTTCCACCCAACTATTTGTCAGTTAGAGTGTGATAAAAGATTTAAAGTGTATTAAATAGTCTGTCTAAACTCCATTCTTCTCTCCATTGTTAAAGGTTCATTTCTTCTTACACGTGATCCAATAATCCTACTAATTTTCCAGCCATAAAGAGTCTTCCAGGAAAAAAAAAGTAGACAAAAACTGAATTTCTTGTTTTACAAAAGGGTTTTAAAAGATATTTTGAGAGTTTATAAAGCAGCAAATTGGACACTATTTGTTTTCTCCTTTTGGGTAAAAATATGGAAAAAATATGGACAAAATCTTCAAAATGCAACAAGATGCATTCAGAATCAAACACAGTGATCACTCTCACAGCAGGAAATTAACACAGAGGAGACTGGGGACATTTCTAGTGAACCAGGACAAAATGCAAGTCTTCTAAAAATTTAAGGAAAGGGTTAAACCACTCAACTACTTGGCCAAATGGGGATATGATCTGATGAATCACGAGACACCTGTTTCATGCATTCCAAAGCCAACCTGAAATGGCTCCCAGAAGAACAGTGTGGATGCCCTCAGCCAGTTGTTAAAATAATTTAACTTAACACAGTAACACAGCTGAAGCTATGTTAAACCATTGGCAAAAACTACTTAGACACATGGACAGGGCCAGTAATCTCCACATCATCATAATCCCAACCCATCATCAAAGGTTTGGGAATAACAGCTTCCCACTCAGCCCCACCACATGACTACCAAATTTTGTGCAGCTCCATGTGACATTTTATGCAAACATTAATTAGCTTATTTGCATATTTACAAATAACATGCATATAATCAAACGGTGTGGATCTAATTGTGTCATGAAAGGTCAATTCAACAGCCTTGATTAATTAAATCCTCTACATACAAAGAAGCAGCAAGTCACATTTTCCAAACACAGTACCCTGGCAAGCAAGCCTTACTTTGATCTGGGGTAGGGCAGAGAGACTTCCTCAAGGGCCAAACTAAGGGTACGCTTGTCTCCATGGCCTGTGTATTTCTTGGCCTCTGTTCCAAGTGGGCCAATTAGTGAAAAATGGTTGATAATGGATACAAGTTTGTAATGTGGGAGCTGGAAGTGAGACCCACCAAATGGGCCATTATGGGAAAAACTTTTCAATTTCTGCTGAGTTGGCTGGACTCAAATTGGTGAACTACAGATGAAAGGCTCCGCAGCTCATTAGCAATGCTCTCAGGCCTCCAGTCTCTAGTTAGGGCTAATGTTTCACTTTCAAGAATGAAGCTTACTTTCTGGTAAAGTAAGTTTATTAAATCAAGCTCCGATCTGTTTGGTACTTACACAGTGAGGGTCTTCCAACCTCAGGACACAGGCAAAATTTCTCACACCCTATTCTGAATTTCCTGCAAACATATCTTACAATGAAGTAGCATAACCTGCTGTTAAAATGACAGCTCCCACTGAGCAAAATACAAACAATAAAAACATAACATTCACTTCTAAATATGTCTTCCAGCATGTTGTAATTTCAACACCTATAACTATTACTAAGTCCCCACACTAACTTAAGATGGGCTCCTATAGATACATAGATTTTTTTAAAAAAGCTATACTTTAAAAAATGGTAAGGTCGCAAAGCCAAGCACTCAACGTTAGGAAATGCCATAATTAATTTAACCCATAATTAAGGTTATCTATGAAAGTTCAATTAAGTTTCCTCAGATATCTTAGCTTTAAAATGGGTCAATGGTAGTTACCTCCACCAGGCAAGGTGCATAAGCCTCAGTTAATATGGATTATGAAGTCTAAGGACGTATTGACATCAGCCAGTTGAAAAGCTACAGCTGTAACTTACTGCCTCTTGGCTTGTAGCTCAGTATACATTCCCGTGGGCTACAGTGTATTTTGTAGGAAGGGTCTCTCCCTTGCCCCATTCCTACCCCCTCTCAGTATATTGACATTTTAGCTACTATGTAGGAAGTGACGACAGAGCTGCCAGATGTATGGCACTTGGCACTGATCACAGCGAATTCATAATGTGGGAAAGCAGAAATTGCACTGTCTACTTTCAGTTTGTAGGCATAGCATCCCTATTGTGCCTGCTTTAAGTAGTGGTCTCTTGTGGCTCACTATTTCTTCCAAGGGTAGAGAAAAATCCAAAGGGAAAACAAATCCAGATACCAAGGGAAATCATTCATAATGCTTGAGCAAAAATGAACAATCAGCTGTGAAGGGCCCTAGCTTCATTCCATTTATAACAAATTTCCTGGGTATCTTTCTGTGAACACAAGGGAAACTGAGCTTCTCTTCCATCCGATCTTCTTCTCGTCAGAATTCTATTTATGCACAAGAATGCAAACCCCACATCTGTGTGTGGTAGAAGACGGTTGAGTGACTGGCAGAAGAATGTAGAGGGATTCTTTTAATCACAAAATGAAACTTGATTTCGACTGCAGGAGAGAGAGACTCCTGCTTTTTACTGAAAAACCTACAATAGCTAGGTGATGATCTTTTAGATTTTAAAGCAATGACTAGAGAGCACTGGCCCTGCACAGAGTATGTCACTGCAGTAGGTACTGTTTCTGTTCTCCTGTTTCTCACCTTTTTAAGACAAATTAAATTAAAACTGGTTTAAATGTAATAAAGTCTGCAACCTTTACAGCTAGAAAATATTGGAGGACAATAAAATTAGCCGAGCATAGAAATGAGAGAGTCAAACATCCTTTGTTTGTCTTACAGTGGCAGTACATACAGAGCAGGCAGAAACTGCAAAATCGAATGGACTTTAAGCCAATTTAAAATTCAAACTACCATTTCTCCATCTCCTGCCTAGCCCAGCCCCAGTCCCAGGGGACATTATACATACACATACACTCCCGCTCTCTTTCCCCCCACCTTTCCCTCCCCAGCATTGCTTCCATAGCTTTTCATACTTGTTTTCTTAAATTTGCTTATGAAATGGTGATCTGAAATATTTATGAATCACTTGTCATAGCCATACCTGTGTTCAATATAGACTGGTTCAGTGGTAATGAATGCATATTTTCTCTTCAGTTCACACTCCACCCAATTTCCCTTACAAGATAGAGCTGGAGAAAATTACTTCAGCTTCCCTCCTCATCTCTGTTTCTTCTCTGTTTATTTGCACCCTGACTTATCCATGCTCACATTCATTGAATATACAGCACCAGGAAACTTCACAACGCAAACTGAACAAGCGAGTTCACGCAGAAGCAAACAGATATAGATCTAAGTAATAACCAATTGTGTCACTGCTAAGACAAAGTTCCCTTCTATCACCACTACAGAAATGTCACAGGATGTACAGCAGTATGGTATAGTGGCTTCTCATAGTATTCCATTGTATCTGTTATATATGTCATCTTCTTTGTTGCAGGTAACCTTCTCTATGATATATACAGGGTTTGGGTCATTACCTAAGATCCCTGTAAGCTGTGAGGCCACGCAGCAGCCTATTTAGCACCGTGCAGGTGCTCAGGGAACCTGCCCGAGCACCTGCCGCGGCCAGGGAAGGGGTACCCCTCCCCCAGCCCAGACTTAGCCCAATCCCTAACCTGCCACGGTGCCGGTGCCCCTCCCCCTCTCCCCAATTCTGCTGCAGCCTGGGTGACCTGGTCCAGGGCAGCATGGACCCAAGCATGGCCAGGGCACCCTTCCCCCAGCCCGAACCTGCTGGGGCTGGGGAAGGGGCGCCTATCCTGCAGTCCTGCACCTATCCTGCAGTCCTGGAGCTGACACAGAGGGGGGAAGCGCCTCTTTCCCCCAGCTCAGGTGCTGCTGCAGGAGAGCTGGGGGGGGGTCCTCTCTCCCGGCCGTAGCCCCAGAATACCTTACTGCAGCCAAAACCCCTCATCCTTGGCCCCGCCACAGAGCCCCTCACACCTCCCCCTGCACCCCAACTTTCTGCCCTAGCCTTGAGCCCCTCATCCCGAGCCTAAAGTCCACACCCTCAGCCAGAGGCCTCACACCCCTGCGCACCAACCCTCTGCCCCAGTCTTGAGCTCCCTCTCACACTCTGAACCCCTTAGCCCCACCCCCACCACACAAACTCTGTCATGTGCACCTATATGAAGGTAATGTGTGTCACGTCACCTTCATATTGGTGCACACAACAAAATTCATTCTGCGTATGGGTAGGGAAAATTCAAGGGAACACTGGTCACCATGTATGCACGCTAACCCAGCCAAACAAAGTGTGCTTCTTTCTGCACTTCATCGATGCAGCAATTTAAGTCACTTGGCAGTATAAAAGCTATCATGGTAGTATCACATAAAATCAATTGCAACAGTGAAATTTCTTATGGACTGGATGGGGTGTCTGGCTTTTCTCCCTTTTTGAATAAAATCTCTTTTTTGAGTATATGGAATGTTTTGGTGGTTAACTGAATGGTTTGTTTCAATTTGAAACAATAGCAATTGTTACTGAATGAGAGTAGACTCCTCATCATGCTCAACTACTACCTCTACCATGACAATGGAGTGAAAGTCTGTCTTGGATTTCACCTCACGTGGCTTGGTTGCGAATACAGGCTTCTCATTTAAAGACGTCAATCTTTCAAACCCAAGAGAGCATTCCAGACAGGACATGCTTCTCAGACCACACTGTGTACGTACCTTGTGTATGCTGGCCTGATATGTGTTACCATGCAAGGAACAGAATTAAAAACTAGCTTGGTCACTCACTTCCAGATCAGAAGTGACAAGTTCTATATTAACTCCTTGGTTTGATCCAGGTCAATACTCATCAGGCAACCCATGGGTCAATCAAAGTAGATGGAAAAGTTTTGGACCTCTTGAACTGACAAATTCTTCAAGCGCATGAAGAATTCTTTCGGAAATCTATACAAGCTAACAAAGATGTCACACAAACAGAGTCGCTCACTTTTAATATCGATACCAATGGAGTCAGATGACATCTGACCAGCAGTGCCAGATTTACAGGGAGTAGATACTACACTCCTGTCAGTCTGGATGACAGCTTCACTATTCATGAGCTGCTCCCACAGCTCTGTCTTTAGTCAAGTTCTCACTCAAAGCTGAAGCCTCAGAGGGTGGAGAGGGGAGACTACTCATCCAGCCTGATTCTCCCAAAGTCTACTCCAGATTTTACATCATCACTAATTTAGAGAAGGTGATATTTTTAAAGGGTGTTTTTGGTAAGATATGAGAGAAAACACCCCTTAGCTAAGGTCCTACAGGGGCTAAAGACTGTCTGCTGTAAACTTACAAAGGACACTTGAACCAGTATTTGTGTTTTCTCATTCCATAGTAAATGAAAGGCTACCATTATTAATTTCACAGTAGGGCTGGAATCATTTCACACTTACCCTGGCTTTTTAGAATTAATGTGTGGCTGCCCAACTAACTCAGCTATGTCCCTCTGATACTGTTTATCAGCCCCCTCCCATGCACGAAACATTACAGAATGATATAAACTAATCTCCTTCCTCCATAGGAAAATGCTTCTCCTTAGTTATCAGAACATTTTTTGATAACATTCTGAAAAAATGAGCCTCTGAATGTACATTCTATAGGCAGAAAAACCAATGGAGGAAGCAGCACTTCAGTTTAATGAGACAAGTGCATAACTTAGGGTACGTCTACACTACCCATGTTACAACATGGCCACGGCAGCACTGTGACGTGGGCAGTGTAGTCACGCTTTATTGCTGGAAGAGAGCTCTCCCGGCGATAAAAAAACAACCACCTGAAATGAGGGATGGTAGCTTTATCACTGGGATAGTGGTACCCAATGATAAAGCGCTGTCTATACTGGTGTTTTTCAGTGCTAAAACTTTTGTCACTCAGGGTTTGGGGTGTTTTTTACACCCCTGAACAACTAAAGTTTTAGCGCTGAAAGAGGCAGTGTAGACACAGTCTTATACTTTGTTTTCTCTTGCAGCACAGGCATTTCCTTGTTGAACTCCCAATCGATGCAAACCAAATCTTCTTACAAGAATACCATCAACATGAAATTTAATCAGTTCTTTCAAAAAGTAGTTTCAGGTACTATTCCAGCTCCAATTCCCCTTTGTATTTTTTGTGGTTTTACAATCACATGATAAAGCCACAAACAAGATGGGGACCCAACTCATTAACCTGAAAGGTGAAACAGTGAACCTGATTATACACAGTACTAGCAAACAGACAAATTAAACTGGGGGAAGTATTTATTTTTTTACTGACATTTTCAACTACAGGCACTTAGGTATTACTTTAACAAGTGTAGATAAAACATTTACAAGCACAAGTATATATTTTTTAATTTAACTTACAAACTGCTTAGACCACACCACCAACTTTAAAAGATTACTCAAATTTACAATTGATTTTGCTGCAAAAAACTCCCCTGCCCCGTATCCACAAAAGACTTTTCACAGAGTCAGCATAGCCCATGGTACTGTTTTCACAATTCCCAGAGGCAGAAATTGTTTCTCTTGGAAAACACATTTATCCTAGAACACATTCAGCCAAACGAAGCGAGACGCACTCAACAGTTATTGTGATGGCAGGTTCGGGCTGGCTGCTGCAGCTGTGTGCCCAGAGGAGATAAGTCAAACAATATGATAAAAAATGATTTCATTGACATTAAAGAAAAGAATATTTTTAGTTAATACAAAATTGAAGTCCCAGACCCTTAAATTACAGCTCTCCTAATCAGTTCTGAGTCAGTGAATCAAGTTATGTGTGTATAGATGGCCTCAGTGTAACCATGATACATGTTGTACCTGCCTCATGGCAGCTCTGCTGGACAGAGGGATTCTCTTTTCTGAATGAAATCAAAGTCCATCTGGGTCAACCAGCTCGAATAAACACTGGTGCAAGATTGCAATAAAAAACAGAGAATGCTAGATAAACAAGGCACGAGACATAGCTGACCAAATTTAACCATTATATTTGGAGGGGTGACCCAGTCAGACTTCTGCTCTTGAAACTGGTGAAGATGAGTTTACATAAGATGATCACTCTGATTTCCAGGAATCAATTAATACAATACCGCTTGGCATGCTCAGAAGGGGCAGGAGTAAGGAAAGGGTTTTTTATTACAGTTATGACATGGGTTTGTGACATCTTTGGCAACTGAGCCCTTTAAAAATTAGTTTTACTTGGACAATGTCTTCTTAAACTTCTTAAACACTCACTCTCCCCTTTTAATATATGTCCTGAAACTCTACTCGTTGAGTCTGATACTTCCTCATAAGCAGATGCCAGACACACAAATAAACCTGGCATTTCCCTATGTATTTCAAAATCTTGTTCCTGGCTAAGAAACAGAAAAGCGCTCCAAAGTTTATTTCACTCATGGGGATTTGATTTTTGTTGCTTGACTAAAAGCAGTGTCATATTTTTACCCATTTATACCTCCTTTAACAATAAAAAATACTTTAAAAGACCTATGAATATGTACATAATGTTTAAATATTAACATAGAAAATATGTATAAACAGTATATAAATATTAATGGAATTACATTTTTCAAGAATGCTATTCCTAGCTCTAATGATGTACGAGGCCTGTGAACTCTGACCAGCCATCCAGACTTAAAAGTGAATTGAAATGCCAGGTCCCACTACAATACTGAAAAAGAAATGCAATCTGTCTGATATAGAGTTTACATGCATCTGCAGCAAAATAACTTGACCAGTTGCTAGGAATTCCTCCATAACCTGCAGATAATGAAATTTATGGTTAAGTAAGTATTGAACTTTAGGTAAATATATTCAAGGAAGAAACATAGAACAGGTTCCCAAGATGGCCAATCATTCCAAAAGACAGAAGAAGAGATGCACACAGAAGCTGATCACTGCACTGAGTCTACAGCTTTACTTTATAAAGCCATCCCCCTATAGCCAAGGCCAAAACACAAAAAAGGGCAGCAAATCCCTTCGGGAGTCCACTGAAGTAGCACACAAAGGTAACAAATGAAAGACTAGAGATGAAGAACTTTAGCCCTGAACACACGGCTTGTACAAATCTTGTACAAGTATCAGAGAAGTTAGAAATTCTCAGGGATCCCATCCAAGAAACAGTACTCTACCAGAAAGTCAAGCAGCAAAGAAATAGTATGAGAGCACTGCTACCTCCTAAAATTCCTTCTCTTGTAAATAAGAAAAAAGGAGGAACTGACTACAAGTCACCATATTGCTCCCCTGTGATGTCTGTACATAAAATAGCAAGAGGTTTGATGGGCTCTCAAGTGTGACCCACGCTGTTCTCTTCCAACTAAAGCTGCCACAGTACTGGATCTCATGAGTGGGGGAGAAAGGAAATATCTTGAAGGCACCAATAAACCCATCAGGATCCTTACAATTCTTAATCAAAGACCCTAGAAACAGAGCCTAATTCACACATTCAGCTATTATAGAGCAATTTCCTTGCCTGTCTTTCCCTTATTCCAGACTTTCTCCAGCTAACTTTTGCTTAATTCAACAGATGCCTTAAGAGTGCCTTATGCTTTGATGGAAGTTGTTTGAGAACTGTGGTAAAAGGTCAAATCTGAGAACTCCCCAGGAAGAGCTCCCTGAGACAGGCATATGCAAATCAAGATATTTGCCAGTTTTTTGGGTTTTTTTCCTTTCATTTATAATATTTGTATCTAATTGGCTCTAGAATTTATAATCCTAGTGACAACATTCTGGCTGTGCTAGACAAAAAAAGTGGAGGAGGGGCGAGAACTGCTGCAAAGGCTGAAGGCACCATCTTCAGTTAAGAGCATGTTACTACAATAGAACAGTTAAATTCCAGCTTCTGTTCTTTGCACTACCAATATGTTAAGTAAGGCACGAGCCATCTCCAGGTCAATCTTCCTGCTTAGACATATCATGAGTAACCTGACAAATTTGATGCAGATTCATGAAAAACAGAGTTTAAATCTGAAGTGCAACTAAACAACTAGACTTGAAAAGGCTTAGATTAAACAGAGAGTGGAGAAATGCAATTAAAGCAAAAACAGTCAGTACTGTACAATAAAAAGGTTTGTCAGGCACCGGTTTAGCTTATGCATGTTCAGATCTGTCAGCATTTCCATGATAAATCCCAATTTTCAGCCATTGTTGATCAAACTGAACTGAAACTTGGTATGCAAGTTTTCAGCCCAGATGCTCAAATAATTATGCACATCAATTTAGTCATTTAAGTTTCAGAGCAGCAAAAATGCATATTTTTTTTGCAATTTATGATAATTTGGTTTTTTTGTCACAAACAGCAAAAAACTAGGCAGCATACTTTTTTTTTAAATGAAACTTCTCAGGCAATAAGTCTTTTGTACAGACTGGTAAACTATGGCATTAGGAAACATTTACAATTGACTAAAAATACCACTGAACATCATCTATGTTTTACCATATTTGCTACACACTATATATTACACTATGGTCTCCAAATACTATATACAAATGTATATATAATGAGGAGTGCTATTTCAAGCATTCCTAATATCAGGCTGCAAGTCTGACAGTAAAACCTCAAAGATACGAACACCAGAGTTACGGATGCCCTGTGAAACCAGAAGTCATAATACAGCATATACTGTACTACCTTGTGACTTTAGCCCTGAGGCTCATGGTTTCAGCCATGGGGGAAGTGCAGGAGTAGCTGGGGCTGCAGCTGTGAGGGATGGTCAGAGATCTGGGCGGGAGTGGGGACTTCTGATCCTCGGAGCACTGAGGCTCGGGACTTCAGCCACACAGCTCCACTACCAGCTTCAGACCTGCGGGGGTCGCCAGTGCTCAGGGCTTTAGCTACAAGGGGACCACTAGTTTCAGCCCCAGTGCTCCCCCTATAGCTAAAGCCCCAAGCCCCAGCACATTTGCCCCCTTACCCACAGCTGAAACTGAGAGTGGAGCCCCAGGGTTGCGGGGCTGAAGCCAGGAATGGAGCTATGGGGTTGAAGCCCCAAGCCCCAGCACTCTCCCCAGATCTAAAGCCCTAAGCTCTGGTGCTCTCTACGTCAGAAGCCCTGACTCCCCAAGGCCCGCAGCTGCCCCACCCCTTCCTCCTGCGGCTCCAGCCTCAACTCCCCTAGAGGCTGAAGTCCGTAACATCTTCTTCAGAGTGAAGGATCATATCAGAGTTATGGACAATCTCCATAACTCAGGTTCTACTGTACACCAGGGATCTGGCATGAGTACAGTTTGGATTGGAACTGGTTAAGATATCGATTAACTAGAGCGCAGAACACGAAGTTTACACACAATTACTGTTAAATACTTTGAGAGACGTAACTAAAACAATCTATTTTTAGACATAATATTTTGCAGCCAGTCCTCGCCATGCTTTATACAGCAAGCCCCGTGCTTTATACAGTAGTAGTTCTAAAAACCTTCAGAACACAGCCATTTACCTCTGTGAAGTAATTCAGAATTCTCCCCCTTTGTCACAACCCATTAGGAAGCCATCATTCCCCTATTTAAATACAATTATCCTGAAAGACCATGATATTCTGTACAGCTAGAATTACAGCAACTACACCATGATATCTAGGTATGTGCGAGCATAAAGCCAACACAGACACTCTGCAAGCTCTCAGCTGTTCCACTTCAGAATCTCTTAGCTGCTCAAGAAAGCTGTAACACACTTAAACCAATACAATTCATCAAACAAAGAGTTAAACAATATAGTTGCGACCGTTCAAGTGTGTTTCCTCGAACACGTAAGGAAAATGAGTTTGAAAATTATGGCTATTACCCTAGACTTAATTTACTGATATATAAGTCACCAAAGATAGATATGAATTAAATTATTTAATTTATTTTTAAAGTTAAGTAGTGAGGTCCAGACTAGCCAAGAAGCAGAGGAGTAGGGATTATTTGTTTTAATTTATATGGCCCTCACGACCATCATATCTGAGTGTTTCACTTTATCTAATGAATCTATCATCACAGCATCATGGAGAGACATGGGGACACTACTTCCCTTATATATGATAAGCTGAGGCACAATGTACATTGAGTGACCTGCTCGAGGGTGTACAGAAGTTTTGTTTAGCCAGGAAGTCTCTTGGGTCTCAGTCCATTGCTCTATCCGCAGGTCCACACTTCCAAGCCTAACTTTCAAGTAATAACCAAACCTAAGGGCCTCTTCATTTGCAGTTCACATAAAACTCCCCAGGATTTACTTCGCAACTTTACAGTAGAAAAAAAAGAGAACCCCTTCAGCAGCTTGAAAGTTAAGTCACTGTAATTCCAAGAGCTTTAGACAAAGCTTGGCGACAGGCTGAAATCAAGACTTTACATTTTAGTGCCGTTTCAGAGCTGAATTTTTTTGTGCTGTTGCCTGCTGTGCAAGAGGGGATTGTAATTTCTCCTTTTGTATTCATGTATCAAAGATGACTTGCACATGGGACATTCTTCCTCTCCCTCACCAGCTCAGAGTTAATCATTAGGTTGATCATCACACATAGCTGTTCAAAAACAATGGTAATGACCAAGATGGGGTAATAAGAAATGGATAAAAGGAAGAGAAAGGTAATTTAAAGAAGAACAATTTTAACAGTGTATTTCATCTAGGGCCTAGTGAATGTTTTTCTCATGAAGGCAAGGGATTTCGAGGCTGGCTTGAACCAGGCATGGCACAGGTAATGCTAGGCAGATATCCTCTCATATAGAAGTGCACTAGCTCATAAAAGTCATCAGTCACTCTATTCCAACAAAATAAGAGCCACAAAAGGCTAGAATAAAGGCTCAGTGGACCCATACCATTACAAATCAACAAACTTCCAGAACATGGATAATTAAGAACAAAATGTGAGCGTTACAGTGAAATAAAACATCAACTTTTACAAATAACTTTGCTAGGTGATCACAAATAACCAAAGTAAAGAACTGCAGAATTACACTAACTCCCATTCAATGTTCTGATCTCTGGAAAAAGTCATTGCATAAGAAACGTAAGATGAAGGAACTATGTGCCATCCTTATAGTTCTACTGATTTTGCATTTGAAGATTTCCATGGAAAGTGCTGAGACCACCACAGAATAAAGGGCAATGGTCTCTAGAGTATAGATAAGTAGAAAATTAATCTAAGGAGATTGGCCTCAGAGAGAACGTAGCATGAGAAAAATCCTCATCCTAATAGTAAATTTGGTCATATTCGTTGTTAGTGTGTAAGAGAATTGGAAGAGAGAAGGAAGTTGGTCCCTGTGGGAAGATCATAATATAGATCGTTTGTTGTCACCCACTCCTACCTTGTTGCTGGCACAATGCAAGACACTGTTGGAATCAGGTCTAGCCCCTTTTATTATTTAATATTTATATGACAGTAATGTCCAGATGGTCCCCGGTTGTAATAATTGGGCCTACAAATTTAATGTGAACTAATTGTGAAAAGTGAGTGAAAGTTCATAAAATGTCACAATAACTTACGACAAGCATTGATGGGAAAAGGTGCAAAAGGAAACACAGACTGAATTAGTCCAAACCAAAATGCCTACTTATATAACTCTAGAATGGTGTTAATATCATATCTAGTCAATAAAAGAAGCCTGAGACCGGAAATTACTGGACCAAAATTGGTGAACAAAATAATGAGTCTGGCTTTCAGGGTTCTTAAAATAAAATAAAATAAAATAAAATAAAATAAAATAAAATAGACAGGGAGAGGACAGACAGATGAATGTGAATAAGACTGACAAAAATGAGAGATGGGTAAGGTACTAATGTAGCTTTACTGTCATGTCCGCCACATCCACCATCTTCTGGGACCATAGAATGTACTATACCACTATTGCACCTTCACTGCGCTGATTGTGAGAGATATCCTGATCAGACCAGGCTAGAAAGATGGGAATTCAAATGACGCTACCACCTCCACCCACTCTGGCTAAATCCCAAACACCACCTGGTTTGAGAGACTATCACTCTTCCCCTGCACCCGCCCTCGCCTCCCTCCCCCATCTTGTGTATCCTCTTCTTTGCCTACCTTATTCTCTTTCCTCTCTCTCTCTCCTTTTGCCATGTGTATAATAAGAGTGTGGCTTAGCAGGCCAAGACTTTATATTTTACAGCAATGCTGTGAGTCTATGACCAAAGAGGCGGCCAAAAGCAATGCCCAAAACAGCTACATGCTGGTACAAGTTTGTCAGGTCTTGGAGTGGCTGATAAGACCACATGGCAGGCCTCTGTTTCTCCAGCTGTGTGGTTGCAAGTGAGAGTCAACAGGAGAGACAGATGCTGCATTTTTTATTTTTGCTGTTCTCCTCTCCTCTCCCTCCTTGGGTGTTTTAGTCTTGCTTCATCTTCTAGGAAGTAGGATCGGACTTAAACAGCAGCAGCAACAGTTCTGTCTATCTTAACTTTTTTCCCTTTTCCTCAAAAAGAAGAGTTACCAATATTTATGAGACTTCAAACAAGGGATTTCTTTTTCTTCTAAAGTTCTCTACAGCTCAAAGGAAAAGGAACAAGAAATGTTAAAATGAAAGACTTATTTAATATTTTATATTTCAAATGATTTAACTGCTTTTCCTCTTTTCTGTATCTTTAATGGAAGGTTAAAAGTTTCATAGATTGCCAGAAGGGACCTGTAGGCTGGTCTCCTACATTGCCGAGGCCATAGAATAATAAATAAAATAATTAATTAAATAATTATTAAATAATTTATTATGATTAATTATGTGGTTAATATTTTATGAAATATTTTATATAAATATTGTATTTAATAATATATATTATATAATATATATTAATGTATAATATAATATATAAATATAATATTATATAAAATAGCAATAGTTCATATACATATTTAATATTTTAATATTAATTAATATTTAATTGTTAATTATATTAATTTTTAATTATTAATTAATTTTATTAATTAAATAATAAATAATTCCTAGAGCAGATTTTTAGAAAAACATTTGAGCTTAATTTAAAAATTGTCAGTGATGGAAAATCCACCATGACCCTTGGTAAATTGTTCCAGTGGTTTATTACTCTCACCATTAAAAATGTACACCTTATTTCCAGTCTGATTTTTTCTAGCTTCAGCTTCCAGCCATAGGATCACATTATATCTTTTTTCTGAAAAGCACACTATTAAATATTTGTTCCACATGTAGGTTCTTACAAACTGTCACCCCTTAGCCTTCTCTTAAACTCAACAGGTTGAGCTCCTTGAGTTTATCACTATAAAGTATGTTTTCTAATCCTTTAATCATTCTCATTCTCCAAACCCTTTCCAATTTATCAAAATCCTTCTTGAATTGTGAGCTCTAGAACTGAGCACAGTATTCCAGCAGTGGTCATACCAATGTCAAATACCAAGGTAAAATAACCTCTTTATTCCTACTTGGGTCTACTTGAGATTCCCATTTCTGCATCCCAAGAGTGTATTAGCTGTTTTGGCCACAGCGTGACATCAGAAGCTCTTGTTCAGCTGATTATCCACCATAACCCCCAAATCTTTTTTAGAATCATTGCTTCTCAGGATAGACTCCACCATCCTGTAAGTATGGCCTACATTCTTTGTTCCTGCTTGTACATTTACTTGTACTAAAACACATATTGTTTGCTTGTACCCTGTTTACCAAGTGATCGAGATCACTCTGATAGGGTGACCTGTCCTCTTCATTATTTGCCAATCCCCCAATCTGTGTGTCATCTGCAAACTTTATCAGTGATGATTTTATGTTTTCTTCAGGTCATTGATAAAAATGTTAAGTGGCACAGAGCCAAAAACCAATCCCTGCAGGACTGCACTGGAAACTAGAGCACTTAATGGTGTGCTTGCCACTTTACTAAGCAGGCTAAGGTCTCCGTATACCAACCCCGACCCTTGCTTAACACTGTTTAACGTTGGACAGTGACTGAATTATAGTAACACCGTTGGCTCACATATTCCATCTAAATTAATACAACAGTATTACACACTCCAATATCCTAGCACCATCTCCTCAGGGCATGATCATATATGTCTTCATGTGCTTATATAGTGCCTAGAACAACAGGGCCCCAACCATGTCTGGGATAGGGGACACGGTGGTTGTATTAATTTTGATAGAATATATGGTCCCTAACAGTCAAAGATGTTAACATGACCCTGAAACAAGGTTCAATTCTGTATATAGCAATGTTGCAAAATACGCAGTCCTGGCTAGCTAAGACAGATGCTTTTCAGACAGAGGAGAAAAAAGGAGAGAAATTGGAAAGAGAAGAAATGAAGTAGGGAAGGAAAAGAGATAGCAGAGGAGACAAAGTCTCCATACTAAGTGGTGTATGGGATTCAGCCGGAGTCAGTAGAGGTGGTGAGGTCTTCTGGGTCCCTCTTTCAGGTCCAGTCTGTTCAGGACATCTCTCAGGATGAAGTAGTCGTGGGGTCCCAGAAAACAGTGCTTGTGGCAGGCATGATGGTGAAGCTTGCTGCAGTAGACAATTTTTCTCCCCAAAGTCTCTTTTTCAAAGGACCTCAAAAGGGAGAAATGGGTGGAACAGCCCATTCCCTCATTATTTTGTCCACCAATTAGACCTAATTTTCAACACACCAATTCTGGTTCTCTGATTTGCAGTCTCACACAGTTCTTGTTAACGAGATGTGATCTTAACACAGTCCTTGAATGATATCAGTAGGCCTTTTGGTTTGGACTAATTCAGTCCTTTCAGACCTTTTCCCAACGACATGGGTCATTGTAAGTTACTGAGACATTTTATGAACTTTCATTCACTTCTTACAGTTAAACTCCCATTAGGGTAAATTTATCACACTGCCCTAGCTGTTTTCTTTAGGGTTTCTGAACATTCTTTTCAAGCTCAAGAGGAAAAGAAAACAGGGAGGGGGAGGCAATGAAGACGAGTATGATGAGCTGTTATCTGGGGCTGATGCCTATGATTCTATGACAAAGGAACCCCATTGATGTGGAAGGAAATTAGTACCTTTATACTGGCCTTAACAGTTCTTTTTTGCCTCCTTGCTTTCTAATGGGGACCAATGTAGCATAAGGGGGAAAAGGAAAATGTACAACAATTATTATTTCTACAACACTATTGTTAAGCATGGCACTTTAGAGACAAATTCCATAATAGAACCCTGACCCACAGAGCTTACAATCCAAATGTGTTTGCTGAGACAAGAGTGGGCTGGTCGTTTCTGAAAGAAACGACTATTTTCAAGCTCTCAGTGGCTATTCTGTGCACATTTTTAAAAAACGGTTGGGTTTATGCAAAACTTAATATAAACTGAAATCTTTCTTATAACTATAAATGCAGAACATGCTGGAAAGTATTTAATACTGCCCTGAAGTGCTATGAACACAAACATTAGTCTAGTATTATATAAATGTGCGTACACACATCCACACACACCACACCAGAACATGCGCCCCTTGTATATAAACGGGGAGGGAGTGGCCTGTCCTTGTCCTAGAGCCCATATGACACCTTAACTGCTTCTCCTGATAGCAAAATAACTTACAGAAACTATCAAAAAGCCAGCACTTTTTCCTCCTTTATCTAAAGGATATTTCATTGTAATTAAACTTCTGTCCAAGCCTAAAGAAGATTAGGGGAGAAAGTCTGACAGGCTCCATTTATATTTGTGATGGACATTCTCTGGGACATCCATGGAAGTGAGGAAAACAGACAGTGGATGATGGTTTATGACAGGGATCTGACTTAATACTTGAGGAGACAGACAGCTGCCAGCTTGTTATAATTCACTCACTGTTGTTTAAAAAGAATCCCTGCTGCCTAACTCAAAGGCATTTCCTGTGGAATTTGCAGCCTCCCTTGCTTTCACTGAAGTGGTTGGTTTGTTTAAGATATACATACATATATACAAAACCAGAGAGAGCAGGTTCTTTGAGAGAGTAAATCAGTAAATCTCACACATCTGATTTACACAAATGGAGCCTGTGAAGGACATGAAGAAATGTGATACTAGTGTGCCAACAGAGCAGATGTCTTCTGAGCACTCTGGGAAGGAAAACATTTAATCAGCCATATTTTCAGAATCATCTTCCTCACAGGAAGCTGCATGCTCAAGCAGGAAGGGGTCCTTCCCTCAATGGCCCTAAAAGGAACTCTCCATTTAATATAGATTTCTTGAAATAAAGTCACTATTTCGTATGCTCTTTAGGAGGAAGAAAAAGGCGAGGGAAGAACAGGAAATAGATGAAACAAAGACGTCCTACTCTTCCACATAAAAACTGATTCTGGTTTCACTCTGCTCAAGGTCATAGTATTCTGACTGATGGACTTCTTAGCACCTTACTTTGGTTCTTCAAACATTTTGAAGGTTCCAAGTTAAGAATGCTTCCTGATCATAAGAGCACAAGCAATACAATACACTGTTGCTTCAGAGGTACTGTAGTCTGTATACCCTGTGCATCTGGGCAAATCCTAGATCCCCAAAAATCCTCTTGCACAGCAGGCCTGTAAGGGTCAGAGTAAAAATCCACAACAGCAAAGAGTTTATTGCAAAAATGTAAGTTGCGTCATGCCATTACTGCTGGACCCACTAGCGATTCTCACAGGAAAGAACAGGTGGTAAGAAAGATCTTCTCCAGCATTTCAGATTCTTGGATGCTTTGTCCTTGGATTTGTTTTAGGAGATCTTCCACCCATAGACTTGGCTGCCGGAGCAAAGACCAAAGATATCAGGGAAGGATGTATATCACATCTTTGTTACAGCCTCCATATCACATCTCCAAAATGACAAGCTTTTATTGAACGACAGCACCTATAGTGTCCAAACCCTGAGCAAAACACATCACTGTCTCTCGGAAGTCCTCAATGAAACCAGAAGGAAGATGAAGAAGATGGCATCTTCAAGTGACAAAAATGTTGAAAAGAGTATCGTGTTCCTCTTCTGAATGAAAAGTCTGTCATACATAGACATGCTCAGATGAACTTGCAGAATGTGATTGCTTCTCAACTCCAGATTTAGGATACCTATAGGCTAAATAATATAGCAATTCTTCCTTCTAATGTTCCTTCCTTTTCAAAGAACGCTCTAAAGAGAAGTCTTAAGGCGGTTTAAAATGAAGCCATATGGGTTTAATGGGCTTTAACAAGGACCCTGGCTTGGCAGCATTTCTGTTCCTGGCATTGCTGGGAACTTCCAGGAGAAGAGACAAAAGAACCAACACAGTGGGAAGCATGAGCCAAGAAGAAAAATCCATTTTGTAAAGAATCTGGGCTTCACCTGGAAAAGGAATGAGACACAGATCCAAGGCTCTAGCCATGCTTAAAAAGTTCTGGACATATATGACAGGACTCTCACATCTGGACACTTTCAGACATGGTGTTTGCAGCCAGGCCAAAGACAAAATGGAAAATACACAGCTTGTGAAGATTTAGCTATATACATTACTAAATGCTGTAAGGGGTAGTTCCAGATAAGAAATGGACTTTATCAAGGTTTGTGGAGCTGGCTCTTGTAAACAGAATATATTAGGAAAACAGATCTCACAAACAGAATTATTAATCAGGAATGTAAACTGTTTTTTGCTAACTAATAGAAAATAGACGCATTCAGCTGACAAGCAAAATGTATTAATCAAATAATGGGATTTGTTTGTTGTAGCTACAAGTGTGATTAAAAATGAGAAGTTATGTAATCAGTATAAGAAAATAGCCAATAGTGAATAAGTTTTAGAATGCTGAATTATATAACTCTAAAACTGTATTACAGTTAGATGCTGTAGCCTCTGGATAATGATTGCTTTGTATGTGGCAAGAGAATACAACAAGGTTTGAGAAATGCACTTAGCCCACTAGTCTTTAGGTATTCTGCTACTGCAAATATGTATGATGTCAGATAAGAGAAATTTTGGAAGGTTTACCATGTCAGCCAATATCATATACAATATTATATATAGCACATATGTTTTTGGTTAGCTACTAATTTTATTCATGTTTAGCTTTTCACCAAATGTTCTTCAGTTACGTTAAGCTGTTTAACGAAGGAGAGATGTGAAGTACTGTAATTTCAGTTTTAGGTACAGACACAGAACAAGAACAAGACAAAATGTTGTTGACACTTGTTGACCTGCACCACGCTATAACTTGTGAAGTAGGTCTCTAAGGTTTTGCGGACTTCTGGAACAGTTAAAACAAGATAATCAACTGGTTACAAACTTTCTCATGTTTACTGCAGGTCTGTGCAAGCTTAGTAAAGAATCTTATAAAACATGTCAAAGATAATGATAAGAAATCACGTTCAGAAATGGTGAAAACCCTCTACCCAGAGGTAGAGTGCAGCTCAGACTCTGAGTCAGCTGGCCAGCTGTACTACTATCTTCCAGAGAGGTGGTAACATACTGATCTATCTTTCTGTGGCATGCTGTTCTAATCCATGGATAATAAGCTAGAATTCATAAAGTTGAGTAAGCCTAGCTATTTGTCATCTCTTGTTATTGAACTGAATCCAACCACAACATTAGGTTTCTGCAGTTAGTGGCTCAGGCTGTTGGGCTATTGTCCTGTTTTCCCAGCCCAGTAAGGATTAAACACCATGTCTGAAGAGTCTGTTCCCCTGGCATCTGTCCCAGTAAAAGCCATGGCACCAGAGAACTCCTAAACCAGTGGAAAGCTTGGGACTTAGAGGCAAAGCAGGCGGTTAATGCTGGTGCCAATGTCATCAGGACCAGACTCAACAGACGTCCCCAGCCAGAACCGGAGTCAACAGTATGGGCTCTTGCTGGTCTCGTCACAATGCCAGGGACTAATTGGACAGGCCTGCCCTATCCCACATGCTGGAGGGAGTACAATGTCGGACAGCACTTCTCTCAGAAGATGAGGAGTCTCCTCCCTGAGCCCTGGAATGTACCAACTCATTTTATGAGACCTTTTCCTCACCGCATCAGGAGGGGGAACGACCCCTCTTCATCTTCAGGGAAATATGAGACCCTGAGTGTAGAGCAGGTTCACCTGCCAGATCCGAAGGTGACTGTTGATCAGAAGAAGGCCTCACTGCTAAAACAGGCCTACTCTAGAAGGTGCTGCTTTATCCTTAAGTCTCTTGCCACCTTAGTCTTCTTTCTGAATGACTTGCAGATGGAGCACAACTCTTTAATGTATCCCTTGCCAAGACACAGAAAGCATCTCATGTGAGGACCATTGTTGGAGACAGCACCCTTACATGATGGACAATGCTTGAATCCCAGTGAGGGCATCACCTAAGGCAGCAAACTAACACTGACCTGAACCAAGACCCTACTTCTACTACTACATACAAGGAAAATTGAGAACGAAAGTGTGAGGCGAAGACACCACACCAACTCTATCCATGGCCGATGAGAAGGAACTGAAGGGGTTAAATTGGTGCCGCCCTTATATGGCCAGGGGAAGGGCAAAAGTTGCAAGCCATGAGCACTGTCCCTCCAGGTACTGCTAGGCAAAGATTTCCTGCTCCGGTGAGCTGGATGTGCGCACACCTACATGGAATACACAACTGCTTCTATTCAAAGAATATTAGATGCTTTTGTCCGTGTTCGCATACCTCTTTCCCACTGAACTGTTTTAAAATTGTTCCCACACTACAAAGCACTTCATGAGTCTCCTGTAGTAAAGACATGCAGAAGTAATTTCCCAAGAAGTAGGTCTGACATCAGGCGGTGAGTAGGTGAAACTGCTATTTAAAAGACCCAAATAATAGAAGGATAGACCTCTTAATGGAAGACTTCTCTAAACTCACTACCAGCATGTCTCCCTGATCCCTTCAGTTCCAGGAAAACAGGAGACCAAGGCAAACCTGCAGAAAAATATTAAGAGTCTGTGGCTTAAGACAGTCTGTGCCAATGACCAGAGGCCTATTCAAAGAGGACAGAGTAAGTCTGCCAATCTTTATGCTCAGAGGTTTCAAGTACTGAGCTTTTCTCCAAAGCAACTCACCTCCGTAGCACTTACTTGGGCTACCTTCCTTTCTAGCATTTTCTTTGGGTCACATTTGCAGCAACACATGCCCTGACATTTGTTCATAAACACACAAGACTGCTGCACAATTTATGACAAGGAGTTTATAGGCACTTCTCTGGCACTCATCACCATAGCATCTGAGCAACCTTGAGTTTATAAAACATGGTTGGGGACAAGCAGAGTGGAAAAAGTTTAATGGGTGGCTGAACTCACTAAGACGAGTAAAGTACAAGTAGCAGGAAGTACTACGTCTAAGATCTGGATTTTAGAAAGCTCTCTCTCGCTCTGCATCTCCGTTATCGCCTGAAGATGACATGCATGGGAGCTCATCACAGCACATGCTTATTGCGCAAGCCAGCCGTGATTGACATGTTTCTAGAACATTAATTTTGTACTCAGAAGGAGCGAAGGAAAAGGGAAGGAGCTAATCACAGTAGCTAAATGGGCCTAGTAATTAAACTTGTTTTTTTCATTACCTACAGAGTGCTCCTCCTCACTAAGGCCAATTTTGCATAGGCTACATCTCATCAAGCTATCAAAGTGATCCCAAAGCAGTCTTCATTATCCTCTCTTCCTCTAAGCCTTTGGATTGTTATCTTTATTCTACAGTTACCCAGGCTCCACAATACCTCCCGCTGCTGCCGCCTAAAGTATAATTTACTCTATTTACACAACTCACAGCAACACGCTCCAAAACAGCAGTGAGATTCCATCATGCGCTATTAACTGCGCTTTCCGCTACATTAATCAGCAGTGCTGAAGTAGGTTTTTTTGCTGCAGTTAATGTGCCCAATGGAAGAGTGGCAACGACCCTCTCCCTCTCCTCCTCACCAGCACTGTAGGAGGAATTATCCTGTCCTACCTAGCAAATGTTAGCAACCTCCGAGAGACTCCATATCATTCAGACATACGCAAAAAACCAACCCACAGTCAAAAGAAATTGACTTAAATTCACAGATCAGAAAATTCTGGCCTATGGTTCTGTCTCTCTCAAGTGTCCCAATTTGCTTAGGTAGTGTCATATATATGATTTGCATCCCCACCTATTCTCTACAGTTTCCTGAAATACTGACATACAACAAGTTACACAAAGCACTAGCTGTGCCTAGACTCCCAAAAGACAGAAAAATCAACACTAGGCCAGAGCTGTAATGTTACGATAATGTAACCTTTTATGGTACAATGGCTTTTTATTATTTTTTTAATAATGGAAACACTGGCACCACAGGAGCATTATAGAACTAGGGACAGAAATTCGAGGGAAGTGCCAAGTGAAATTGGTTTTGTCTGTTCATTCCTCGGAGATACAATATGCTGTTGTGCATACATTTTACCCATGTCATCTCCTCTCCTCTCCATACTCCTCTTTCTAGATGTCCCAGGGCAAACTGAACAAAAACTGGTTCCACAGAGAGCTAAATCTGTTCTCCAGTTTTGCAGGAAAGATGTGATCGTGTGTAGCAAATTACCCCCATTCCATCGTTTCCACACCTGGTTTGTTTTCTGAAGCCCAGCCCTGCTCATACTCAACTCCATTAGCAATCAGATCTTCTCCATTAAAAGTAAACTGGGGCCTGTTTTTCAGACTGCAGGATGAATAGCAGATTGAAAAATGTTTACAATAATCGGTATACAGGGAAGGTGGGAGCACGCTCCCGCAGTCAAAATAAAATACCAGTAAAAATTATACTGTGAGGATCAGGAAAAAGATGCTAGTATTGTAAAAGCTCTCACAAGCCATTCCACAAAACTAAAACCACCATCAACAGCACCTTCACCAAACATATCCAGTCTTAATGAATATGCAGATGGGGTCACATGAGTAAAAGTCTTTTGGAGATTGCTGCCACGCTGCAAGTGGGATGTTGCTGATCAGTTAGTTCTAAGGAGGAGGAGTTAAACATACTAATGAGGAGTAAGTCCACGAGCAGGTAATATCACTAACCACACCTTACACTCGACCCTCTTCTGCTGGCCATCAGATCTCTCACCATAACAATACGGAAACTGGGCTTTTGAGAGATTTCCTGCTCCGCTACCCAAAAGACATTAGGATGCTGACTTCTGTTTATTATTTTCCTAAGTATCCAGGTAGTAAAGATAACAAAATCATTCTCTTAGCAACTACTGAGAAAACTCATCAAAGCTCTTCCTTTATGTTTCTGCAGTGCATATGCCCATACATATGCAGGTAACAGATCTGTCAGCAGGCTCAGCACCAAAAACCCAAGACCCTACCACTAAAGCTAAAGGAGAACTACTTTAGTAGTGAGATAGTAGAAGGCTGTATAATTGTTGGGACCAACCACTAGAGGGAGTCATGATCACACACACTAGGCCATTGTATTACATAGGCACATTTTGGACACATTTTGGCACATTTATTATTTGTTTCCTGTAATCAGCTAATTCTGGATATGGTTCAAGGGAAAAGAAAAATCAAATTTGCTTTCTTAAAAAGTACTTTACTGTCAGAGACTCAAGATCCTCTCCTGGGAACTTTCAAATAATTCGTAATGGAAGATTTTGGAACAAACCTGATTGCCTATATTTTAAGACAGAATAAAATATTAGACAGAAGAAAGGAGAACTTGTCACTTTTAGAAACTGAACTCACAGGATCGAGTCTTAGAAGATTTTAAAGGTTTTAATTTTAGTCAGTTTTTACTGTCTGTTTCGTGTGAAGGCACCTTTGAAAGTCAAAAAGTAATTTTGATGATGTTTTTGTTTTTAAGTTTAATTGGTCCAATTGTGACCAACATGAACAGGCACTTCCAGCAGGCTGTTTTCTCAACAAAAAGATTCCTCCTGGCGATTAATAAATTAGACAAAATCATTTTCTCTGGCAGGCTGCGAGCAGCAGCCTCCAAAATCAATAACTGTTAAACATTACCACCACCACTTTTATTTCTACTTTGGTCATTTGTTTTTTAAAAGATATCAAACTGGTTTTCCACTTTAAGCCTCTTGAAAACAAACCAGAAACCAATTTAGCTGGCTGCATCCAGGGGATTTTACCCTGGACTAACAATTTCAACAACTGGCTAAACAGTTTCAGTAGCACTTAAAGAGTACTTATGCTAAACTTTCTTTACCCTGCTTGAATCCTGCATGTCATTAGGAAGGGGGGGCACAGACAATGATCATCCCCTGAACCAGAATCTACCAGACTCTTCAGGAGGCATGTTAGTGAAAGCGGCCTGAGATTAACAGAGGGTGTTTAGCCACTGCTAAACTACCAGAATATTTGACTGCTTTGTGTTCAACATGTTTATGCTGAAAGTGGAAATGCTGTACATTGCTGTTGCTTGGACATGTCAGACAACATCTTGGCAACGCAAAAAGCCACAAACCCAAAAACCCTTTGAGAGACATGTTGTGGCACTGCTTCTAACAAGAACAGACATGTGGATTCAAGGAAATGCACTGGCTTGGAAACAGGAGAGAAAAAGCACATTGGTAGAGGGTGAGAGCACACTCCACAGCAGAATCACATTTCCTTCTCGCAATGAGCAGCCATGCTTAAAGATATTGCCACCTGGAATCATCTCAGCCTGCAAAGTAAGCAGACACAGTCTGGCAAACAAACAGTCCACTTATGAAACACCTAAGTATAGTAACATTCAAGGTTGTATTGCATCAAAATATACTTTTCTACTCTTGGCTGTAGCAGTAACGGTATCATCGGCAGGTCTCTGTAGAGGGTCCAAGAACAAAGGACTCAGTCATTACCTAGTTTGTAAGCTCTTTGGGAAATGGACTGTATTTTTCTGTGTTTGTACAGTGTCTAGATCAATCAGATCCTGGTCCATAATCCTGGCTCCTTACAAAATAAGTAATAATCCCAACAGAAGAATTTGATCAATGATAAGAAGTCATCACTGGCCCACTACTGAATGAGGTATATTTCTCATCGGTAAAGTCTGCGTTGGATGCTAGGATCAAGACAAGAACTTCTGCAATTCCAAAGTTAAAGCTAATTCCTTCCCTTCATGTCATATCTACAGGAAGGGTTAAACAAACAAAAACACAACCTCTACTTTTTCTGGGTGTCAGAAGCAAAATATACAATTCACACCTTTTGATGTAGATGGTCTATCCAGATAGGAAGTTAAACCGAGAGTTACTTCAAGGAACCAGATCTTTAAGTATTTCCTGCAGAAATCCCAGGATATTGGTCCTCAGGCCAACCTGGCTTGACCAGACTTAGTAACCAGAAAAGCAGAATTGACATGTTCCTCTCAAACCAGTTCTATATATTAGGGAGCAAGAAGCAGTGTTGGATCTTCAGGGAGCTCTACAGTTCAAACTCTGAACAATGTCACTTAGAACCTGGACTAAACCAAACTTAAATCAGTGGTCTAACAGTGATTAGCACACAAGACAACTTGTTGCAAAATGCAGCAGCAGATGCACTGATTATATCTCGTTCTCACACCAGTGTAAAATACCACAGTGCCCTTACAGTCCAGTTATGGTGGCAGTCTGGATAATTTTATACCAGCTGTATTATGGAACAAATTAGCTTGAAAAAAACACTCCCAACCCTAAATTCAGCAGGAGGGTGGAAGGTGCAGTAACCCAGGCTCCTCTGAATGTCTAAGAGTAGCCTACTATCAGAATGCCACTAGCTGAAGCCAGAAATTCAAAGTCTTCTCCCATCACAACAAATGTCCAAGTCTTTGAAGTGATCTTTTCTATTAGCCTAATCACAGTCACATGGACCCAAGGATTCTTAGTCCTCCTCTACATCCAGGTGACTGCTTCGTCTGTTTAGCTTCAATATCCCTTTTGAAGGTGAGAAAGGTTTGGAAAACAACTCACATTCCATTTGGACCCTGAAATCATTCAGGAAGTAAGAATGGATAAAGTGTTCCACACATTTCTACATCTCCAATCCACAAGTCCCTTCCAAAATGTATAGTGTTCCTTTAAGTCACAGTCACAAATGTAACCATCAGCATAGAAAAGACAATGATGATACAGAAGATTTCTCGGAGGCAGTAGGACAAAACGAAGAGCAGCAAGTACAAGAAGTATCTGGGTCTGCAGCCTTTTATTTTCTATTTACCTGTATTAGAAGTAACAAATTCCTGCAAAACAACATTCATTGCTGGAAGCACCTACCTGTTTGTGATGGTAGAGTTCTGCTCTTTCAGCACAAGCTCCCGCTGTTGCAGAGCAACAATCTGCCTTGAGAGATCATCAGGAGTCCTAAACAATTGAAAACAACAATGGAAAGAATTAACAGACATACCAGTGACTTCATACCAGAAACAGTCTCAAGACCTATAATTCACTTAACCGTGTTGCCAATCAACTAAACATGCAAGATAGCCAAAGCCTGCAGATTCTACTTAGTTTACTTTTTAAAACTCAAGAAAGTAACTGAACTTCAAATCCTGACTCAGAGAGACAGAAAATGAATCTTTGAGTCTGCACATGGAGATTTGGATACACTGAGCAGCACTGCCCTCTACTGGATGGAGCACGTCAGGCTAGTTCACACAGCTGAGCGTGAAGAGAAGAGAGACATAGTTTAAACACATCAAGTAAGCATTTGATTTTGGAGTTAAAGACTTTGCATCTATTTCCAGTGCTGCACGCAGGAGGAGTCACAGGGTAAAAGATGTGAGTAAATGATGGAGAGTCAACTTCACTTGCTCCCATAATCTGAAAGAAAACAGATTTAATAGCAAAGACTACTTTTCCTCTAGCTTGATGGGTCATTTGCTATTCTAATTGTCTAAACTGTCTAATTTCCTATTTGCAAAAACCAGGCTTCAGCCTCTGGGACTCTGATCCAATTCACAAAAAATGCTGATTCTCTTTCCCCATGGTCTACCTAAAAAGTCCTAGGCTGGGGTGGGAATAAACAGATAAGAGGGGAATTATAATTGATAATGGAAATTTGCTTTCATACAAACCAATTATGTTCTCCTTTCCACTACCTCCTTTATGACTTAGTGGTGGTTCCGTAACAGTACTCACTAGACTCTGCAGACATGAACCCCTGCCATATGACAGGGATATACTCTTTTGAAACCCTGACTCATGTCTTGTAACTAAGGCGAAGAAATAAACAGACTCTTACCAGAACTCTGTGTCACACATATTACATGGTGCCAGAAGTAAAATATATTTTTGGTAAAAATGGAGCAAATTAAGCCATCTGAATCTCCCAACTTGGAAGGGAATGAGGCAGAGAACCCAAGAGGGATGGGGGATGGCAGCACTTTCAAGATTTAGTGGGAGCAAGAGTGCAGAGAAATCAAGAGAGACTGAAATCTAAATTCATTCAGTATAAGGAGGGAAGGGAGGGGAACCAAGAAAGTTGTCTGTAAACCTACAGATTAAGGCCTTGTCTACTCTAGCGATTTCAGCCATCAGTGACAAGTCTCCGGTATAAACCCCTTGAGAGTTAACGCTTGAGGGCTCAGCAAATTGCTAGTTCATTTAGCACAGTGGTTCTCAAATTTTTGTATTGGTGACCCCTTTCAAAAAGCAAGCCTCTGAGTATGACCATCCCTTATACATTAAAAACACTTTTTAATATATTTAAAACTATTATAAATGCTGGATGCAAAGCAGGGTTTGGGATGGAGGCTGACAGCTTGCGACCCCCCATGTAATAACCTTGTGACCCCCGTTGGGGTCCTGAACCTCAGTTTGAGAATCCCTGATTTGGCAGTAAGGCATTCCCTGGGAAATATCCCACCCTCTGACTCCTCCACCTCAACCAAGCTTCACAATCATCATCACTGTGTATCAGTATTAAATTGTTTGTTTAAAACTTCTGGTGTTTGGGGGGGGGGGGTTATCTGGTGAAACCTAACCCCCCTTCCCATTTACATTAATTCTTATGGGGAAACTGGAATCGTTTAACATTGTTTCGCTTAAAGTCGCATTTTTCAGGAACATAACTACAACATTAAGTGAGGAGTTACTGTATAAGGAAAATTCTGCTCAGCCCTGGGATGGAGCATGCTCTATGAGGAAGGTGCAAGCTCAGGCTGGTCAACACAGAGCTATAAGTGAAGCATTCTCAGTACAGGCAGAATCTTCAGAGAATTTAGCTACCAAATGCTAACAAGTCAATGCAGCACGTGTGAGCTGCAGTTCTTGGAGGCTTACAGCTCATCCAAATGTGGGCAGATTTTCACAAGAATGTCAAAAGGCAAATCCCTGACAGCAGGGTGACCACTGCTGCCAAATTCTGAGTCCCTGCTCCCAATCACTAAAACTTCTCAGTGAAACAGTTGTAAGAATTTTTTTAACATGAACAAAAGTTCTCTAATTTCATTCTGAGAAATGTCCAAAATATTTTTGCTTAAACTTAAAAAAAAAAAAAAAAAAATGCAGCTGTAGGCAGGCTCCCAGCATGAAAGATTTCAGTTAACATTTGGCAAACTTATAAGCAACTTCAAAACGTGGTCTTTTAATGGAAAGTGATCAGAAAATCAATGGTGTTCAGAGAGAGCAGCTGCCATCAGATTTCCAATCAGAGGCCAAATCATTCTCCTCTGTCACAGGGTTCAGGTCAACAATTTAACCCCCAACCTAGTTCTACTAACTGGCTGCTTTGGGGTTTGTGGTTATTTTTGATAGACATGTTTTACTAGCATTTGATTTAAAAGAAGGGGCATGCAAATTGACAATGAAGTTAATAGTTATCTTCCACCATGTAACAGGAATATTAGCTTTCTAGAAACTAACACATCTGACGGAGGCCAGGAAATAAAACCAGTCTCTTGCAAGTAATCATCTATGTCACACCTTTATTACAGATTCCAAAAACTATTCACATCAAAATCCCAGCCAGGTCACATAAGGTGCCTCCTAGATCATCAAAGCCAAACTCCTCGCACGTTTACCACTTTACTTTTTAAACATACACACATACAATGAAACTAAACCAGCCCAGCTTTGGTATCAAACAGGGCAAGTCAGTGCTCACATACCTCCACTGATGTAAATGGTCCTCTCTCTTCAGAGGTTTATGGAAATAGTGGTGAATGAAAAAATGGCAACTACTTGTCAGCATCCCAATACACACTGAACGCTCCTGTTCTCATTTTCCTCAAGCCTTTTCATTAGACTCACTGAATACACCACCACCCAGTAAATATAACACAGTTCATACTGTGATTATTTGAGAATCAACCAGATCATTTTGAAAGGATCTGCCTTGTAAAACTAGCAACCAACCTCATGTCCATATTTTCCCAGCACCCAGTGCTACTTAAAAGAAGTTAAAGCATCTGGCGTTTCTCTCCTCTTTATCTCCAACATTTCCCAGACATGAATACGGAATAGGCCATTCCTCCCATTATGTAACATGAACTTATTGCAAATTCATTGAGAAGATTCTACAGTATAATGGAGAACTCAGACCTGTGCTTCCACAATGCAAGTTTGATTGAATTGCGCGACTATATACACAGACTTAGGGACCTGATTTGGGGGTGCAAGGTTGTTAGTATTTACTCATCCACTAAATTACTATAAAAAATGGACAGAAAGGCAAATGAAAAGACACAAAGCAGTGCCTGTATTTGAATTCCAGTCATTCAACTTCTGTCTGACTCTCCTGAGCAAAACGCAAGGAGCTGAAATCTGGATGCTGCCTCTCTCCCCCAGAGATCAAATGTCATTCTGCAATAAACCTCAAAGAAAAATCCTCCTTTTCAGTTTCTGGGAAGCAATAACCAAACAGTCAGGAGCATTTGATACCAATTTAGAAACAAGGTTTTTGCCCTACGGTACAAATTAGCCCAGCAAGGCTTAGAGCTGGAGTAAGTAAGGAAGTCAAGAGACAAAATTACACTTAACCAAAGCGCTCCCATTTTCTTTCAAGTACAGATAATTTGAAAAGGAGCAATTTAATAATGATAAAAAAATCCACAACTGCTCAAATGAAGTGAAAAATTAACGTGATGGGATGCCCATCCAAGTTACTCCGCTTCAGTCAATGAGCTTTCAGGCTTCCATAGGCAAACGGTATGCCAAGATTTTCTTCATCCACTCAACTGGAATTTTGTACAAAATTGCCAGAAAGTTTCTCCATTGTGCTGTCTTAGTTAAGAGGTTATTAGCATTTCCATTATCAACGCCAATACTCTAGCATTTAGAACTAGCTGGTTTTAAAAGCATTGAGCTGAGACTCAGTAAACAGATGCTAACCTTTTTTCGGTTAAAAAAAAAAGTAAAATTGAACAAAATGTTTTTTAATTTAAAATGTATTAGAACACTAATATCTTAATGCAGGTGTTTCAAAGTCACATAGCAAAGGGAAAAGATTTGACTTGAGTTACATCTTTGATATTTTTAGCTATGGCTGTGCAAAGCAAAAAGAAGACTAACTTGTTAAACAAAATTTGGGCTACTGTATTTTGAGGATTGAGGCTTTGTAGATGTCTTTTGTTCTTAAATAAACTATTGAAGCTACCAAGATATTTACATTTGTATGATATTGTGCTCTCCATTTAAAAGAACCAACCACACATAGTGGTCAAAACCGCTGGGACAAAATCATTCCTATACTAACTAAAATACACTGCTTGTAAGAATCAACCACTTATAAGAATCAAATCATCTGGGACGGATGTGATTCTTATAAAAGCAGTGCACTGTACTAAAATGCTTTAAGTAGTGATTTTTGCGCATGCATAACTGCTTTAAAGTCTCTTCATGCAACATTTCTGCATATTGCTTTAACTCTGCTGGAATACAGACACACACTCTGGGTTCTTCAACTCAGCTAATTTAAAGTCCTGTTGAATTGAAGCAAGCAATGCCCAAACTTTTGGTACAAAACTTTATTTTAATTCATTTTTCAAAGAAACTACTTCCATTAGGTCACCTCTTCAAATTTAAGATTTTAAGAATTCACAAGAAAACTAAACTTATGCCTCCCACTGGACATTCAGCACAATCAAAGGTGACAAGTCTTCACATGCTTAATATTTCTGCATTTAAAAAAAAGAAAGTGTAGAGGAAGGAGAGAACGGGACAGAGCAGTGACTGGAATAACATTACTGTCTGAAAGAAAGAAAGCCACAAAAAATCCCAACTTCTAGATGTCTCTTCATCTAGAAAATGCTTTCCAAATTTGGACAGTGGTATCAGCAAATTCAATTCTTTCTGGTAAAAGTGAAAACTGAATTCATCTATAAATCCAGCATTTGCAAGTCTGCCTAACCATGTGGAACAAAAACAGGACTCACTTGTGTGAAAGCGTTTTAGTAGGACTCTTGGAAAACATAAGGACAATTAACTGCTAACTCTCTGCTGGATCAAGTACAAAATCACCAATGAATCCAAAAATGTATAATTTGGGAACAAGAATGAGACAAGTGGCTCAGAGAGTCCACTCACCATCAGAGATTTTAGACCAAAATAGTTTTTCCCCACATCCCGCAAGTTAAATCAGTATGGGCATCCCAACAACTGGTCTCAGTTCTGCCTTCAATATATGCCAGCGTTCAACAGGATCTGCTTAGTCTTTCATTTTGGAAAAAATCTAAAGAATAGGGAGCTACACATTATTTGCATTTTATTGTAGCATCTTATTTTTTGGTCATTGTGTTGAAATGTCAAACATGGAGGGGTGGAACACAAAACTCAGCAAGCACACACATTGTATACTTCAACGTGTCCTGCAAGCGAAAAGCTTCAGAGTTCTAAAGAATGCACAATGCTATATTTTGCTGTGTACTACAGAATACAACTGATAATAAAGATTGCAATGTTTTCTGTTTATTCTCAAGAACAATGAAGTCAGTGATGCTTGCCTTCAACACAGAAGTCATGGCACTCCACATAACATGACATCCAACCTTCAGTTTTGAGGTGCACCACAGGGAGAGAAAAGCAAAGCTGTTAAATTTAGATTTGGAAATGTTTAGGCAGGATTACAATGCTTTTCAGACTTCCATGAATAAGAGATTTGTCCTTCAAAGGGGATGCAGCTCAGCCAAGCCATCCCTATGGGCTTCCAGCTCTCTCTGCAGCCAAACTGGCAGCGATGTATTCTAATAGCTGGAACCATCTGGCCAGATGGCAGAGGGAACATGGCAGATGATACAAGCACAAATCCAGGAGATCCATACAACTGTCAGCCTGGCTCTTAAGAATTTGCTGAGAGGTCCAACTGTGCCTATTTCACCAGATATCCACTGTTCTTTCCCTGCTAAGTAGTGAATATTGCCTCTGGCTTTATGTACCTCCTGGGAAGTCTACTTTCACATTCAAGAATTCCTGGGAGGTATGCAATGCCGTAGGCTATATGCATTGTCACTCTCTCAACTTTAGAGAAAAGAGAATCATTGACATCTGTCCCACCTAAGGATTCTCTTTAGTGACATCAATACTGGACTTTACTGACAGTCAACGTTAACTTGAAGCTTTAAAACCTAGAAATGGTATGTTTTCTGTACCCTCTGAGATGAGAATATATGAACAGGTTGTTTATCTAGCGTTATGGAGATGTTTAAGAGATCAGATTTATTCCAAGTGAATCACTATACAGATTTTATTCCAATTAAGTCACTACACAAATAAGTTTGCTGGAAACAAGGAATAGACTCCAGCTCTTTATAACAACAAGCACATCCACACATAAGCTCAATTTGTAGTACTGCTAACCCACAGGAGTGCACTTTAATTGCTCTGCCATTTCACATTACTGGGGTTCCAGCACAGAGTTGACCAGTAAAGTGTGACAGGAGGCAACCTTTCTTTTCTCTCTGTTTAGCTGAATGGCTTTAGATTTTTCAGCACAGAAGCCTATGCTTTATTACATGAATAATTCAAAAAATACTGCCAAATCTAAATCCTTCGTGTCTCCCTGACATTTATAAAGCATCCAGAAATATAGTTTTTTAGATTCCTGATGCTTCCTCCCCTCACCCCCAAACCATGACAAGAAGAAACTGTTTTTTTGGAATTTTAAATTATTATAAAACATCAGACAGTAAGTCCTGATGACAGCATATACTATCACTAAGGCTACGATTCAGTCATGGGTATTTTTAGTAAAAGTCATGGACAGGTTACAGGCAATAAACAAAAATTCACAGCCTGTGACCATACTAAAAATACCTGTGATTAAACTGGGGGAGAGCCAGGGGGCACTGCTGGGAAGGAGGCGCCTGGGGCCGAGGACACCCAGGGCCAGCAGCCAGGGGCTGTGGCTGCTCCAGCCGCCCACCCAGGGATCGCTGCCGAGAGCCACCAGAGCAGCGACTGGTGTGGCTGTGCTAGGGACCACTCCAGCAGCCTCTGGTATGGCTGTCCCTGGGGCCAGCTGCTTTGGGCTGCCTTGGGGTCAGTCACACTGGCCACTGTAGAAGTCAAGAAGGTTGCGGAAAGTCACAGAATCAGTGACATCCGCGACCTCCATGACAGACACTGATCCCTATCACACTTCACTACACATTGCTCCAGAAACACAAATGAGAGTGTTACATTATTGATTATTTAAATAGGACTTTGTATTAAGCCAACCACACAATAGACTGAGCCCTGGTCTACGTGGGGGCAGGGACCGGGGGGTCGACCTAACATACGCAACTTCAGCTATGTGAATAGCGTAGCTGAAGTCAATGTATTCAGGTCAACTTATCTCGGCATCTTCACAGCACTGAGTCACTCCCCCATCAACTCTGCCTGCACCTCATGCCATGTCGACGGGAGAGCGCTCAGAGATCGATTTATCACGTCTAAATGAGATGTAATAAATCGATCCCCAAAAGATCGATCTCTACCCACCAGTCCGGCAGGTAGTGTAGACCTGCCCTGAGGCAAAAGAACTGGACTTCAATAGGCTGGATCAGGATTATAAAGTGCAAGAGTGATACATGGCTTAGGGTTGAACAAGAGATCACTGGTCATATATGCCAAGGAATAAAGATTATGTTTTCAAATGGCTCAAGTGATTTGTATGCCATCTTTTCTGAATCTGCCAGACAAAACAGTTCTTAATTCCACTATTTTCTGCATGAGGATGTTTGAGGCCTTCCATCTCTGCAGCATTTTTTCTTTAACTACTAGGGGAGCAGGGAGAATCCAGTGTATTTGGGGGGCGGTCAATGAGGGTCAAAGCCCTTGGAAATGCTCTCTTTGTGAACAGTTGTGGGGAGCACAAGGGGTTGATGGAAATCCTGGGATATACACTATTGGCCCCAGAGCTTTCCCACAGAACATGTAGCAGAATTCCTCCTACAGCCAGATAGCACCCAGAGGCATAACTGTTTTTCCCCAGTCTTTTTCATTTGTCACTAACCAGGATTTATCACAACTTTGTTTTGTATGAAAAATCTATGGCAAGGTCCAGGTAGGATCTTTCAGTATTAAGGACAATTCTAGACCTTAGTAAATTTGAGACTATAAGCTTTGGCTTATATTGTTTTCAAAGGTTCTAAAATGAACTCTGTGAATAACAATTATTTTTGTTAAAATTTCCAAAAGTTCAACTCCTGTTATGAATCATGTCTGGAAAATTTCAGATCAAAATCTAGACATTTCAGCAAGTTATTAGTGCCTGATTCCAGGGGATTAGAATGACAAATATCATACAATATTATCTAGAGTGGTCACTGCCGCTCACGAAGCAACAGATATTAGCAAAATCTTTGCAATAAAAGGAGTAAATGTTTTCCTGAACTTGCAATTTAATCTAGCAAACCTAATATTTATTAATATTGATGCTGAAAGGATATTCTTGCACTGTGGGATCTTACACCTATTTTCCTTAATATTCTAACAAGAAATGTAAACACTGTTAATAATGCAATGCTCTACTGTTTAATTAAATTATTTTTCTTTGTAAAATGTACTATGGCAGCAGTCAATGCCACTTTAAATATTTTACATGAGCTCAGATTTTTATTTATTAAAAGAAACAGCCAAAGTAGAAGAAAGTGCCCAATGTCTAGTGTATATTATTTCATGGTGAAGTCAGTATGGAACTGACTCAAAGTTCTAAATTTGAAATTGTGGACTCAGAATAATCTTTGTGACAATTCAGATCTAGGTCAGAGGAAAACACTAATGAATTATTAGTGTTCTATAAGAAAAATTTAAAGAATAGATCTAGAATCACAAGAACTATAAAAACAACCCACATCGATATCTCAGCAAAGGATATTTGGATAATTGTGAGCAAAAAATAGCATATGAAAACCCCAGACCAAAATGAATTTGAAGGTGTCAGTTGGAAGTGAATTCTGGGCACTCATATGCAAATGAGTCCAACTATTCAAAGAACAGAGGGTCATTAGAACACCGGAGAAAGACTCTTAACCAACAACTGGACTTAAATGAGAAGCCCAGGAAAACCTCCTGCCAGTCAGAACATGGCAAAATTATGTCATTGAATGGGAACCATTCATGAAAGTTACTCTCTCCAGATCTCAAACCAGTGAATAAAAGCCAGTAAACAGATCCCACTCCCACTAGCCTCAGAACCATTATGGAGTTACAGGTTCTATGGAGGGATCCAAGGTGGGAAATTTAAAATCCTGAACCTCCAAATTAACCAAACAGCTGCAAGGAACTAGATTCTCCTATAGCTCCTCAAGCAACTCTATGGAACCTCTGATTGTGCTACTGTGCAAAGCTACTTCCCAAAACATTTGACAATAGTTGCCTTATGTTACAGAAGAACAACTTTGAAGGCAGATTACTTGACTCACCTGATGGGTGC
Source organism: Dermatemys mawii (assembly GCA_007922305.1). Classification (NCBI taxonomy): domain Eukaryota; kingdom Metazoa; phylum Chordata; order Testudines; family Dermatemydidae; genus Dermatemys; species Dermatemys mawii. The sequence goes on along the minus strand of ML677381.1, from coordinate 10,142,907 downwards.
ACAAGGTACTGCTAGAATTTAACATCAGTTAGTTCACATGGAAATTATTGTTCAGGCAGCAACCGGAATTATCTAGGGAAGGCCTAAAGATCAAGTATTAATCTGGACTATTTTGTTAAATTCCAGAATAGCATGGATAAAACCTCGTTATTTGGGTGAACCTAGAAGGGAAAGATAGAGCAAGTAGAATTCTTGTTAAGATAAAACTCATGTATCAAACACGCGCCTTTCTGCCACAACTTTTCCGCAGAGGGAAGACATCACAGCAAAAAGACATCATTTTATAGATTACAAGAGTATTATTCTTCTAAGAGCTGCTCTCTGATAGCAAAGGAAGTTAACTACTATAACTCAAATCAGCAACTGACATGCTATGTGCATTTGATTGTCTACTTTATGGATTGGCATTGTTAATATTTGCCTGAGATAATCCTTGTAAAATAACCTCATTTACTTATGTTCTACATTCTTTTAATTGTTTTTACTGGTCACATGTTCCTAGATTCCTATCAGACCTGCATATTAGAAAACTATAGCACAAAATCACTGAACTTGAGGCAAGAGGAACTATTATTAATGAGTGTCTGCAGGCCCTTGTGAAAGTCTACACTATATTTTTAGTCATTTCATATGAAATTATTTGGCATCTACCATACTATTCTTATTTACACCTAATTATAATCCCAGACCCCTTCTGTCTCACAGCTAGAACTGCCATTTTCAACAGGACTTGAAGTTACCGTTTCAGTTAAAGCTACATTAACTTGGAAAAATCTTTTTTTTTTTAAACTCAGCCTATGAATTTTTTAGACATAGGGGAAATTAGACTTAGAATGAAGACAAGAGTGCTTATGGGGGCTTAAATGGGGTGCTAGGACATTTTCAGGTATGAGAATGGAGGTAAACCCACTGCTGCAATCAGGATGGATAAAAATCAATGATTTTTTAAAAATCAGATTTTTACTTAAATCAGATTTTTTGATTAAATGCTTTTTGAGGAAAAACCTATCTAAAGACACTTTTAATTAAGATACATTATAGCTCAAAGATATTTCATCATGGAATAGGGATTATAAATTCTAATTCTACAGTATGAGACAATACATTCATGTAATGTTTAAGGAAAGTTTTGAAAATTAGTTCCAACAGTTAATGGATTAAGGACCCAATCTTATGCAGTTGCAGGGGCTTCTGTATAGATTATTTAGGTTAAACTTTCTATCTACTCAATGGGACTCAGTGCTCAGTCTAGAAGATACCATCAGAGATGATTAATTTTGCAGTTCTCAAACTGTGGATTGTCTCTCCAAAGATAACATCTTTGTTAACAGCAAACATGTTTTTAAATAAACATTACATAGAGATGAGAAATAACAGATCTCAACCCTATTGTCCCTCTGCAAATTTGTATACACAGAGTCAATCCCTTCCCTCTCTCTAAAAGTGCAAAGTTTCAAAAGGTTCAACGAATAGCAGATTGTTGGGGACGGAATAGATCTGGACAAGGAGAAATAGTCTGACGATAAATGTGAGAAGGGAGGGACAAGCAGCAGAAACAAAAGTTAAACTGTTTGAGCAGCATATTCCAGAAGTCTTGAGGTCTTTCCGAGTACAGCCTTCATTGATTTGAGATCTACCATATCATTCACTAACTAGAAGGGAAAACCTATAATGGCAGCAGGCTGTAAAAGAGACCCAGTCTGGGAATAAGAACAATTCAAGAAATATATGTTTGCTGATGATGTTTTAAAGAAAGAAACACCAGTGAACTGGTGAAAGTCACTTAAGCACTTGGATTCAAAGACTTCTGAAGTGATAATCTCACTTTTAACAGCAGTAGCTTCTTCTGCCGGCGTAGAAAGAATATTTTCTTCCTTTGGACTAATTCATTCCAAATTCAGAAATCGTTTGGGACCTAAAAAAGCAGGAAAACTTGTTCTTCTTTTCCAGATTATGAACAAACAAGAAAATGAAGGTGAAGACGACTGAGTTAGCTACAGAAGTCAATATTTTAAGTTTCTGATGTTTGACCTGGCTGACATAGTCGATTTAATTTTTGTTTTTTGGGGTTTTTATTTAATCATGTAACTATTTAAATCAATTTGATTTAAATCAAAAACACCCTGACTGCTATGAATTAAAAGCTATTTCAACTCACACAAAAACTACTTCAAGGTTTGTAACAACAGGTATTTCACCACTGGTGAAAAAAGAAAGTAAATCATGCTGGCTTCAGCAAACAGGCAAGAATCCTTGCGGGAATGTGAAGACTCAATACCTTGTGCCAATGTTTGTTATTAATCAATAGTGGAACAAAAACAAAAACAGACAACAGTGAAGGAAGCTGTTGGCATAGATCAGTGGCATATTTGTTGCTTAGTTATTGTTGTTTGTATTATGGTAGCACCTAGAGGCTCCAGCTGAAATTGGGGCCCATGTGCTAGGTACCACACACATCTAGCTAAGACTGCCCCTGCCCCAAAGAGCTGACAATCTAAACAGACCAGACAAATAGTGGGAGAAAGGAAATCCTCTTATTTTACAGATGGGGACCCTCTGAGGCAGCGAGATTATGTGACTTTCCCATGGTCACTCGAAAAGTGTGTGTCATAATCCGTAAACTGAACTCACGTCTCCCAAATCTCGGACCAGTGCTTTAACCACACGACCTTCCCTTCAAGAGCATTCTGGGAGTCTACCATTTTATCCTGCCTCAACTTGAGACTCAAGTTTTTGCATGGCCTTAACCTCCTGTTCTGCTATTGCATGGTTTCCAGACTGCTCCCCATTCTGTTCATTGGCCGTTCACAGCCCATTTTAACAAACACTGTGCATACAACCTCTCACAACAAGCAGCCCTCCTCCATCAGTCTCATGCCTCTGACTTAATCAAAGTACCGTTCTCGCTCAGCTGTCCACAAGCTGGCAACTCAGACAAGCAACTTCAGGAAAATGAATTACACACATCCCCAGACACATGTAAATAAAATGAAGAAATTTCAGATTTACAGTAGCTGCCTTCAAACCCTCTCCTCCAGCTCAGGGAGGATTGAAAGGACTTCAAAGAAACCCGAGTTCCAATTAAAACAGTGTGACCACCCCAGGGATGCAAGAACATTCCTCTGATTAGTGAGATGCGCTCTTTGAACTGTTTAGCTAAAAAAAGCTTTCAGAACTTTAAACAAATGCAGTAATTCTTGCACTTGACTTTTAAGTTTACAAAAAATTGAATATTCAAAGTGAAGGGCAAATAATCACCCAAACCAGAAGTTTTATGGAAGCCCACTAGTACATCAGCTCTGGTCAATGTAAACTTACTCAGCAAGACCTAATACAGGAGTTTCAGCACTATTAGGCTGGGTCAAGTCTCTAGAATAGAAAGCAGAACCAGAGAAGTGTCTGAGTTTTTAATGGGGTATTGGAATACCCAACATGATCCCCAGAATAGGACAGGAGTAATTTCCAATCCAGTGCTACAAACCACAAAAATCTTACCAGCCCCCTAACCTCTTCTCTTCACTACAGGGCACAAAACATTGGCCCCGCTGGCAGAAGACCCATCTAGTTCCAACTTCTGCCTTATCTCCACAGCATCCACTCTATGGAACCCCAATTCCAAGCCTAATGGTGTCAAACCTTCCAACCCAAGATGCCAGTAGAGACTTTATCTCATCTCATCAGCATGAATAAATGAAATCCTTGTGTCATTTTACGCCTAGCACTACAGATCAAGCAAAACCCCACAACAGCTTTCTGTTCCCAAAAAATAAAAAAGTTTGCATTATGTATTCTGAAAGTTTCAACATCAAAAAGAGTGATGGACAGAAGTACACAAAGTGGGGAACTAACTGTGTCTTGAAGTGTGCCAAAGGCAGTCAGTGCTAAATGGATATAATAAACCATCCTGTGAAAGCCAAACCCCCATCACCATCACCCACAAATAATGAATAATTCATTTCAGAAGGAAACAAACAGATTTAAAGACTCATTCATAGAAAGTGCAACTGCTGGAGTGTAATCGCATTAAAGATGTAAACAGCAGCATTACAGCAATTACAGTTCTCCTTTTGCCAGCTCACTCTCCATCAAACCTGTACGTCAGCTCAGTTGCCTGCATCAAGCACAGGGTTCAGAACAGCCAAAAGCAATTACAACTTCCCTGAGTCTCTGCCACAGGCTTCTGTGACTGGGATTAAGATAAGCGTTGGATTGGTGTCTCGAGCACTCTGACACCATCTTGGCTTACTGCTATAATAAAGTTTCAGTCACTTTCAATGCCTGAAGCTACTATGGGAGGCCCTAATAAACTTAACAGATCCACAGCCTACAAATTTGGAACGTATTTAGAGAATGGAGAAGAATTGCACATTCTCCCCAGTACAGAGAAAGAGAAACCACTGTAACTGCTTTATACTTGGCATAGCTGTTTCTCTGCTCTTCCCTCATAAATACAAGTTCCACATTAGGATTTGATTTCTGTGTGCTGTAAACCACAACATAAAAAGGTACCTACAACCCACTCTTCTTTTTTGGAGGGGAGCAGTGAGGCCATTCCAGAGCCAGTCACTGTAGCTTCAACTATGAAGAGATTTTGAGCCTCAGGATGGATTTCAGCAAGCTGTCCATTTCCTTCTTACTAAGCCCCAACCCACCCTCGGATTTGGGGCTTGCTGCTCTTGCATGTTAATAGTGTGGCTACAAAGAGCGTATACAACACTTTCATGAGTGAAGCCAGGGCGCGTCACGTATGCACAGGTCCTCAGAGACCAGCTGAGGCTGGTCACGATTGGGAGAGGTTGTCTGAGATTGGTGAGATATTGCAGACCATCTGTATTTTGGAACATAGGCCTGGCTGAAAATCCTGTTTAGCGTTAAAATTATTTTACATAAATTTTGTAACAGATGCAGCCTCTGGGATGGGGGCAGAGAACACAAACAAATGAATAAATGAAGCTGTTCTGAAACCAGTAGGCAGATCTGAGTCATCCTTACACAGCTGCTTTCATTGGCTTCCTCCCTTCCTCAGTGCCTTTGGATCCCAAACTTTGTTATTTACTAAGGAGTGTTTCAAACCACTTCAGCAGTGCTGGGAATTCAGTCTGATCCTCTGTTAGTGGAAAGGTACCCTCCAGTCCCAGCTCAGCCCTCCCTCCTCCGCTGACCCATGCTTTCCCTAATAAAACCCAATGGTGTCAGCACTCTCGCTCCAGAATGGAAAGATTAGAACTGCACATTTCTCCCTACCCCATATATTTCCTGTTATGTTCCATAATTCACAAAACTGCCAAAAACAGGATAAAAAAAACAAAGGCCTAAGAAAGCCAAGTTCCTTTGCTCAAGAGTCACTTTGCATAAATGTTACTGCTTTATTCAATGGACAGTCATGTAATATAGCCAGGATTATTAGACTCAGATAATGAATTGTCCTGAAGAGCTTTATCATACCACTGATGAACAAAATCTGCAGCATGCTGGAGAGAGACAATGCACTCTCTTTGCACTGGATTAGTCTGAGTTATAAAAGGCCTAATCGCAGGTATTGTTCCTAAGGCTGGATCTGTCCCAAAGAACAAAGGAAAATGACCAAGAAGCTGTCAAGTCTTTTCAGGGGCTCTACCTCTCATATAAGAGAACACTACCTCTAATGAATAAAAGAATATGGAAGGGACTAGCAGCATTAGCCTCTAAATAAAACCAACATTACCCTATATGTCTGTCTTCCAACTACAGCTACCCTTGAAGGCTGGAACCAGATGTGTTTTCCACTAGCACTGGAGGGACCATGCTCAAACTCGTAGCATGACCAGCTATAAGAGATTCAAATATTTCCTTCAGGGAAGCTCCATCTTCCAATCCTGGCCAGCATGTAAACAATCAGAAATTCCACATGTACATTTACCAGCACTTGTATAAATCCGTCCAGTTTACCCAATTTTAAAAAAAGTTTAATTATACAGCTGCCCACAGAGAAGGAATGAGAGCTGATTATTGATTTCATATCAGGGCTACTTCAGGCAAAAGGGTGAAGAGAACATAACGGTCAAGTCCCCCTCCCTCTTGCATCCTCCCCTCAAAAAGCATAAAAGCTTTGAATACATGAACACAGCTCAGCTATGTTATCACCCTCAGAAAAGCCATCAATTACCCAAATTGGTTGTGTGACAGAGAAAGGAATAAATATGAGACTGGGTCAGGGTTGCTCTGGAACTAAATTCTTGGGAAAGAGAGAATTTTCACAAGAAGGAGGGATTTTCTCCTCCTCCTTCCCCCTTCACAACCTCACTTGCCCGCAGTCATGTCATGCCTCAAGGAGACGGCAAAAGAGGATTTCATTAATAAATTTATTTCAACTTTCTTTTCAATGGTGCTGAGAAATGTATGCAAATCCATTCATAATTAGGTTTAAAAATTCCATTTCATGGGATAATCAGACTTCAAAAAACTCAATTTTACTTTTAATCAGATTTTAACAAGGATATTAAGTCCATTTCGTTCAGAAGAGGGAGAAATGGTGAATTTAACACAAAATGTATTCAAGCTTAGCCCTGGGAGATAATTAAATAAAATTAATTTGGCAAGGGTTGTCTGTAAATGGAAACACTCCAGTCAGCAGAGCATGTTTCTGAAGGAAACAAAAGCAGTTCATTACTGTACAAACAGATACAAAGCTTGTTGTTCAGACAGAAGGGAACTGCAGCTCTTCTTCAACACCAAGATGACCTGGGCTCTCAAGCTGCCTCTGACAAACACAGCAGGTTACAGAAGAGAAGCAAGCAATGATGAGGGTCGGTGTTTCCTACCCTCTTCAGCTAAGTCCCTTAAACTCACCCAAGAGAGAGAGTAAGAAATGAAAAATGCAACAACACCACACAGAGATGTGAGAAATTCAAACCATTATAAACAGGAAAGGCTGGAAAATGATCCAACTCCAGGGGCCTCTTTTTAGAGAAAAAGAAACAAATGATTTTAAGAGATCATGAGCAAAATTCATATCAGGTGTAATTACATTAAAGCCAATGGGAGGATGAATTTGGCCCCATTTACCATGTCTAAATCCCAATCTAATATCAAAAGTAGACCATTCTCCCCCGGCCAATCCATTAAGACAGACAAGTGGACTTTGTACAAGCAGTAGCAAGAATGTAAACAAGCAAATCTAATATGCATCTATGAGCTGCCAGAAGTTTTCCATTTTGAAAAGTCACAGGAACATTGTTTAGAAGCAGAAAAGACACCAGCAGAAGTCAAAATGCTATACAATCTCTAACACATTTCCACTCATTCACTCTTATTTCCTATTCCTCTCCCCCCTGTCAGGTCTATGCCTCTTTTCATATTGCTCCTTCCTCTTGAAATAGTACCAAGTTCCAATCGACCAATCACTTTCTTTCTCCCTTTCGGACTCATTTCTTAATCAACAACTTCCTTTCTTGCTTTTGTCATCTCTTTGTATCTCATTTACCTTACTTTTATCTCCTGTCATGTTTGTATAGGCTCTTTAGTGCGAGGAACTTGTCTCTCTCTTTCTTGCAAATTATCACAAAATTGTCGTGCTATATAAATCCACATAAAAATACCTTGAGAAAATATTAAAACTGCATCGTTAGGTTCCCCAAAGTAAGTAAATTGCAAAGTTAAGATTGTAAGCACAACCTTAGCTCTGCCCCCTATAGTGTATGCATTAAGGTCCTGATTCAAGTAAGCATGTAAACATATGCTTAACTTTAAATGGGACTTAAACATATGCTTAAATATGTGCTGAAATTCCCTTCTTAAGAAGGAACACTTGCCTGAAACAGGGCCTGAAAATAGTTTACTTATGCTGACATCATCAGAGTTCAGGATGGGGTTAGGAGCGGGACAGATATGAACTGAGAATGAGGCAGGAGCCAGAAAAGGAGAGAAGACTGATTCAAAAACAATGGAGACAGTTCTAGAAAGGCCAAAATGGCATGTACACTGGATGGTGCTCAGAGTCAACTCTATAGCTTCAAACTCTCTTTATAACAAGGTACAAAACTGAGAACTGTATCAATGTTAGGTAGTTTGCATCTGCCACTCCAGGGCTCATGAGTCATACAGCAAAGCTGCTCTGTGTAGAACATGACTTCATTATGGGAAGGTTCCATTGTCAAGTGACTATACTAGGAAAGTTTGCAAAACATATTCCAGTACATCAGCAGCCATTAGGCAAAAAATACTACACTTGCAAAAAAGTTTCTCAGTATGCTCCCTGGATCCCTGACTGCATAAGAGACTAAGGGTATTCCTGCCCTCCCCTCCTATGGTAATTGATTAGGCTGCACTGAGTTGTGGACAGGTTTTATTTGCCTCCTGCTGAGAAGGCTTGGCTCCATTTTCTACACACTTAACATTCTAGTCCCCCAGAAATCCTAATTTAAAACAGCAGTCCTGAACACTTTATTTCAACAGTCCAGGTCAGCGCTTTCAAAATTATCATAGGAAACTAATTGATTTCAGGTGTTTGCTAAACACACAGATTCACTGGGGCCTCATCACCTCCCATCTTTGCTTTCAAAACATAAATCTTTGCAAATTTCACAGGCACAATTCCCTGGATGACCCAGTTCAGTGTCTGCTTTCATTCAGCCGGCTTGCTTCAGACAGTTCTTTCTAGTCTGCAACTCTTCCCCATCAATTCTGGAAGAACAGAGGTGTAAGCCAGCAAACCCACAATACTGCACTTAACAGCATATCAAACGAAGCATCAAAGAGCAAGGGAGAGAGGCGGGAAAGCAGCAAGAAACAAACCAGATCACAAGTTACAACCAGGATTGTGTGTTTGATATTATCTCCTCAGGTAAAAGTGCAAGAAGAATAGGATTGATTTCAAGAGACACCATCAATTTAACAATCCTATTTCTGTCCGTAAATCATTTATCTATTATTGTTACAAGTCAAGATTATTTATAAAGTTACTTATCTGTACAGTAACTGAAGTTTTCTGAGGTAGGTTGCCTATATGTATTCCACTTCTGTTATACCATAAGTACCTGAGATAGGAATCCTTTGGTTGAGCCATGCCTGTGCCCTACATACTGTGACGGAGTCAGACCAGAAGGGTATAGGAGAGTGCTGGAAGGCAGGTATATCAGCCTCAGGATGTGCAGGTCCCTGTTCCCTGGATAGCCAAACCAAGGTCTACTCCAGGCCAATCAGAACACCTGGGGCCAATTATGAACCTTCTAGAAAGGAGTAGAAACAGCTAGACTGATTGGGACACCTGAAGCCAGTCAGGGACTGGCTGAAACCAGATAAAAACCTCCCGTTTAGTCAGGTGGCTGTGGGAGGAAGTTGTGCTATTGGTGAGACTGAGTGGTGGACAACATATCATACAGAAGGAAGGAGGCCCTGAGGTAAGGGTGAAGTGGAGTTTGAAGAAGCGGAGACTGCTGTGGGGAAGTAGCCCAGGGAATTGTATTGTGTTTTGTGGATAAAAGGTCAGCCATCTTAGCTAATACTATTAGGGTCCCTGGGCTGGAGTCCGGAGTAGAGGGCGGGCCCGGGCTCCCCTCTTTTTCCATCTTCCATACTGGCCTGTGATGAAGGTAACTCACTAGGCGGTGACTCTTGCCAATTATACTGAGAAAGGAAGGTCACTCTGGGGCCTAGATGAGTTTCTGAGGCCCCTAAATCTGCCAGGAAGCGCAGGACCTACAAGTACAGACTTGGAGCTTTGTCACAATACCTTTCACTCCCTGAGGGCATAAAAGACAAAGCCAGGCCAACAGAGGCTTAGTTCCTTCACCAGTACAGAATCCAGATATTATAAGTCTCCATAATAGCAGGGAAAGAGGATGAGGCATGGAATACACAGACAACATAATTTCAAAGTTCTCCAATGTACAGGTATCTTTCTTCTTTTGAGTACTTATCTATATTATGCAATTTATTTATTTATTTTGCAAGCAGTAACCTGAGAGAGGGAGTCTAATTAAGGCCTGTAAAACAGCTCTGCCAAATCATGCATCAGACCATGCTGTCTCTACTAAAGAATAACACCTAATAAAAGTATGTATAGTTTTCCAAGTAGATGCCTTCCATATGTCAACAATAGAGACACATGTGAAAGAAGCCACAGAAGTTGCTTGTGCTCTGGTGTAACAAGCCCCATCTTGACCAGGTGGGTCTAAGATACTATCTTATCACAAAGTTTGATTCAGTCTGCAACCCATTTAGACAATTTTGGGGTTGACATTGTTTGACCCTTTGAACTTTCAGCAAAGGCTACAAATAGTCTTGGGGAGACCCCAAATGGCTTTGTTCTATACAAATAAAAAGATAGGGCTCTAAGAACATCTGAAGTATGGAGTGCAGCTTCTCCTCCAGAAGAATGTGGCTTTGGAGAAAAAATTAAGTATCAGTTTACATTAAAATCCAATGCAACCTTCGAGCAGAAACTTAAGATGTGGTCTAAGTGCAACTTTGTCCTCATGAGACGTAATACTGAACAGTCCAGCCACAAGAGCCTAAAAACTCTTTTAGGACAATGTTCAGATCCTAGGGAGGAGGAGGTTCTTGTACTTGTAGAAATACGAGTTAGACCCTTTAGAAAGCTGACCACCATGTATGAGAAAAAACTATGATCCTGAATAGGTGTGTGAGGAGCAGACAGGACTGCTCAGTGAACTTGCATAGAATTGATAGAGAGACCCATACTCTTTAGAAATAAAAGGTATTTAAGGATATGAAAAATCTCAATTCTAATAAGGCAGGCTGTGTTGAGAGGACCAGACTGAAAACCACTTCCACAAAGCAGCATAAATAGTTTTGTAGTATCTTTTCATGCTATTAAGACGTTCTGCACATCTCAAGAAAGAAGGTTTGGTTACACTGGCACTTCATACCGCAATAAAGCCTCCCAGAGCTCTCTACCTTACTACTCGTCCACACTGGCAGGGCACGTAGAGTGCTCTAACTCCCTGGCTATACTGGTCCTGGTACTCCTCGTTGCCAGAGGATTAACAGCTGTTGCATATTGGGTGAGATGCTGCAGCTCCATTATAAACGGGTAGTAACAATACTGCGCTTTGAGTCACCTCTGGAAATGCCCCGTAATCTCCTTAAGTCAATTGACTTCTCTTCCCTTTGTTTTGAACTCAGCTGGAGGAATGCAGAAGTACTTTTTCAGAGCTTATCTGCAGCTGGGCAAGTCAACAAACAAACATTTGTCGAGTGAGTGAGTGATAAGCAGGGGGGCTCTGGGAGACTGAGTTTACACGACAGCGTGCTGACAGACTCTAAGCACTCCAAAAATCCGCTCGCTCTCTCCCTCCACATACACACAACACACTCCATCCCATCCCCCTTGTTTGAAAAGCACGTTGCAGCCAGCTGAATGCTGGGATAGCTGGCCATAATGCACCATTCCCAGTGCCACTGCAAGTGCTGCAAATGTGGCCACGCCATGCGGTTGCAGCTGTCAGTGTTGACACACTGGAGTACTTTCCCTGAGGCTGTCTATGAAGACGGGTTTAACCCAAAGCACTCTACAGCTGCAAGTGCAGCCAAGCCCTAAGTACTTTCTAAGTCAATTAAACAGACAGCATCCAGGGCAGTGAGATACAAAATACACAGTCTTCCCTTTATCCTGAGAGATCATGTCTAGGGGCAGTGGTAACAAGAGCCTCATCAGTTCTGGAAACCAATACTCCTGGGACAGGCTAGAGCTAAGAAGATCATCAGTATTGTTTCTTGTCTGATCTTCTTCAATATTCTTAGAATAAGAGGAAACAGTAGATATGCAAATGTCAGCCCTCAAGACCAAGGTGTAAGGAATGCATCTGCTTGAGATCCAGGATTCCAGCTCACTGTGGAACAGATGGTTTTGAATTTCTCTTCTCACTGGTAATGAGCAAGTCTGTATCTGGAAATCCCTGTCAGCTGAACAGTGATCGACTGAGTAGCAGAGTTGTCGAAATCTGGTTCAAGACAGACATGCTTTCGTTGTAACTGAGTCTATCAATGTTCCTATAAATTCTAAACTTTGAGTAGTTGTTAAGAGAGGATTTGCCCTTTTTGATCTTGAGCCCAGAATTGAAAACAATTGAAGGATGTATTGAATGTTGTCTAACCTGATGAAAACTTCCCCAAATCAGCCAATTGTCAAGGCATCAGGTAGACTAAAATGCCTCACTTTCTTATATGTGCTGCTACTACAACCAGGCATTTCATAAACACCCTGGAGGCTGTTGGCAAGCTAAAAGACAGTGCTCTGTACTGGTAGTGTGCCTTCTCAACTATGAATTTCAGGTATTTTCTATGGAAGTGTGTGTCTTGCAAATGGAGAGCTGCAAACCAGTCTATAGGATCCAAGATAGGATTATTGAAGCCATGATCACCATTCTATCAAATTTTAAACCTACAGACAAAGGGGTTCAGACATGGCAGGTCAAGAATGGAATGCCAACCTCCTGACTTGCGAGAACTAGAAAACAACCAGAATAGAAACCCTTTCTAGAGATGGAACCTCTTCTCTCTCTCTCCAAGAGCAAGGAGGGATGGTATCTCTTGATCTAACAGTCTCTCAAGACAGGTATCCCTGAAAAGAGATGGGAAAGGTGGGTGGGGAGTAGGAAGCTCCTAGGACTGGATTGCCTAACCTTTCTGTATCATCTCTATGACCACTGATCTCTACTAATCGCACTCCAAGTTCCTTAAAAATAAATCAAGCTATCCCCCCATGGAGTGGGGAAAAAGTAAAGATCCTCTGTCACTGACTCTCAATTTAATCATAAACGGACTGCCTAGAAAATGGCATCAATCTTGCTGAGATTCCAGTTACAATAGGCAAAGCCTTCTCTTATGAAACGTTTGCCTTCTTCTGAGTGGCCTGGTTGGTCTCTGTAGCCTGAAGAAACAGGAGGTTGCCTGAAGTAAGGCTGGTGTTTCAGCTATTTTCTTCTGAGCTCAAGGGGTGTAAATGCACAGGAGTCTAAGCATAGTCTTAGAATCCTTTGAAGAATTAGTGCATAGTTAGTTTTGGCACTGAAAAAGTTCATTCCTTTCAAAAGGAAAAAGTTTACAATGGTATTTTGGACTTCTCTAGAAATCCAAAAGGTTGAAGCCAGGACCAGCACACAGTTTACACTGGTGCCACACACTGCCTGACTCACTGATAGCAACTTGTAAAGAGGTACATGTAGTGATCTAACCTTCTGTGACAATCGCCTTAAGGTCTTCTCTGGCATCCTAGCCAAGAAATCTACAGTTTATGTCACTTGAGATTGTTGTACCTGGAAAGGAGAGATTGGTAATTGCTTATTCTAAGCAGTAAACTAGCTGATAAAGAGCTTTTTCTTCCAAAAAGGTTCAAACTTTTCAGCTCTTTTTCCTTTAGAGTAGATTTTGAAGTCTGCCTCCTCGTTCGTTCTCGACCTACATAACTATTAATAGAAACTAGTGAGAGTAAAAATACTAACTCCTCTCTGGGATTTGATTATCTCTTATTTACTTTTTTCAAAGTTGATGCTGACATTTGCCAGAGCAATTGTGCAGGTTCTAAAAGTCCATCATTTACCAACATAGCAAGTCCTTCAGGTGAAGATGTAGAGGAATCTCCAACACCTCAGCCATTCTGCACAGAATGTCTGGGAAATCTCCGTAGTTATCATGAGGAGAAATTCAGTTGGTGCAACAGTCTTGCCTGGCGGCCAGGAAGAAATGTGTGCAGATATGATATGTCGGTGTTCCTATTCTGAAATCTGCAACTGTAAAGTTTCTGAACAGGAGAGTTGAGCAAGTTATTGCTTGTGAGACCTCAAGGATCCCTGCAGTGAGGGAAATCTAGCTATGGATGGCACAGAAAAGCCAGGTTTCCGTCATGGGGCATGCTCCAGGCTGCCAGTATGGTCAGGAATGAAGACCATACAGGTAATGAGCAGGTAACTAGGGTTGGGTGGGGGGGAACCAAACCTCTCTAATACAGTGGGACCCCGCAATACCGCAACGATTGGGATCCAAAAAATCCCGAGCGCGATAATGACGGGGTTGCAGTATTGCGGGGTTCCGCTGCATCAAAGCAGCGGCCGCCGCCATCGGGAGCCAGCCGCGCACCACACTATAAGCAGATTCGTGCTTATAGCGCGGTGTGCGTATTTCGGGGTCCCACTGTATTTCAGTATGACTCCTAACCCTAGAATTTCCTTCTGAGAAGCAGAGGCCTGTGGGTTGAATATATAGGAGAGTCTTCTACACTATGATCTGAGGCACACTCCTCCTGCAGGAATTTGAGGATGGTGGAACCCTACTTGATGCCAAAGTAGGTCCTGGTACCAACACATATCTTCCACCAATGAAGATGATAGCAGTGGCTCTGCTGGGACAGTCAACTGCACCAGCACTATAAACCTCAGCCAGTATCATCAGTACCAAGAGTAATAAGCTCAAGGTTGTTGGTACCTGCAACGTCGGCACTGGGGCAGAAAACCCCAGTCGTCGGTACTGGAAGCTCAATGGATAGAACCATGAACTCCATACCAAAGTCAAATTAAGACTGAGGTTTAAACTGGAGTTCTAGTATCGGGATCTCTCCAGGTGCCAGAGGGACCCAGATGAGGACTTGAGCTATGCTTTTTAGAAGTGAAGAGGGGATTTGTCCCTCAGTCTTTTAGAAGCTCCTTGGAACAGAGACCCACATTTGTGTTCCTTTGTGGAGCAGTGCTACCCCTTTCTGACAAGGAGGAAGGCTTAGGAGACAGAGCAGCAGAGGATTACTTCAGTGAGGATGCAGGAGCCCTGGAGGCTGAGGCAGAAGAAGTATTGCCTGCCAGGCTGTTTTAGAAGATGATTTTTCAAAACCAAGGTGGGTGAGGTAATATCTTTTATTGGACCTACTTCAGCTGGTGAAAAAGACAAGTTTTGAGCTACAGAGATCTCTTTTTCAGAACCAGTCAGATCTTGCTTCCCTGGGTCTGAAGAAGGTCTCATTGACTTGTTTACAAATGTTTTAAGCAAGCACCTCACAAGCATCTCACTTTTTTGTTTGGAGAACAAATAACAAAAAACATTTCTCAGTGACATGTCCCTTACAAAACCAAAAAAATGTGAATGCCTGTCATTTAGAGAAATAAGTACCTTGCATAATGAATAATACTTAAAACCATGGGATTCTGGTGAGTAATTGAGGCTGAAAAGCCAATAACAGGTGGTTAAAAAGACATTAATCCAAACTAAAACTTATAATAGTTACCCCAACCACTAAGAATCCATCTAACTACACTGAAGGTAATTTTATGCAAATCCACATCTAAATCTCAAGTGCAAGACACAAGGACACTGCTCTTTCAGTTCTATCTTGTAGCCATGGGCCCTGTTCTACTCTTTATACCCTTGATGGAGAGTGGGAGCCACAAGGAAATGTGTGCCACAGGTGCAGCTCAATGGACACTGCTAGCCAGAAGAATCCAGTATAAAGAACATAGGGCACTTGCACACCAGAAGTGGAATACATACAGACAAGGACTCAAAGAACTGAAAGATTAGAGAAGTGAAAATATTTCTCTCTATTTTGTCTGTTAATTTTGTGCATCTGACAGCACCTTGTGTATAGCCAGTTTCCCACTTGCCTGGGTCTCCCACACAGCAGCAGGAGAGAGAAAAAAGAAAGAAGGATTTAAGCAGCTTTCATGCTCCAGGGCATAAGCCATTCTGAAAGGAGTTAGGAACACATTTCCCCAATAATTGTCGACTACAGAATTCTTACATGATGCTCAGAAGCATCTCACGTGGCCAATATCAGAGACTGAAAACTGGAACAGATGGACTACTGGTCTGACCCAGTATAGTAATTCTTATGTTCTACTTCTTTAAAAACAGGAAAATGCAATTGGCAGGGGGACTCATGGGCAGAAATCAAACTAATTTGTGCTCATTCTAATTTTTTTAAATGATTAAGTTTTCCCGTTCACTATGTGCCTTTAAAGACATGCTTGAAAATATCATGTCTTTCCTACTAAAGGAAATACATATTTTTCCCAAAAAAGAATCTGTGTGCACACATCCGTTTATAATATGGCTTGAGGAAGGGGTTTGGTAGCCAGGGGAAATCTCCTGGTTAACATACAAGATTAATTAAAAAATATTCACTGATACAGGGGCTGCAGGAGAAGAAAGATTTCAGTTGTTAAACAAAGACCTTAAATAATATCACATGGCTCTTAGGTTATTTCTGCCAATGGGAGCTGCAGGGGCAGCGCCTGCAGATGGAGAAGCGCACAGGGCTGCCTGGCTGGCATCGCACTTCCATGTAGGAGCTGGAGGGGGGACGTGCCACTGCTTCTGGGAGTTGTGGAGGCAGCGCCTGTGGACGGGGCAGTGCACAGAGCCGTCTGGCCACACCTCCAAGTAGGAGCTGGAGGTGGGACATGCCACTGCTTCTGGGAGCTGCTTGAGGCAAGCGCCGCCTGGAACCTGCACCTCTGACCTCCTCCTGTGCCCCAATCCCCTGCCCCATCCCTGATCTGCCTCCAACTCTCCAAATCACTTGGCCCCAACCTGGAGCACCCTCTTGTACACCAAACCCCTCATTCTCAGCCCCACCCCAGAGCCTGCACCCCCAGCCGGAGCCCTCACACATACACACACCCCCCGCAGCCCAGATCTCTGCCCCAGCCTGGGGCCTCCTCCCACACCCTGAACCCCTCATTTCTGGCCCCGGACTGGAAGCCACACCCCAACCTACTGCCTCAGCCCAGAGACCCCTCCTTCACCCTCCACTCCAAACCCCTCATCTCCAGCCCCACCCCAGAGACCGCACCTCCAGCTGGAGCCGTCATCCTGAACTCCTCATTTCTGGCCCCACCCCAGAGCCCACACCCTCAGCCAGAACCCCCTCTCACATCCCAACCCCCAATTTTGTGAGCACTCATGGCCCGTCATGCAATTTCCATACCCAGATGTGGCCTTCAGACCAAAAAGTTTGCCCTCCCCTGCACTAGAGACTCTATCCCCCACTCACTCATGTTCGGGAACCATTTTAAAATCCTGGTATAAAATGGTTTCTTCATCAATATGAACATGTTTATACCAGAGGGTATCACTGGGGCATAAGCATGGTTTTTACTAAATCACATTTAATTAGCCCTCATGAAATGTGTATGTTTAAATACTGTTATTACACGATATTGCTGTACCTCTTGTCCTGCCCATACCCTTCCATACTGTTTGTTATCCATACAGTACTTCATAGATTTGATTGATTCTAAGGTCAGATGAGACCACTGTAGATCATCTACTCCTATATAGCACAGAACATAGAATTTACCCAAAATAATTCTCAGAGCATATATTTTAGAAAGTCTTCAAATCTTGATTTAAAAACTAGCAATGATGGAGAATCCACCACAATCCTTGGTCAACTGTTATATGATCAGATAAGGCCGATAACAAGGTTTTTGGGGCAGGAACTATGTCTACAGCCTCTGAAAAGTGGTGGCACATTTTTGTTGAAGCTTATAATAATTAATGAGGGGTTTTTACAGTATGTTCATATTTCTATCTTGAGAATGGCTTTAAAGAACAGATTATGTGTAATGCTCCACCAATACCATCCAGCATAACCATGTCCAACCGGCATTTACAGGAATCATTTTTTACACCTATGTTAAAAACAGTTCTCTGTCATGCAGACTTTTATGTGCTGCATGTTGTAGCACGGGGGAGGGGAGAGTACATGGACAGTGTATGCAGTACAGTTCAAAAGTGAAATACTGAGGAACACTTAAATGGAAATGGAAGGTTAAAATTATACATGAGCTAGCGACTTTAGCAGTTATTGTGTTTGTGGAAATGTCAAAATGAAAAGCTGAATAAAAATAAAGTCTGAGCATTTGAGCTTTCTGACAGCAGCACACCATCCCCTTGCTGATTAGTCTCTGGTATTTAAATGATAATTTCACTTTCGTTACATTAAGCCAGTACTGTTTGTGTTAGAGTGGCGTTTTTACAAAGGTCCACGCTTTGGAAATCTTTCCTTTCACAGCAGAGTGAGCACCAGAGTTCAAGATATTTACATAATACAAGGGTCACCGCACACTCAAAGGAGAAAAAGCTACTTTTACCCAACTGCTTTTCTACAGCCTCCCCAAACCACTTGTAAGAAATATAGCAGTAATGGGCAATAATGTGTCTGATGCACTGGTTCCCTCCAGGGTTGGAAAATGGGGATTTTGGCTACTCACAGAGGATCCGCTATGGAAGAGACAACATGCGCACACGTTTCTATTCTTAATAGAGGAAAAGTTTGTCCAACACCTGAATAAGGCACTTCAGACGTGATCTATGACATTCTGATTTTACACACCTACGAACAGAGGAATTCATTGGGGTCAGACTGTGCTGTATTTGATGTGGACCAATGTCCCTTAGGAACTAGGAGAGACCAAACTATTTCATTTGTGATCAAAAATTTGAAGCCAGATCTCCAGAGGTGAAATGCTGATAAATGAACCCACTAGAGTACCTAATCCCCCTTTGGCCCTAATGCTTTCCAAAACCTCATTCTGATCACTGTAAAAACCAGAGACTTTAGGCTTTGATCTGCCCGAGTGACATTTTTTTCCTTCAAAAGCCAAAGGCATCCCACAAAGAACAGCTAAATTCCAGGCTACCAGAGACAAAGCGAAGAATGATGTGACTTCCAGCACGAGATGACAGACTGACTAAGATGGAAAAGGCTTGGAGCAATTCTTCAGCAGATGCAGCATGCCACATTCTGTACATGATGGCTACTTCCAAGATCTCTCCATATTTAGAATGGCGGCCTCAGCAGAAAGGATAGAACCACAGTAAGACAACTGCAAGTTTCAGGAGGGAATTAATTCTATGTGAGGGATCTAGAGACAACTTCCTACCTTAGAGCTGTCCAAACATTTCTGTCACAAAGATTTTAAGTTCCTCCAGTTCAATTCCAACTCTTCAGGCTCCTCCTGACTCCAACTTGCATAACAGCATGGTGCGGTCTTGATTTTTTAAGTGCAGGTAGATGGATGGCATGGTCATTATTAACCCGGGCTGTGATCAATCTGGTATAGACGTGGCTGACTTGCTCATCATATGGTGTGTCTTGGGAAAATTTCTAACCTGGCAGTGCCCATCCCTCTCCAGGGAGCCCCCTTTTAGTTGCCTCCTACGACATGCTGGAGGAGTAGTGGGCCTATTCTTTCCCGGACCCACAGGGGAATACAAATATTATATTTTATAGTTAACTAAAAGTGTGTGCTCATGAGAAAAGAGAGCATAAAATGCTCATTCCATGGGGTTTACGGCTGAGTCTTTGCAAGTGCAACGAGGTAATTTAACAAAAATAGTAGTGATAGCTTTTAAATTGTTCCCATACATGTTGTATTTGTTTTTTTTATTTTCTGTACCCAGGGATTTCCCACTGTGATGTGACAGCTTGTTGTAGGTGGGGAGTCTTGTCAACAGCGGCAAGGCACATTACAATATGTTCACAGATCGTAAATTACTGTTAATTACAGACATATTACATGCATTATATGAAGTTTCCACTGCCACTACTGTAGTAACCTGTCTTCTTCCCCAATTAGAGCCACTTAGCTCTGAAACAGAGTGGTCACCATAACCTCAACTAAAGAAAGAGGTCAAAGAAACATAGACATTGCCATTCAAAATCAGACCAGTGGTCCATTCTCTGACAGTAGCCCTTATCAGATGTTTCAGAGAGAGGTGCATTAATCCCTAAATGCATAAGTATGGAACGATCAGCCCCGAGGGGAAGTTTCTTCCTAACATCAAGTAGTTAGGGGTTGCATTTAACATGAGAGTTTATAGCACTTTTGTTAGTTTGACTAAATAAATTGAAGATGGTCTCCTTATCCACATAAATTGAATCATGCAAAACTCTTGGTCTCAATATTTTGTGGCAATGAGTTCCACAAGTTAATTACACATTTCCACCTATTAATTTAGCTCTTTAGTTTTACTGAACTTTCCCTTATTCTAGTTTCATTATGTCCGTGTGGAATTCCTCCATCTTTTCATCTTGATTAACCTTAAACGGCCAGGGATACAACCCCATGCTCTGAGTATCCCTAGCCTGAAGATGGGAGTGGAGGACAAGGGGATGTATCATTTGATGATTGATTGTTCTGTTCATTCCCTCTGAAGAACCTGGCATTGGTCACTGTCAGGTGACTGGGATAGATGGATCAATGGTCTAACCCAGCATGGCCGTTCTTACATTCTTCAATTTGACTCAGAAAATGTTTCCACTTCCTTGTTCATCCCTTTTTCCAAACTATTAATGGATATAGTAAACACACCCCAACCTAGTACAATAACCTACTGTTCAATTTTTTGCCATGTAATAAAGTTGACTGTTTATTCCTGTTGTTTGTCTTTTGTCTCTTAACCAGTTTCTGAGCCACAAAAGTACTCTACCTTTCGCCTCAAATACATAGCTTCATGACAATACTTGTGAGGGCCTTTGACAAAAGCTGTCTAGGTCCCTTTATTTATTCATTTGATGACATAAAACATTCTAATAGATTAGGGAAGCACAATTTTCCTTTACAGAAACCTTCTTTCTATTATACATTAATTTAAGTACTATTCTTACACCTACTGTTTCAACTGGTCTGTGATGTCCAGGACCATCCCTTACATTTTCTTTAAAAACAAATACAATGGCTGCATTCCACCCCTTTCAGTACAGTTCATTATAATGAGGTTGTTGCATAGTTGTTAGAAAGGAGGGAAACGGTTGAACTGTATTCTCAAATTGACACTCATTTTTCATCCAAAACTAGAGTACAAACAAGATTGCATGGTATTTTACATAAATATTATACACAAAATATTATCTACAAGCACCAAAAGCACCAAAAGCCCTATAACAGTTTAATACTCCTCCTAGTATTTTAAATACAGAGAGTGGGAGTATGTTTGAGTAATTCCAAGGGCAGCTGCTACAATTTTGACTTGCCAGGCAGAACATGATGGCCTCCAGCTTTAGCAAAGTCATCACATGAGCACAATTATACAAGAAATGTATTTATTTTTATTGGAAGCCACTTATGGACATTCATAGAAAGGCAGATTGCTGCCTTGTGGGAGAGGAGGAGATTATGAGACTTCATTCATGGTTGCAAAGTACATTCAGAGCTCTGGATGGAAGAAAATTTGGTATAGCCTAGTGTAGTTACCAGGATTTAAAGTGAAAGATGCCCAACTCCTATGCTCTCCTCCCTTTCCTACACTGCAAAAGAAACTCTGATCCACAATCAAGAAACATGATTCCCTTTTCCTGCCTCCCCACTACAAAAGGGGAACCTGGCTAGAAAGGATTCCAGTATTCAGTACTGCACCTGTGTAGTTCTAAATTACAATTGTGCTAACCAGTGTGCTAAACAGAGACACCTGCCACTTAATTAGATCCTTTCTTAGAGGAAAATGCACACACCCACACACTTGTGCCTCTCCTTAATTGGTTTCAGATATTGCAGAAAACTAGTCCCCAAGATCTGTCAGCCAGCCAGTACACAGATGTTTCAGGAAAAAAACCAGATCAGAACTAATAGGTTCACTTGTTTGGCTCTAGGTGACAGGTCAGCAGTTTGGTGTCTGCCGCCTGCAACTGGCAGGCTCCACAGAAAGTGAAAATGTTCCTTAAGCGCTTGCTGAATTCTGTCAAACCTGCGCTTCTCTTTATACGCTTGGACACCAAGCAGGCAAAGCAGCCCTAATGCAATATCTCTGCTAAAGCTAGCCAACCCGTGTCCTGTGATTTGAAGATCACAGGATCTTTCCCTATTGCCTCATTTACTCAGTTAAACCAAGAATTCCTTCAATACAAAACTAAATCCACTGGTACCCCTTTCATTTAACTCAGAGGGCTCTCTCAGCACACTAAAAGGGTCGTCACTACAGAAAGGGCCATTCCAGTCCTAAATGTTTCTTGCAGAGAGCGTCGCTGCTGAATTAAACACCAGACACTGAGATGGGATGGCTTCAGTCCAAAGTAAATGCACAGATTAGAAATGATGGGGATAATCAATCCCAAGACCTTCCTGGGACATCATGCTCCAATGCTGACTGAGGCCTTCTCCTCCACCTGGCTTTCAGTTTTTAAGAATTAGCTCTTCAACTCACCTCCATTCCTCTCCCTGACACCTTTCATATGTTTCTTGTCTTATACTGTAAATACTTTCAGCAAAGACCTCTCTTCCTATGTGTTTGTATAGGACCTAGATCAATAGGGCCCAAATTCTGACTGGGACCTCTGAGCATTATCACAGTACATTAAACAACACGACACTTCTCATTTGATATAAATATACAGTGTTCCCTCATCTCTCTCTACCAACAATTTATCCCTCATCCCATCTGACTACACAAACAGGCTATGACCACTGCTCCCTCCAGAGTCAGCCAGGCATGGAGATAGAAAGAAGGAAAAGAATCCTGGAGAGCAATGCAAAACACTCCACTGCCCTCTGATTCCTGGGCTAAGCAGGCAGACTTCTCTCACAGGACAGCAAAGACCATGAAACGAGGCACCACCAATAAACCACATGGCAGTATTGATAGCTATGGGTCGGCCGCAAATCTGAATCCTAGTTAGCTAGAGAGAAGTTTGTATAAGCCTAAACTGTTCCCACTTCATTGCTCCAGTCAGTCCTCCAATGTCATAATCCTCCACAGCTTTAAAAGAGTCATTCTACTGCACAGACACAGATCTGTAGGATTATCCTACCTGCGGTGCTCAGATTCAGAAATCAGTGCCACCAATTTAAAAGTAAAACAAAACACAACTCTCTGCTTTTTTCTCTCTGCACCAGTCCTCTTCAAAGAGAGAGATTTCTGGAATGATCAGAACCCTAAAGTTCCTGTGGCACCCCTGTCCCCTAATCTGACTGTAGGAATGGGCATAATCTTCCAGGAGTCTTCCATATACTAATCTCGTGGCTTTGAGAACATACATGAGGTCACTTCAGAACTAACCATACCAGCAGCAACAGATGAGAACATTTTAGTAGCCAGCCTATCTTGGGCTGTGCCTCTTTTTTCAAACAAGCCACCTAAAGCACATCACCTTTATTCTAGTGCTGAACTATAGCAACCAGCATTCTGGGATGGATCTGGCAGTGAAAGGCACTAAGCTATGAATGGTTTATCAGTAGCTGAAGACAACAGCAGCTGAATAGAGACAAGAAGAGGCAGGTACAAGAGTGAGCTGCAAGATGAGCTATAAACGTATTTAGATTAGAACTGTGGTTTTCAATCTTTTTTAATGTGCAGACCCTAAAAATTTCAAATGGAGGTACAGACCCCTTGGGAAATCTTAGTCTGCACATGCAGACTACAGCTTAAAAACCACTGTTCTATGGTAACAACCACCTTTCGTGGATCCCTTAGACATGGTCAGAAGGTTCCCAGGGGTCCACAGACCACAGGTTGAAAATCACTGGATTAGAAGATTTACAGGGCAGGGATCTTGTCTACGCATTTGTTAAGGGCCTCATAAGTTCTGAGCATTATATAAACAAAAAACAATGGGAAGGAAAGAATGGATGATTAAATTTAAAACAACATTTCCTTCTTAAGGATATATCTATGGACTTAACAGTGAAGAAGAAGAGAACTAGACTGAGAAGAGAAAAAGGACAGGAAGAAAAAGCGGGTTGCTGAGATGGGTGAGAAACCAAGATATGTACTGCACTCTGTCACTAGAGAAACTGCGTGTGAATCTCTGTCCATGTTCAGAATAGCTGCAACAAACAGGAACTCTGCTAGACATACACATAGAGAAAGTGATCATACTTTCATATTTTAAAACATTTGATTTTAACAAGCCAACAACTTTAATTAGACTAATGCCTGATCTTTTTACGGTGCCCAATGGATGGCTGTACAGGAGTCAGAGCAACACAGGATCTTAGCCAAAAGGCAATGGAGTGAAATCAACTTTATTCTGATACAAGAAGAGAAAGTGTGCCATCTAGTGGGCAGTTCCTCTCATTAACATCAAAATTAACTGCATTTCTTTTTTACACACCCAGAAAGCGTATTCCTTCCCTTTCAGAAACACTATTTTTCCACAAAAATAAGTTCTTGCCTGACATTTGCAAGGTTTATTTACAATAGAAGGCATCTCTGAAGTTATGGTGCCCTATGGCAATGGAAATATTCACTGAATATTATAAAAGTTTTGTACTGGTGCCCCTCACTAAGTTCTTCTCTGAAAATAACCAACTACCCAGTTACTCAACCCACAAGGATCTGTAAAAATCTACTGTCAGTGTGCCACAGGGAGAGAGACAGAATAAGAGGAACACACATTACTGACACAGAACAATAGAATCACAGCTCATTCCTAGCAATCAAGAGTTACAATAGTTTATATCAGCGACCAGTGCCTCTTCTAAAGAGAGTAGCCTGCAGAGCAAAATAAAGAGGCTAATACACTTAATACACAGCAAGTAAATTTATTCTGCAGATGAAAACTAATATTGCAGAAGAACTGTAGATTTGGGATAACTGAAAGCTTAGCATCCCTGGGAATCCATGACAAAGTAAATATAAAGGGGCACAGAAAATACTGACTACATCACTCTTAACGAAGAATCAGAGTCTAGTAAATTTGAAAGTGGACAGCATTAGGATATGAATATAGAGGAACCCTTGGTCAAATGTATACAATACTGCAGACAGCTTCATGATTTGGGTACAAGTGGACTGTAACAGATAGAATGCCATGTGCAATTTTGTGATCTGGGTATGGAGGGGCGCAATTTATAAGTCCATCATACTGGTAAACTGTTGAAGTTGTGCTTGCATAATATATAGGGTATAATTAAAAACAGCATGTTCTGTTCTTACCACCATAAGAGTAGGGAGAACTTTGAAGAAGATGAAAAGGAGCAGTGGAAGGACAAGACAAAACAATTCAAGGTTAGGAGACAATGTTAGCCAGTCTTCTATAATTTCTACTGTTTAGGTGAGGGGGAAATCACAGGTTTCAAAGATGGAACCGACTCCCATCACCTGCTTGAGATAGCAACAATTCAGAACTTGTGGTCATTGGACTACAGTACAGTGAGACCAACCTTTGAATAAGGTATCCACTTTTTGCACTTTTCATAGTTTATTTCCACCAAAGTTGCAGTTCTAGAAGACAACCACCAAATCTCCCATAAAACTCCCCCAAAAGGTAAGCACAGAGATGTTTGGCCTTAACACTCCAAGAAGATTCCCCCTCCCCTTCCAAATAGTATTAGATAAAATTACACACCAAAAGCCCTGTTCATAAATTAATCTGACAGGGAACCTTCAGGGACCACGCAATCAGCGAACAAAAGCTATTGCGAGCAGACACAGAAGAAAAGCCCTGGAGAACAGCTGGAGGAAATGAGAAACCATCCTCCTCCAGAAAGACAGAGGCTGTGCGTTCTTCCCCTGCATTCCATGTATAAATGGAGAAACTAATAAGAAGAGATACAAGGACATAATGCATTCCCTTTCTTCCTGCTTATCTAGTTATTAGCAGACAGAAATCACATTGCACTGGCTCTTCAGGATAACCATCCAACTGTTCCCATTCTCTCCCACTCACTGTTTGCCAATTAACTTTCCTCAAGCTTTCAGAAGAGGTACGCTCCAGGAATATGATTGGGACAATGATCTCCTTTTATACTTGTTCTCGTATTCCTGGCTGAAATGAACATAATTCATGCTGAAAGGAGCCTGGATAAAAAACTCGCCCCAATTCCACTTGGTGCAATCACATGCAAAAGGTGATTTTCTTGAGAGCAATTTGTTCTTCCGTACAAAGAAACACCCTTAATACTGCTAAACAATGCAGCACAATCAAAAACCTCACTAACACTTTGCATCGAATATTCTGATTTTAAATGATTTTATCAGACTTCAGCAGGAAGAGTCACTTGGCTCCATTTCCTTCCCACTGTGAAATTACCTCATTAAACCTTTAACAGCTTGACATAAGTAAAAGCTTCCATACCACTGCCTGGCAGAGAGAAAGTTTGATGGGAGGAACTCAGTACTTCACTCTCCTGCAAGTCTGAACATATGCATCCTGAGCAGAGGCAGGAGACAGTCTCAGCAGTGCTATCTACCTATGTGCATTACGGAAGAGGGAGCTCATCACACACTGAGCACCACAAAAAATTATGAGAAAACTAAGGGGACATTGCTTGTGAGAGCCAATCCTCTTTTACCTAAAGTAGAACGCACCCAATATAGAATCCCAAATCCAAACAAGGCTGGGCCCAAATTATGCCATCATTTTTCATGCACAATTTCCTCTGTATTTGTTTGTTGTGCAGCTGCAATTGATGGTATAAGGACAGGGGCCCGAGTGGGGAAGTTCAATCTGGGGTAAAAGTTGCAGGTCAAGCCTAATTCTTATCTAAAGCACAGCTCTCAACGCAAGGATGCACAAAGAAAAGCAGTTCTTTTAGGCAAAACATCTCTCTTCCCACCAATATGCACAATCACACTTGAAACATTAAGAGAGCCACAGCCCTTGCAAAAGTGACACCTGAGCATGACCCTAATTTCATGGATTACTTTTCTTGCAGAGCAGCTGCTATCCCTGGGAAGAAGATGCAGCCTACCCCACTCTTTGGTTATATCACAGACAAATTAGAAGAGCCAGAACTGTGATTTAGTTTGATGCTAAAAGATTGAACTAAATCACAATCTCTGTATCTACAGCAGCGATTCTCAAACTGTAGTTTGGGACCCCCAAGTGGGTTGCGACCCCACACAATAGGGTTGCCAGGGCAAGCATTAGACTTGCTGGGACCCGGGGCTGGAGCTGAAGCCCAAGCTCCATCACCACCCAGGGGGGCAGGGCTCAGGCTGTGGCCCCTTCTCCCGCCAGCGGGGCTTGGACTCTGCTCCCCCACCCCCTTACCCCAGGATCATGTAGTAACTTTGTTATCAGAAGGGGGGTATCAGTGCAATGAAGTCTGAGAACTCCTGATCTACAGTGTGACAAGCCAGCCCTCTCTTTGACTAGTGTTTCAGTCATTTCATTGTCCCTAGAGAAATTTTCTCAGCACCAGAAGTGAAAAATGTGTATTACACGTCTACCATCATATAAAATACAGGATAATACGAGAAAGGGCTGTTAAGTTACTACTTTGGAAAACAACATGTCAGGTCAATCTAATGCAACATTCCTGAGATTTCATTACAGGAATTCTATTTACAATAATAAATATATGGAGATACACCTATCTCATAGAACTGGAAAGACCTTGAAAGGTCATCAAGCCCAGTCCCCTGCCTACACTAGCAAGACCAAGGACTGTCCCCCGACAGATTTTTGAAACACTCCACGCTTAATATGGTCACACTAACTCAATTTCTTCTAAATATTAATGTAATTATATGCAAAAAGTTTAGAGAACTAAGAGCTGACCCAGTTCCTCACTGTCTCAAACAAAGTGGGCCAGGATGTTAATCACCAGTTCACAAGTTAATTCCAACAAAAATACTTATGACTGTTTGTATTTAACGAGACACAATCATGTATACTTTACAGCAGTGAGAGAGAGGAGTACCAACAGACAAGTTTGCACACAGGAGGACAGACAAGGTGGACAGCCTGACAAGCTTAAGCCATCAAGATCACTAAGAAGTAAAGCAAGTGGAACAGAAGGTTTAACTCCATCAGCACCTACCTGATATTTAAGCCAGTGCTCTCATCTAGTTTTTCCCAGCTTTTCAACTTTTCCAGAAGTTTCTAGGGAGAAGACAAAAGAAGCCATTAAAGAAACCCAAATGAGTGTTCTTACATCTCAACTCCTATGGCTGCATTCCTTCCACCTTAGCCTTTTCCACTTTCTTCCTGTGGACTTTATCATCTATGCATGGCCCAGCACTGCTGGAACATTATTCTGTGTACCCAAGACACTATTAACAGCAGCATTAATCTTCCCAACCGCCAGTTACATGGAACAATGTACCATTTCTGAGCCACCCATTATCTATCCTTGTGAATTAACCGCCACCGTACTAGATCCTGTTACTGCAAAGACCAAAGAAATTAAAGCGGTATCCAAACACGCCAAATCTATACCAGCTGCTGTGCCCATTTCTCCTCCCTCACCATAGGGATATGCATCACAACTCTCCATGCTTTCAATCCCACTACCAGATTGGACTGCCCAAGTCAGATCTAGGACTTAGACTAGCTCTGCACCACAACAGTTCTCATGACCAGGTAATCATCTTGAAAAATCATTTTACCTTTGACAGAGGGTGGGGTGAAAAGGGTGCTGCTGGAGACACCAAGACAAAAAAATCAATTGTATTGATACAAGACTGAACGTGGCCCCTTCTCCCAGCAGCACTGACCTAAGGGTATACTACAGGCTCCCATTATGTGTCTATCATACATCAACACCTCTGGGAAGCACTCAGAAACCAAAAGGGCATTCATAGGTGGGGTAAGGTGAAAGGCAGATGCCACAATGAAGATGGGCTGCTACTTGGAGTAGTCTTTAAGATGAACAATGGAGAAATTTTTGTTCTTCTCTCATTATGAACACTCCCCTCATATAGGTATTCTACGTCTTAGTCTACATATTGGAGTTGGGCCCTATGAACTATGAACCACAGCAATCACTGTCTATGCCAGGCCTGCACAACATAGGGCCCGTGGGCCACATGCGTCCCGAACGGGCTCACTGCCTGGCCCGCGGGAGGTGAGCAGCGGCAGGGCAAGGCAACAGAGCCGGGCAGGAGCAGGGAGCCGGCAAGTCAGCCCGCGGGAGAAGGGTGAGCTGCTGGGGAGTGGGGCTGAGGACTGAGCAGGGCTGGGGAGATTAGCCCGGGGGAGGGGAAATGTGCAGGTCAGCTTGTTCAGAAGCTGCGAGCCAGCACGGTGGAAAGGTGAGCTGGTCCCGCGGTGCTGGGGTCCAGAGGGAAGAAGGGGGGAGTGGTACAGGTCTGAGTGTTCAGAAGCTGTGAGCCAGCACGGGGGGAAGGTGTTCTGGTCCTGAGGTGTTGAGGGCCGGGGGGATGCAGGTCAGCATGGTAGGAAGGGGGGCCAAGTGGGCAGAAGCCCCCTCTGCCCCCAACATTTCTGTGACTGCTGAGTTGCACAGCCGGGCAGAAAACAGAAAGTGTGGCTCAGCTCCCTGGAATTTGCAGCTGGACACCACCTTCTGGGTGCTAGTGCTGGTTGAGCTCCCTCCTGTGTGCTGAGGGCAGGGGGAAAGAGGCAGTGGGGAAGGAACGGGTGGGGTGGGGAAGGGACATGGGATTGGGAAGAGAAGGGAGTGGGGGAAGCAGGGGCAGGGGGAAAGGCAGTGGGGAAGGAAGGGGTGGGATGGGGAGATGAGCCATGAGGAAGAGAAGGGGATGGGGGAAGTGGGGGCCCAGCATGCAGATCCCCTTGGCAGCAGCTGGGGCTCCCCTCTTAAGGAGGTCCATCATACCCTCATCCCGACAAGCCCCACCTCCCCTGCATTTGTACCATCCTGATGAGCCCCCCCAAGACACTCTCCCCACTGAGCCCCAACCACCTGCACCTGGACCCCACCCAAATGAACCCCACCTCCCCTGCACCCAACCCCTCCCCTGACCTACCACTTTCACTTGGTCCCCCCTGCAGATTCCCATTACCTCTGCCCCACAAAGAACCCACATACCACCCCCCCCATGGAACCCTCTTACACCCCCCCCAAACCCTCTTTCCCCCATCTGGATCCCCCCACACTAAGTCCCACTGCACTTGGATCCCGCTGCCAGGCTGAGCATCCCTGCCCACATCTGGTGTGCCTGCTGCAAAAGAGGCAGGGCCCCAGGGTGTTTCTGTGGCAGGCACAGCTCTTGTGCTGTGGCACAAGGGGGTGCTGGGCAGTGGGGGAGATCTGCGTGTGTCAGGGCACTGCTCAGTGGGGGCCTGTGTGGGGCATTGTTTAGTTGTGGTAGTGGGGCTGTGGAGAAGGGCAATGAGACGGAGGATAAATCTGTGTGTATTGGGAAATTAGTGAGTGGGGAGTTCTGTGTGAGGTGCTGGAATAATGCCGCCGCGTGGCAGCTGTGGGTTGGATGGGGCGTGGGAGTCCCGGGGGTCTGTCTAGGTGCAGGGGTGTGGATAAGGGTCAGGGCAACAGGGAACGAGGCAGGTTGGGAGTCCCAGGGGTCTGCCTGGGGGCGAGGGTGTGGATTAGGATAGGAGCAGTCAGGGGACAGGTAGCGTCCTAGGGGGGCAGTTAGGGTGGGGGGAGTCTCAGGAGAAGACAGTCAGGGGTCAAGGAGCAGGGAGGCTTAGATAAGGGGTGGGGTCCTGGGGGACAGTCAGGGGATAAGGAGCAGGGGGGGGTTGGGGTTTTGGGGGGGAGTGGGAGGGAGTGGATGGAGGCGGGGTGAGGGCGGAGCTTTTTGGCCCGCAGCTGTTTTTTTTCAGCTGGTCTATACTCTCACTATGTCTAGAGGAAGATAAGAACATAAGAATGGCCATACTGGGTCAGACCAAAGGTCCATCCAGCCCAGCATCCTGTCTACTGACAGTGGCCAATGCCAGATGTCCTGGAGTGAGTGAACCTAACAGGTAATGATCAAGTGATCTCTCCACTGCTGTCCATCACACCCCTCTGACAAACAGAGGTTAGGGACACCACTCCTTACCCATCTTGGCTAACAGCCATTAATGGACTTAACCTCCATGAATTTCTTCAGCTCTCTTTTAAATCCTGTTATAGTCCTAGCGCACAAACCGCAGTACGCTGGGGCTCTTTTAAACCTTGTTATAGTACTAGCCCACAAACTGCAGTACATTTCCTCCAGCCCTAAAGGCCTACTTCAAGCAAAATCAGAAGCCCCAATTCCACTCACCTCATTCTCCAATTCGAGGGTCACTAGATCTGCCTGAACCTTCTCATAGCGCTCCAGTTTCCTCTGGAGACCTTCCACCTCCTCTCTGAGTAACCCATTGTTTTCCTTCATTTCCCTGAGAAAAAGAGAAAGGGCAAAGCCATTAAAAAGTCACCACAGCAACTTGATTCTCCTGTGCAAACTCCTGGATACACACACAATTACAGGGAAGCACAAGGCATTGAAAAAGCTATTATGACACTAAGCCAAAGTGATAACCTTCTATAACCTTTCCTACAAAGTGACTGTAACACAGGAGGCAGTGTTCACTGGTCTGAGTTTTCCCACTCCAAAATGCTCTGAGTTATGTCCAAACATATTAAAATTTCATACCTGCTTTACTGACTGTACAAAAACAGAATTTAAAGTAACGCAACAGCCTTGACATTATGATCCAAAGTTAATATGAATGCAGGTTTGAAACTCAGCAAGTAGGGAAACAGGCAAGAGTTAGTGCTCTTGTCCATTTACTGATAGTAAGATTTCTTCAGCCCTGAGTTTATTTTAATATAGGTTTTGTGGGGGTATATTAGTCAGTCCAACGGTGTCAAAAATAAGACCACTAATCTTTCAATGTGCTTCTGTTTCCACTCTGCTACGATACATTTCACCTTTCCAAACACACAGAGTATTGTATAGAGGCACTTGGAGAGTTTCCATGATAAATGGTCATTGAATGGTGACAGTCCACATAAATCAAGAGCAAAGTCAAAGGAGACTGCTTCGACTCCAGTCTTCTAAACTGTGGTGAAGGGAAGCTGGCAAGATCAGATACTCATGTACTTCAGACTTTTTGTCCATTTATTTACACAGAGATCGAAATTAAACTCTCGTGATAACAGCATATCAAAGTAATTCCAGGTTACTCCATAACAGAGGACAACTGAGTTTCAAAATTCTTCAGTACTTTGGAATCCTACAGAACAGATTCTAAAAGAGGCAGCACCCGTCTCAAAATGATACACTGGCACAACAATGTCTTCAGAACATTAGTGGAAACGCTGACTGACTGGTAACAAAATAAGAATTTAAAATCTTTGCCAAGATATTACAGGGACAGACGTTAGAAATGTCATGAGATTGGAGAGGGAGCCCATCACAAATCCCACATAGAAAGGATTTGTTATCAGCAAGTATGGTTAGTATCAGATCCCTCTCCGATCTCCTCTTTACCATGCACAATGGTCCCTTTGATCCAAGCTAGAAGGTAAATAAGTCTCACCTTCCAAAATGACCAATCTTCATTTCATGATCCCCTGACCCTGTGCAAAAGGAGATTATCCAGAACCCTCCAAATCGCAATAACTAGTAGCCATTACAACACTGGCTCAACCTCAGATACAGTAGATACAGAAACCTTTAAACTTCCTTCCACATCATCCTATCTGGAAATTTCCATTCTATATAATGCACTACACTGCAAAGCACCCACGTCAGAAAAAGACAGCTATAGAAGGATAGACAACAGCAGAAGATAGCCATTTTTGATACATGCCCCATATTGAAGGCACATCTCTTCTTCTCACCTGAAGTAGGCATTATCCTCCCTGAGCTGGAGCAGTTCCCGCTCCATCTTTGGGAATCGGGCCAGCTCTGCTTTCATGTTCTTCACAACTGCAGCATCTTGTTCCTGCAAGGAGAGCTTCTGCTCCAGATCCTGGAAGGTATGTGACGGATGACATGAGAACAAGACAACAATTGAGTTTAGCTCAGAAAAGCTCAGAGCTCTCTCTCCACTGGACTGCTAATCCTGTCTCTATCCTTACATTAACTCCAACATGCATTAGAAATGGGTTCCGTTAACATTTAAAAGGACATCTGCCCTTCCTTTTACATGTCAATTCCCTATATGTCAAGGAATAATAAGCCAAAGATCATCTCTTCTCATCTACCATATATGAGAAATAAGTACTGTGATGGACTTGTTAGGAGTGGACAGAACAGACACCCGCAACGGAGACAGAGGGTAACAAGCAGTCCACACCTTCTTTTTGTTGGCGTAACCCCACACAGTGGTTTTTCCAGCAAACTAAGCATTTATTTAGAGCAATACTGCAGTTTGTTGTCCTCTTTCCCCACCTCCACTTCCAGTCCCTCTGCCTGCTGTAGAAGTTTCTATCGATGCATCCATGTAGAATTGGCAATGCTGCTGCCCTTCAATCTTGTTCTATTCAATGCCAACTAAAGGAAATGCCACAATCAGCATTCCCTCAAAGCCAAGCTTAATTCTCTCCATCTGTTTTTCTCTCTCTACTGCCTCCTATTGCCACAGAGGAGCATCACTCCGAACTGGCCAGAAGTTAGTTTGGCAGGACAGAGGGCACCTCCATACTTCCCCCAACAAGTCAACCTACAATCAAAAGTGTTGCAGCTAACTCTACTTTGTGTGCATATATAAAAGCCTACCCTGAATCCAGTGGAAAGATTTTCCCAGGAACAGGAACTGAGCTCAGAGTTGCAAGGCTCACCGTCTGCCATGAAAAAGCAAACGTCTAATGTTGTGCTAGAGCCCCGAGCGACCAGACAAGACCAGGCTGAGCCTGCATTCGAACAGCCTGTTATATAAGAATGCAAAGCAGTTATCTACACAGAAAGGATCCGTATAGCTTCTGACCAGCTGGACTAATACAGAAAAGACAAAGAGTGTTATATTAAAGTGCTGATTATTATAGACTGTGTAATCCATCCTTCTAATTTCTGTACCTTGAAATCTGAATTTAGGCAACTTCAGCTCTACCCCCGCTAACAGGCAAGTCATTTATATGACAGAGCGGCTCTCAGTTTCTGTAAGGGTAACTTTTTCAGATACTTTTCCTATGTACAAACAAAACGCAGACACTCAGCATGGGTCTCACACTCTCACCTTAATTTTCTGCTCGTGTTCTGCCAACAGAGACTGGCTTGCTTGCAGCAACTGGATTTGCTGGTTGGCCTCCTGACATTTTCTGTTTTATGCAAATATAAGAGCTTCATTTACATACAAGAATCAATTGATGGAACAATCTATTCTAGACATAGAGATATATTAGAGGCACACACTTATTCAAGCGTAATTTACCCCCACGACCAAGGACTGTTGTGATGAAAAAGCAAGAACTGCCCCTCAGGACCTTTCTTTAAGGTTCTGGGGCAACTGAAACATTCAGTGTGAAGACACATTACCTCTACTTAGGAAAACAGAAATATT
Source organism: Dermatemys mawii (assembly GCA_007922305.1). Lineage (NCBI taxonomy): Eukaryota > Metazoa > Chordata > Testudines > Dermatemydidae > Dermatemys > Dermatemys mawii. The sequence goes on along the minus strand of ML677381.1, from coordinate 10,108,826 downwards.
CATATTTATAAAAAATACTGACTCCATATATCCATAGAAATCCGCACAATCAAGTTTCCCCATGCCCATACCAACAAATACATGAGTATATTACATAAAGAAAGAGTCATTTAAATGGTGGTGCTAAAAAGGAGTGTTGGTACATGGAGCTGAAAGGGGAGGATGCAACAGGCAGACACACACACACACACACCTCATCAGATCTTCTAATCACCCCTCAACTACACAGAGTACAAAATCAAGTATCTTCATGAATATGAGAAGTAAGGGAAGTTTTAAGATTGGATGTTTATTTACTAAAGGAGAATTAAATTGCTGCTCAGAGCTAGTTTCCGGCAAATTTTATAACCTACGCATCCAGATCAAAAAAGCCCCTTGAACAGCAAAAATAAAAAGGTGTTGAATGTCTTCTGAGTGAAGCAGCTGTGAAAGACTGAAGGTTTGCTTCTTCCTAGCAGTTGTTGATCTTCTACTCACTTGTGATGCACATCCAGCTGTTCCATCAGTTCCTGCTTCTGAGATTCCTGGCTTGTCATTTGCATCTCCTGATTCATCAAACTCCACTGCAACTCAGATATTTTCCCCTTCAATACGCTGATCATCTGGATTCACCGAAAGAAGGGGAAGAATAAACAACACACAAATAGACCAATGGACCTCCAGGCTGAACATTATGGAATGCAAACTGCTGAGATCAAACAACTGACTAATGTGAAACACTGAATCTGGAAATAATTCACAATAAGACCTGCAAACTCACCTTAGAACAGAGTCAAAGAAAATTCTTTACTCTCTTTCATCTGCCACCCAAATTGACATCTCCATTTATTCATTAAGTGTATGACCTGAAACTGGTATGCAAAAATCAAACCTCACAAGAGTATCAATCTTACATTTGACAATTATCTCATCACCACCATGTCAACATACTCCTAAGCAGTGAGGTTTCAAAATAGAGACCCGCAAATGTTCAACGAGCCAAGTAATAGCAGAGAAGTCTTCAGCAGAGGTCTAGCTACCATGGTGACTGGCACAAGGAACAAATATGGCCAAGACAATAATCATAGCAGCACTTGCCGTTACACATTTATTAAGCTACTAGGTTCAGCTCTTCCTCTCTCAGATTGAGTCAGAACACACCCACAGAGGGACAAACATCAGTACTACCAAGTACAAAATGACTAACCTTATGTAGCAAATATAGACAGCAAAGCAAAGGAAGAAACTTTCACAAAGTTGAAGAATAAGCCACATTGGCTTGAATAACCATTATTCACCTGACCCTCCCTCCCACCGTTAGATGCATTAAAAAGACAAGATCCCTGTCCCAAATTAGAGGGATGTGGGGATAAAAGTGGCATAGAAAAAGGTCAGTTGCAGGGACTCCACATTATTGGTTTAGTTTTCCTTCCAACCTCCAGCAGTTTCTTCCTATTTTTATTGCCACAAATTCCAATTGGCAAGTTAAATCTACTCATTTGAACCCCTCCTCATGGTCACTAAATCCCTAAATTTGAGGTGCTTAGCTAACAAATGCTAGTAAAGGACGTTGTCATTTAAAACATATTTGGAAGATGTCCCCTCTAGGTAGTTTGATCCGACCTAAATCTCAGCTCCTCCAATTCGCCTGCTCATTTCCTTCACTCCCTCTCATCTTATCACCCGCTTCATTGCTTTCCCCCACTCTCCACTTCATGACTGCTATCCCAATTTCCCCCATGTCCAGAACACTCTCCGTGCCCTTGCCCTCCAATTGTCTTTCTCCTCCAAATCCACGTCTTCAAGCAATGTCATCTCATATTCCCCACATTCACCTCTCCTGAACTGTTATTCCACCTCCTGTCCTGTTTAGACTGTAAGGTCTTTGGAGTAGGGACACATTTCATCCGTGTTTGTTAATCACTATGTATGCTATGGTTTTACTTGTTGTAACAAGAGTGGATTGCTCCGATTCCACGTGACCCTCAAAGGCACCAAGAGCAGGGGTCTTCAAACTTTTCCCTCCGTGGCCCCTTTCCATGGAGGGAAAAGTCTGGCGGCCCCTGAGGGGTATGTCCGCCGAAATGCCGCCGCAGAAAGCGGAAGCTTCCGCTTTCCACGGCAGCATTTTGGCGAGACTAAAATAGCCCACCCAGGAGTTCAGCGGTCTCCCGGGCGGGCTCGGCAGCAGCACTGAGGTCTTGTGCACCCCCTGGGGTGGGCTCACGCACCCCCAAGGGTGCACACACCCCAGTTTGAAGACCACTGACCTTGAGCACTGGGTGAAATAAGAAATTGCTATGCTCTTACTTCATTGGCTTCAGCCAGTTTGTTCTCCTTCTCCTGCAGCTTCTTGCTCACAGACTCCATACTCTTCTTATAGGATTTATTCACCTCCATTTGTTCTTTCAGCTTCGCCTCAGCCTCCACTTCCTTTTCCTGATAGTGCTTTATGCGTGTGAGGAGCTCCTGGTTACGGTCAGCCTCTCGCTAGGAAAGGGAAAATGTAAAGGGACTTCATAAAGAAGAAAGAACCATAATGGTGAAGACATTGTCCTTTCCTCTTTGCCCCCTTCCTTACTATAGACCCACAGGTAATTCCATCAACCAATGCTTTTCAGAGCCAAGCTCTTTAACACCCCCTTGCTAGCAAAGCTAGTATCTCACTGGCAGCTTCTCAATGACAGGGGAATGAAGCCAGAAAATTCCTAGACAGATTCTAAACACTTCTTGAACTGATGTATGGACATTAGCACACAAAGTTGGCTTCATGGTTTGCACAGCATAATTTATATTGCCTCAATCATGAAAACCCTGGATAGTCAATTACCCTTGCACAACAAGTTTATTTCACTGAGCCTGAGACCTTAATATCTGGAGTAACAAGACAAGTTTCTCTGTGAAATTTCTATTTGCATTAGAGCATTTTAAGTCTAAAATATTTTAATCTTAAATAAGTCAACTTTAAACATACAGTATAAACAACCAATGCAACAAAACCACTAACATATGGGGGCAGATTTGGGGGCGGGGTTTGAGCCAGATTTATTTTATTGGCACTCTGTCAGCATTTCACATGCCATTTCAAGTTCATTTTTAACTCAAATTGATTAGCACTTATTGAAAAATGTAAAGCAAATTGCTCTGCTAATCAAAGCAAATTGGGCCACAGATTTACATACTAAGCAAGGATTATGCAAAGCAATGCAAGGTTCCTGAAACTTTTATCCAAATGACTCATGAAATGCCGAATTTGAGCAGGGCAATTACCACACTGCTGAATGAATGTTGCTCCCTTTTTGTACCAGTACTTTAAGGGTTTCTGTGACTGACTCAGCTAGATTCAGGTTTGAACTGTTCTTGGCTTAATCCCAAGATCACCTGACTTGAGACAGAACCAGGAATGTACTCAGTGACCCACCATTTCACAGCTAGAGAGTAAATCTGTCGCCCAGCATCCTTATAATGCTTTGCTGGACTGATTTTTTTTTTAAAGCAGCTGAACTTTGAAGAGATGCTAAGAGCTTTCTAGGATGACAAAGCCCCAAAACTCTGCAGCTTATTTTAGTGATGTAGCTAAGCAAACACATTTCGGCACACTACCAAAAGGCAATGAAGCTATTAGTCACTGACTAGAGCTCAGCGTCTTATCAGTGCAGCTTCTCTTGTACGGCAGTTGCATGACTGGTGTGGTTATCATTCCAGTTCATTACAATCAAATATACCAAATGTTTGCAATTGTGCTAAATTAAGGTTAGACACTTCTGGAAGAAACAAGGTTTAATGCAGCAGACCTGAATCGCCTTTTGTTTTATACTGATGAGCAACAGAGTGCTAAATAAATATATTTATAGCATATCAGTATCAGACTATTTGTCAACCATGCAACAAAGTTTTAATGATCTCAAGATGCTCTGACTGGAGCCTTGGCTGTCAGACAGCACGAATGCCATACCTACCTCATAGCTCCTAGCATTAGTGTTAGCTGCCTTCTCCAGCTCAATGCGAGCTCTTTTGTGGCTCAGTTCCATTTGCATCTTCTCCCGTTCCACTTGCAGGAGCTGAGATTTGGAACGGATTTGCCCAGCTTCTTCCTCCAGCTGATCAGTTTCCATGTGGAGAGAGACATAAAAACACAATCAACAGAAAAGTAATGTTATTTTGCCTTTCTACAATGCCCTCCAGCTTTGGCTTTCAAATAACTTTACAAACCTTGAAATAGTTAGCCCATCATGTCCTATATGGAGTAGGTAAGTATCATCAAACCCATTGAGCAGATGGGGAAACTGAGAACCAAGAGTTAAGTGACAAACCCAAGGTCACACAGTGAGTAAGCGACTAGCTAAAAATGGGAGTGTGGGTGAATTTGGGGATCTTGACGCCAAATTTCCCACACCAGTCATTACAGAAGCTCCCTTCTAGAATATACTTACCACACACAAAACTAAAAAGATTCCTATTACTGATTTCTTTGGCCTTCTCAAAGAAGAGACAGGAGCTAGTCAAGGGTCAGAGATCCAGCCCCATACTTATATCTGTGAAACTAAATGCTGAACAAAGTAGCAGATTTTTCCCACTGCAACTAGACATACATGGTAGAACTTATTTTTTATTTATATTAATTCATTTTTTGTGTAAAATTACTGCCGGTACTCCTGTGCAACCTAGGAGCACTGAAGGAATTAACAAAGCACTTTGTCTTTATGAAACATGAATATTTCCCTCCATTTTCAATCAGAATCCCAGACCTCAACACACATTCATTGAAGACTCCACAACCAGCGATGTGTCACACAAAAAAAAGAGCATAAGGAGATTAATTTCCATTGCATTTAATATTTTAATAATATTTTAAAGTAAACATGGCAAACCCTTACTTTACACTCACAGACATAACCAGAGACCCATAACAAAGCTACAGAACCCAAGAACTTTAAGGGAGATTTGTCTAAGATATCTTAGGTATTGCTGAAATGCCCATCAACAGTATCCATGAAGACTGGTTTAGTAAATTGGACATTTACGCTTTCAAAGCTATAATTCTGGCCAAGATAGAGTCCCTTAATGGAATGAATTTGGTGATCTCAATTCAATCCTCGGAGTCAAGATCATAAACACACCACAGACAGTTTAGCCCAGCTGACAGTACGTTTTCAAGAGAGAGCGAGGCAAGCCAGGAAGAATTGTCCATCACCGCAAGCAAGCTGTCAGTTAAGCTCAGTCGGGGGGCACGATGAAGGGAAATCACAATACAGATGCCTGAGTTGGCCTACAGATAACTTAAAGGGGAAGAATTCAAGGGAGCCCTTTGATTAACCAGGACAAAAAGCCAGGCCCATAACTCATTTTTTTAAATTAAAGGAATTAAGAGTTTTATTTTGGGTGAAAATTATCTCCATGTAAGAAGGGACAGCCCCCATCTCCTAACTAAACAAAAAATCTCCATGCTTAAGATCAAATGAAATCTAAACTCTTAACTGCAGTGACACTACAGCTGTCAGTGAGCCAGGGATGTCTCACCTGCACCCTCTGCTGGTACTGCATATGCAAGGTACTTTGAAATGATCCTGGTGTAGTCAGACCAGATGCTCCCTCCACACGCTGTGAAATGAAGCTGTTCAAAGATCTCAGGGTGGAGAACACAGTTGTATTATCCTCCACTTTCTCCATGGTGAGCTCTCTGCAGTAAACACACACAAAGCCGAAAGTGAAAAATCCAGGGCAGCTTACAGTCTTATTCACGGCTGTAACTCAGGGAAGACATACTCCTTTCTTCAAGTCACTCTGGAGCAGCGTTTCTCAAAAGTGGCCAACAGGGCCATGTGCAGCCACCAGTGGATTTTTTTTCCAGCCACAACAGCCTCCAAAGCATGGCAGGGGAGGAGCCAAGCAGACTGGGGGGGCAAAGCAGCAATTCCTCCCTGCAGTGAGGATCAGTACCCCGCATAGCCTCCTTGGGAGCCCCAGGCAGTGCCTCTGGAGACATGGGGTGCACAGTGCTGGAGGCAGCTCTTGTCAGAGGAGCCAGCTGCAACTTTCATTTGCTGGAGTGCTCCCCCGGGCAGCTCCCCGACTCCTTCCCAGTCAGGCACGGGAAACTGGGAACTCTACAGGCAGCTGGTGAGTTCCTGACCCACCTTCCCGGAAGGGTGCGGGCTCCCACTGAAAGGCCGTGGGAGGCAGGGACACAGAGACAGGTTTGTCCAAGCAGCCACCAGCAAGAGTTGGTCACCCACTCACCCCATACACACAGCCAGCCCAAGGCCCCTTTAACACCCAAGCACTCGGGAGGAGCAGGGCTGGGGGCGCCCTGGCTGACTCCAGCTGCTAGCCCCAGGAGGGCAGTGGGGGAATGGGACTTCTTCTTCCCCTGCACAGGCCACTCACTGGAGCCAGGTCAGACTCACCTCCTTTGGCAGCAGAGAAGTAAGGGTGGCAATAACACACCACGGCACCCTCACTTCTGCACTGCTGCTGGCAGTGGCACTGCTTTCAAAGCAGGGCTCCTGGACAGCAGCCTCCACTCTCCTTCTGCCCATCTCCGAAGGGAGTGCCACCACCACCAGCAGCGCAGAAGTAAGGATGGCAATACCACAAACCCCCTAGAATAGCCCTGCGACCCTCCCACAACCTCTTTTTGGGCCAGGACCCCCAGTTACAACCACGTGAAATTTCAGATTTAAATACATGAAATTTAAGATTTTAAATACCTTCTGACCGTGAAATTTACCAAAATGGACCATGAATTTGGTAGGGCCCCACACATACAGCATGCAACACCAAAACTGTCAGCCACAGTAAAAGTGAAGAAGCCAAAACCCACAAGCTGCTGCCCTGAGAGGAAGAGCACATTGGTGGCACGGCCCTGTGCTACTGCCCCAGGGGTTCAGGCGTGGAGGGCAAGGTCCCTGTGCTGGAACTCCTTGCCAGAGGATGTTGTGAAGGCCAAGACCATCATAGGGTTCAAAGAAGAACCAGATGAGTTCATGGAGGATGAGCAGGGATGGTGTCCCTAGCCTGTTTGCCAGAAGCTGGGAAGGAGCGACAGGGGATGTATCACGTGATGATTCCCTGTTCTGTTCATTCCCTCTGGAGCACCTGGCACTGGCCACTGTCACTAGACAGGATACTGGGCTAGAGGGACCCTTGGTCTGACCCGGTGTGGCTGTTCTTATGCTGCCCCGGGGGGAGGGGCACACTAGCGGCATGGCCCGGTGCAGCTGCCCCAGAAGGATTCAACATGGGGGCGGGGGTGGGGGGCGCTCTGCTAATCTCCCAGGAGGTTCAGTGTCAGGGGGAGCGGGGCCTAGAGGATGGGGTTCAGTGTCGGAAGGGGGGGTCCTGTGCTCCTGCCCTGGGGGATGAGGGTCTTGGGGGGGGGGGGGGCTGTGCTGTTGCTCGGGGAGGAGAGAGGGTCATGTCGGGGGGAGGGGCCTGTGCTGCTGCCCGAGCGGGGGGGAGGGGGTCTGTGGGAATGAGGGTCCCGTGACACCAGGGATCGGCCAGTCCAGCTCTCGTCCTGGGGGGCGGCGCGAGCCTCTCTCACTCACCCGCCGCAGCCGGCTCCCTCGCTCCTGCTTGGATCTCCCTCCTCGCCCTGCGCCGAGATCTCACGAGAACTCACGCCCAGCTCCCGCGAGACCAGCCCCCCCATACCGTAATGCTGGGATTAACCTTGTATCCTAGCTGCAGCTCCTCCGTTTTCCTCTTACCGTAATGCTGCGAGTACGCGTGAAATTGCCATTTCCGCAGGGCGGTAGAGTAAATCCGTCAATGTCCTGGCAGTGCTGTATATGGGAGCCCTAGACCGGCCTCTTTTCTCTGGAGAGGAAGGATGATTTTGTGATTCAGACCCTGCACTGAGGTTCGAGAGACCCGCGTTCGTCTCAGCTTTGCCATGCTCACTCTGTGCTTTACTGGGATATTTCCTCTCTCTGCTCCTGGGTCGCTTATTTAGACGGTATTCACTTTTCCCAGTCGGAACTGTCTCCCACTCTGTGTATGTACAGGGCCTCTAAGCTCTAGTGCAATACAGATGTTTAACAACAACCGCTGTTCTAATAGGGGACACACACACCCCTTCCACAAAGGGCATGAGGCCCCACTGCAAGTGACCATCCCTTCTCCCACAAGGCAGGAGGCATCACACTCCAGGAGTTGTGCTGCCAACACGCCACAGGGAGCGAGTAATTCACATAGTCGCCCCAAGACTCCTGACCCCCGTAACAATAATGCCTCATCCTTTGAGCCACTCAGTTCTACTATCAGATTGGACCAGGACACCTGCAGTGAACCTTGCCTTGCCACTTCTTCACGGACAGAAGCATCAGGAGGGACTCCTGGGATCATAAACCCCATAGCTCCCACCTCCGGCCACCCAGACCTGAGCGCAGGCTGTCCTCTACTGAGCAGTGCTTCATTCCCAGAAGAAATGAAGCGCTTAGAAAACTAGCAAAATTCTAACCTGGACTAATGACGTTAGTAGCAATACAACTGGGCATGCACTGGATTTGCAATCACATGAGTGACGAGCATTAGTACTGTCAGGAGTAGAAGAATATGCCCAAAGTGCACTGTTGGCACTGGAAAACAGAGTCCTGAGGGGAATGAAGAACTCTGTCCTTGTTTAAAATCCTGTTACTGTCCCTCTGTAAGCAGATAAAGAATTCATGAATTCCTCACTCCCACTTTCCTTCTCATTCTTTTTTTGGTATGCAGTTGCACCTTTCCCCCTCTGCCTAGAAATGTTGAGTACAAGGCTAAGGAACTCAGCAATTCACACTCCCATCTTCCCTCTCCGGCAGTAGCACTAAAGATGCCCACTCGTAGCTTCAGCCATTCATACCCTTATCCCACTCTAAGGGAGGGTTTAATTTAATCAAACCAAGTGTTTAAACAGAAATACTAGATAAATCACAGTAACTAAAATGTGAACTTTGTAAACTTCCTTACGCTGCTAAACTGGGATTCCCAGCTATGCTTCCACTATCCACACAAGTGACTCTGGCCAGTTCTTACCCGAGGCTGCATTAGAGAGTCTCCAGCAGTGCGCTATCCATGACCTTGGGGCTCAGCAAACTAGAGCTGTCATTGCACGGAAAATCCTGCTCAGCCCATGGCTGGAGGATGCCCAGTGAAAAACTTTGGGGAATTTAGCTACTAAGCTCTAATAGGACTTGACTTGAGCACATGCAAAAACTGATTTTTCAGAGACTTGTAAACTGGTTACATGTGGTGGGATTGTCACAGGGACAACAAAAGACACATAGGTGACAAAAAGGCCACTCCTTTTCCAAGCTTCAAGGCCCTGCTCCAAAGCCTGGCCACAACAGACCTTCTCAAAGAATAAGTCACCTGAAGTTTTTAATACAGGTCAAACATGCATTTTTCCTAGCCTCTCTTAGAAACAGCTTATCCATTTTGGCAAATGGCTGGCATGGAAATTTTCAGCCCATATGGCTATTTGGCAAAGAGTGCACTAATAAATTACACTAACTTCTAGGAAAAATGCAGAAGTAATAAAACTGACTCTTAGCTCCCGTCTATTCACTCATTTTGACAACTGCCTTACGTTTTGTTTAAAGCATGATTACAGTCACAGGGTAGCAATTTGAAATAAACATACACATGTAACCCATCTATAACTAGTGTTTTATTTTTGTTTCCGTCCCCCACAGGCAGGTTTCATATCATTTCCAAGAGCTTTCTTCCCAGGTGAGGAGTTAGACTGGACATCCTTACTTGCTTAATTAGATTCTAAACTCAGTGGAGCAACAACCTTGTTTTATTTTGTATCTGTAAAGCATGAAGGACACCTATGGTGTTATATAAATGAGAGGTTTCACCAAATTAGGCTTAACAATAAAACAATTCAATTTCAGAGTCTCAATGCTGGGATTTTTTTTTTAAATACACTTCAAATCTAAGTATCCAGTCAGTGACTGACAACCACTGCAATAAGGGCAAACACAATCAGTGTTTCTGATGTTTCACTCCATCGTTATACAGTTTTGCCAGGTAATAGATCTCTGCTGACTCCTTCCGGCTGGACTGAGGCTTTATAGTTCTTACGTCCTGGAAGTGCTCCCTTAGTCTGTTTTGGAGAAGATGGGCTTCCCGTCCATCCCAGAATTTACAGAGGATGGTTCCCTTTGGCTGCAAGATACTTTGGGACAGGTCCAAAAGGGTCAAGCACAAGTTCATCAACTTCTGATGATCTAGCTCACGGATCCCTGTGGCATTAGGTGCCATATCGCTCAAGATAACATCTGCCCTCTCTGTAGGAAGGAGCTCCTGGATCTTCTTAAGCGTAACCGGATCTGTAATATCAGCATTGGAAAGGAAGACTGCTCCTTCCAGAGGAGAAATATGAAGAAGGTCAACTCCAAGGACAAAACCAACAGGGGCACTAGGATCTAGGAAACAGAGAGTTAATGCAAGAATGGAAGACGCAAGACACCCCCCTACCTCCAAATTAATCACTTTCATTACAAGAGCTGCTAACAATACAAGTCATTATTCATGAGTTTCCCTAGAGTTCAATATAAACACATTGACATTGCTATTTTTAGCCTTTTTTTTTTTAAAAAAAAAAAGCAAGTTCTCTTTAAAGATCGATATTCCAGAAAGCCTCTTCCATCTCTACCCCGTGAGTCAACAGTAAGTATCCTAAGCTAGTATCTCTACCTAGTAGTAGCTAGCTAGTATCTCTACCAGTTAAGTAACAGTAAGTATCCTAAGCTAGTGGCAGAGATGGGGACAGACCCCCTCTTCCCTTATGCCCAGACCTTTCCTTTAGATAATACCCTATAGAGTAGCTTAATGTAAGAGCTTTAGCCACTTCTGCAATACATCAGCCATCTCCTTCTGGGTTCTCACAACACATTTTTTGGTGGCCTCACAGTGAGGCCACCAACTCTTGCTGGTGGCCACTCTGACAGTTTTTCCTAAAATACTTAATTAACTTTAGGAAAAACAAATAAATATGCACATATATGCATCGGTGCAAACTCCATGAGTGCTCCTGTCCTGGAGCACCCATTGAAAAAAATTAGTGGGTGCTTAGCACTGACGGACAGCCAAGCTCCCCCACAGCACTTCCGGCATGCCTACAGGCAGCCCCACTGATAAACTCCTCCGCCTCCCTCCCAGCCACCACAATCAGCTATTCCATGGCATGCAGGAAGCACCGGGAGGGAGGTGAGAAGCAGGGATGAGGCACACTCAGGATAGGAGGCCGGGTGGTGGTGGAGCAGAGGCGGGACATGGATGAGGCCTGGGGGTAAGAGGTGGAGTGGGGGCAGGGCTGGAGGCAGAGCAGAGGCAGGAAAGGGCCTTTGGGTGGAGTAGAGGCAGGCCTGGGGCGGAAGGTGGGTTGAGCACTCCCCGGGTTAAAGAGGAAATTGGCCTCTATGCATATACGTGTCCACATCATTGCAATTTATTTATGTAGGGTCTTTTTACAAACTCAATAATAAAAATAATGTACAGTTGTCTCTATTCTTTCATGGACCTAAACAGAACAGAAACACAAATAAGGTGCTTTGCACATTCTGGTCGTTTCTTTCGCTTTTCTGGTTGCTTTTTTTTTTAAAAAAAAAAAAAAAAAAAAAAAAGACTTGCCAGATATTAAGTCTGTGAAAAATGATATTAACAAACATACAAATATCACTTCTAACAGCAGACTTACTCAGATCCAGCAAGCCCTGGATGGGGAAGTGGGTTTGGAGGCAGAGAGGGCTGTAGTGGAGGAACACTGGGGGAGGCAGTGAGGGCCAGGGTGATGGGGCTGAGGTGAATTCAGGGCTAGAGCCTCCACTACCTGGCTGGGGAATGAAGCCTAAAGCCCCGTGGCTGGAGCCTGCCACCCACCACTCCAGGGCTGAAGCCTGACCCCACTGCCCCTGGGAAGGTGGGGAACCCATTGGTGCCTGCTCCTCCAGCTTTTGTGTCTTCAGAGGGGAGCAGGGTCCAACCACTGCTGGCAGTCCCGGTGGAGGGGCTGCTGCTTTGCCCCCGCCCCCTTTCCCACCCTCCATCACTGCCCAGTAGGCTGTAGTCACAAGAAAAGCCCAGGTGACCACATCTGAGAAACACTGGGTACTCCCTAAAGATGCCTTCTCCACCCTAGGAATTGGTCCTCTTTATTACCATCATGGTTACAAGACGCCCCCCACACTTTAAACTTTATACAGCTATCAGTGACAGTGCTGAATGTAAGCGCCCCTCCCCCCTCCCTCCCCCACCCCCACACACATTTAGCTGTCTTCAGCAGAGCTAAATCTATTACTAGAGCAGAAGACACTCCTCACAGACTGCCGGTTGAGTCAGCATTGTCTAGTTCTTTTGGGTGCTAAGCATGTGCACTCACCAGTGCCCAAAGCATTGACTCGCTGTACAGCAACCTGACTCCAAGCTCCGGGAGCTGCCCCGCAATCTATCACAGAGAGCCCTGGACAAAGAACCTTATGTTTGTCATCTATCTCCAGTAGTTTGAAAGCACTCCGGCAACGATAATTATGTTGTTTTGCTGCTTTCACAAATGGATCCTTCAGATGCCGCTCCAGCCAGCGGTGCTCTGCCCCAGTTTTGCTGTTTAGCCATCCTGCTCCAGCGTGGAACCTTTGGCACTGAAGAGAAGTGCTCACCAACCTCTGACAACTATAACAAAAGAAAGGCAAGTTAATCTGTTTCTGCATAACTACTGTGCACTTGACAACCATATGTCTCTAAAGTAACAGACTTCAATTCTAACCTCACTCCTTTCAATCTATCAGAAAGCTATTGTACAGATGGGACTCCTGAAATTTACTGGCTCACTTTAGAGACTATTGGGCACTTGCTGTTAATAATTATGATGATTTATTATTTGTATAGAAGCATCCAAGAATATCCGCTATGGACCAGGATCCTGTTCTGTAACAGCACTGTACAAACACAGAACAAAAGGATGGTCCGTGCCCCCAAAGAGCTCAGTGTTCACAGAGAGATTTTTGTATCCTAAGAACAGTCTCAACATTATCCAGTCCTCGAAACAACTCTGCAGATAGATATTATTGAATGCTGTGACCATCTCACAGCAACCTGATGGCCTATGTGAAACTAGATGGTTCTTCTTGGTCCATTTTCTAGGGAATAGGTGTTCACTTTGCAACACAAACCATCATTGTTAGTACAGTGGGCACCTTTGTGGCAGTGGCAAAGGCACCAAGAAACAAATGAATCTGGATGCCCCTCTTTAGCCTAAAAGTAGCTCTTCAAACATAGTGAAAGGACACCATACTGTAGCTGTTCTGTGAATAAAGAGAGACATTCAGTCACCAGAGCTGTCATTAAGGAACCTCACCCAAACACTAAATTCACAAAGAAAGGAGGTTAGTTAACATTACTCCTCCAAAAGTTCTATTTTCCCACTAATCGTGTTAGCCTAAATTCTCCTTCATCTTTCCCAATAATAGCTGTTTTTAAAACATTCATTCATGGATTTCAAGGCCAGAGGAATCACCCTTTATGATTACCTAACCTCACCTCCTGCATTACAAGACCATAGAATTCACCCAATAATTCCCGCATCCAGCCCTTATTTTGTGTCTGAGCTACAGCATGTTTTCAGAAAACTATCCATCGTTTTAAATCCTCAAGTTATGGAGAATCTACCATATCCCTCTGTTCCAATGGTTAAATCCCTTACTGTTAAAAGTTATATGTCCCAAGTAAGGGAAATCTGCATGTGATGTAGGGACCCAGAGACAGGGTAAGAATCCAATCCACTATTTGTGGGCTCTTTCTTTGATTTTTGATTGGATAACCCCACATAGAAGTGCTGCTTTTGAGACAATCACAAATGCCAATATCAGTTTTGGGCCCATATAGCACCAGCACATTGTATCATGTCATTCAGGGGCCAGGACCCATTGTCACATGATATGCAATGATGCTGCAAAGGAATATATCAACTCAACATCACAGCAACAGACTCACTGGTAGAATTTCCTCCCCATAACATACCGATTGTCCCCATTGGGAACAGTCATAATTGTTTTAGCACATGATGGTTAACCCTCCGCATTGCTACCAAAAATGTATTTCAGTTCCAGTGATTTCAAAGTGAGTTCATTGAGTGAGCTCAACAATGACTCCTCCCACTTTTTTCTCCCCAACTGTCCCTATGTCTAGATTTCAAATATTAACGAGTCTGAAGCTTTTCCTTCAAAGCAACAAAAGTGGTATCCCCTTAAACCCCTGTGGCACTTTTATACAACAGCAGTTTCTTACAATCTCACGTATGAGTAATTGCTACTGGCAGCACATTCCTACGGGGAGCAGTTTAATACACTGCACCGGCACCGTGGCTAGTCACAGGGGTCTCTAGACCGGACTCTCCCGGGTTCAGTTCACAGCTCCCCGCTGCCAGGCCCGTCCCGGACACTCCCACCCCGGAGGGACCCTCCCCGCTCCCGCCTCACGCGGGAAGAACAAGCCGCGCAGGGACCCCGGGCGGAGCTCCCCGCTCCCTCCCCACAGAGGGCAGCACCAGAGCGCCCCACCGGGCCCCTCACCGGCTCATGGCTCCGGCCCACAGCGCAGCGCGGCCGCGGTCCCCCGCCTCCGGCGCCCAGTGTCTCCTCTGAGGCCTCCCCGCCCAGAAACACGTTCCGCGCCGCGGGTTCCGGCGCTGCGCCAGAGCCGCCGCAGCCGCTCTCGAGTGGGCGCTACGGCTCCCGCTTCCAGTCGGGCCGTTTGCAACGGAGCAAGCGTCGGCGCCGGGCCACGCCACGCGGGGCCGCCGGGCCGGGCTCGCCAGGGGCGGAGCTGGGCTGGACCAGGTGAGTGATGGGGGTCCCAGCCGCCCGGGCCGGGGGCGGCCGGGTTAGTGATGGGGGGAGGGAGACGAAGCGGGCCAGGTTAGTGATGG
>ML677381.1:10011603-10093923 GCA_007922305.1 Dermatemys mawii | reverse complement strand
ATGGGGGGAGGGAGACGAAGCGGGCCAGGTTAGTGATGGGGGGAGGGGGATGAAGCGGGCCAGGTTAGTGATGGAGAGAGAGAAAGGTGGAGTGGAGCGGGACAGGCCAGATTTGTGATGCGGGGAAGCGGAGCGGGCGGGGCCGGGTTAGTGATGGGGAGGGGAGGGAGGATAGAGCAGCGGGCCTGGGTGTGGCAAGGTCAGTGATGGGCTGGCGCTGAACGCGGGGTGGTGGTGGAGGGGTGATTGGCTTTAATGAGGAATCTCTGAGTCTAAGGAGATCACGGCAGGACTGGGCACAGCAGCAGGACCCACCGGCTAGTGCCCTTCCCCCCTACATGCAGTCTGTGTACGTAGCTGCTGGAAATGGGGGTGCTACTGCACCCCTTGGCTGGAAGTGGTTTCCATCATGCACAGGGTTTATAGTTTGGTTCAATGGCTCTCAGCGCCCGCGCTATACAAATTGTTCCAGCACCCCTGTTCCCTGTGTCCCCCATGCACTGTGGGTGCAGTATCTGATCACACTCTCCCAGGAGTGCCTGGCTGAGACCCACCTCCCCTTTGCACAGACGGGGCGATGTTCACAAGCAAGCTCTTCACCTTGGTGCTGGTGGTGCAGCCCCAGCGGGTGCTGCTGGGCATGAAGAAACGTGGATTCGGGGCTGGGCGCTGGAACGGATTCGGGGGCAAAGTGCAGGTGGGCGAGACCATAGAGCAAGCAGCCCACAGGTGAGAAGGACAGGACACTGCATGGGCACATGTGCGCCATGGGGATGTGGGAGGCAGGATCAGATGGGTCACTGATGGGTCAGTGGATGGAAAAACATCAAATGTCACGAGACTTGTGATAAAATCACAAGAGTTGGCAGCGCTGACCAGGTGATTTTTTTCCCCCTGCTTACAGAATTTAACAAAAACCTCAGCCCAGTTAAATATTACTTGGCAAATATTACTTCTGTTGTGCCTTTTGTGGGAAGATCACTGAGCACTTTGTAAACTAATTAAGTACTGCAGGTTGCTAAGGGTTTTGTAGAGAATCTCTTCACCCATCACTGAAAATGCCTTGAGCTGTAAGTAGTACCTATTGCAATAGTCTCTATGCACTACACAACAGCTGAGGACATGACTGAGGAATAGTGTGCTAAACAGTGTGATTACATGAGTTGTAATTTAGACAGGATACCAAGTTAATATCTCTGTTTTACTGAAAGTGCCAGAGATTCTCTGGTAAACCTATTTTAAGTTTCATCCAAAAGATAAGAAGCACAGTGTTGCCTTGCTGTGTTGTGGGATTGTTTCAGTAAGGGCTCAGAGGAAGAGTGCCAGCTACTGATGCACCAATATTGACTTCCTGCAGCACTTGGGCCTCTCTCCAATTGTTGATTGAACCAGTCCACTCAGATTTATCTTTTGAGATCTGTTGGGATTGCAGCAGGAGGTGACATGGCAGATGACAGCTGAATCAGTAATTTCATATAAAAATAAATGTCAGCTTCATATAGAAGGGTTCTTCTGACATAAGCCCATGTTGCCCAACCTCCCGGCCCTTTCACAAATGCCTGAACTTTCCTTCAGAATGGCAGGGAGTTTGGCATTGCTACAGTAAATCTCTGGGTATATTACACTGGCTAATTTTGCTTGTTTCTGGGTATTCCAAAGCTCCCTTTTGCAGAGAACTGGCCTCTCACAGAGCTTCGGCTGCATTTTATATACTGGCCTTTTAGGTAAGTAATTGCCAGTGTATGGAGGGAGGGAGATGAGCCTCCTTTCTTCAGAGTGCTCTTGGCTTGTTAGGCTCTTGCTACTGCTGAAAATATGGTAGATGGGATGCTTTGAATAATTTAGCATTTAATAAGAAGTATTTGTAAAGTTCTCAAAGCACTGCATACACTAAGCCTCACACCAGCACTGAGGTTCTAAAGTTACTAGAACAACCCCGCGTATTTCATAGGTGTACACTGGCCACTTGCACCATTTTGGATTGTGGTGCTTTGGCTTTAACACGAAAGAGTTTTTAGCCATATCTGGAATGTTTCAGATATCACAGGCAGGGGGGTCAGCACCCTGACAAATCATGCTGCCCTGGTCTGTGTGTAGCAGTTTCAGCTGGATTGTGGCAGCTCATCAGGGCTGACAGCACTGTCACTCTGGGGAACTAGCTCAGCTGCCAATCGCACCAGTCTGTTGGATCTGGATCTCTTGTGACATCCCATCTCTGTGTTGTGGCTTAGCACGCCCGGTGACTAACTGTTAATCTGAGACACGTATCTAATGATGTTTCCTGCTTCAAAGGCAGCTGCTATAGGTCACTTGACACACAGTATCCCCTTGAGCTCCGAAACACCTACCATTGTTCACCATGTCACATTATCTTATTAAGGGAGCATTGAACTGGTTCATTATTTCTAGTTTAATTTTTTACCCATTATGTTTCTAGCCACTGTGTAGGGGAACTGGACTGTACACATTTGTATCAAACTGCTTAGGAAGCCATAACAGTGGCACACTCAGTGAAATTAAGCTTTAAGCTCTGTTGCTGAGAAAATAGCTATTTTAGACACTGCGATCTTTTCCAGGAAGATCAACTAAAATTAGTCAAACCATGAAATCAGTGTGTAATTCTAAAAAATGGGATCCATCACACTGATGCCAGAGAGAGGTCGATACCTTATGGAGGGTTCCCACTACACTTAACTGGCGAGTTGCTGCCCTCTCAAAATAATTTTTTTAAAAAATCCAACTGTGGATTCAATACACATTCATTTTAAAGTCAGGTCTATCTTTATTTAAATACTGCAGCTGCCTGGGGGAAGGATCCCATACTGCTGCTCAGTATTAAAAGTGAGGCTGGAGGTGAGGAGAGTTTTCACCCAACTGTAGTGTATCTTAAAAAGAATCTGCACATTTCAAGAGGAGTAATGTCAGAATAACTTGATTTAGTACAGAGTTCAACTATAAAAGGCTAAACCTAATCTTTCCTCTACCTAATTTCTCCAGAATGTCTCTTTTTTATCTTGATTTTTTTTACTGTAACAAGTATAGGCAACATTTTTAATAAGCCTGCTTCTGGCAGTGGGCACTAGGCTTGTCCTAAATCTGCTGAGATGGTTACTCAAAGAGTGCCATTTTCTGTCAATCCTCCCATGTAGTTTCTGGAATTATCCAAACAGCAAAATTCACACACACACACTTCCCTGCTTTCTGCATTTTATGATGCATCATTTAGAACAAGGGATAAAGAGCCATTCCTAATAGTTCTTATCTAACGCAGGCACGTGGCCCCAGCAGATTGTAGGTCCCAGCATGGTCTGTGCCATCTTGGTCCAAGTAGGCTGGCAATTTGGAATTCAAGCTGGAACATTATTTGCTGGGAACTATGCACTTTGTGAGTTACATTTTGCTCGCATCTTACACTGGCAGGTGCACCCTCCGCACTCCTGACAAGTTGCCAATTTGACCGTAAGCTGCAGAAGTTTTAGGCACTCCTGCTTTAAAGTTTCCTCCTTTCCTAGTTGTCAACTTTTCCCTGCAGCCCAAAAGATGCAGGCTGTCTCTCTGCCTTCACCCCGGAGGGGATGCGTGTGCAGACGCTGACTGTTAAGTTTGTGTTTCCCCACTGCTTGCCCTCATGCAAAGATATCTGTCCCTCTTGCAGGGAGCTGCTGGAAGAGAGCGGATTGACTGTAGACAACTTGCAGAAGATGGGTCAGATCACCTTTGAGTTTGTAGGTAACTCTGAGCTCATGGAAGTCCACATCTTCCGGACAGACAGCTTTCATGGAGAGCCAACAGAAAGTGACGGTAGGAGTATGGGTCAAGTGGAAGCACAAAGCAGATTTGTTTGCCCCTAATTCCTAATACTTAAAAGCATATGTGGAGAAGGGGTGATGCTGGTCCCATGCTTATGTGGGCCTCTGTGATGGACATTGTATTTGCCTTCCCCCGTACCTTCACTATTAACTTTGGACTCTTGGCCCTCATTCTCCTGGCCAGAAGCTTCCTGCCAGGGTTTCCTGGAAAGGGGTTGGTGGCTGAGTAGAGATATGTTATCTGAGCAACATTAGCAGCCTATTGCATCTGAAAGTCCTGCTTCTCCCTCTGGAGAATTTCCCTCTATAATCCCACCCTAAGAAAGCCAGCTAGCTGTGCAGGCCTATGGATCATAGTTGTTGGAAGTGCTTTCCTTCCCAACTAGAGCACCCAGCCTTAAAACCAAAGAGCAGTGAAATAAGTTTACCCAAACCTCTTTATTCTTCCTATTTTAGAAATGTGTCCACAGTGGTTTCAACTGGATCAGGTGCCTTTCAGTCATATGTGGCCAGATGATGTCTACTGGTTCCCCCTTCTGCTCCAAAAGAAGTTGTTCCGGGGCTATTTTAAGTTCCAGGGGCTAGACACTATTCTGGAGTACACGCTGAGACAGGTGGAGGAGGTGTAAGAGGAAACAGCAGTATTCAACCCTCACCAAATACCTCATTGCCCATATTAGGCCAGACCTCAACTATTAAGTGTAAACCTGCCATAGCAGTGGCCACCCTATGCAATGCTCTCATTTCTCAGCAGAGGAGACTTATCTACTGGATGGTGCAGGAGAAAAAGTGGCTTTTCTCCTGACGGAGAACAAAAGACAGCAGTTCTTGTGCTGGTGCCGTTCCAAGGTGTGGAGCGCTTCAGTTATGGCTTGGTAATGACTCCCATAATTCAATGGTATCCCTTCTCCTTTAACAGTTAGCTCAATAATCTGTTCCTTCTCAGATGACCCCTCTTTTACATTAAAAATACTAAAATGATTACAGCATTCATGGTCTGATTCATGTTCCGGGGAAGTGACAAGATGATTTCTGAAAGGCCCTTACAAATAGTCCAGAAGCAGGAGACCTGCCCCAAAGCAGCCCACAGACTGGAGCATAATAATTAACAACTTTCTTCACAGGCTACAGCTCTGGAACTAGCGCTCTCTTTAATTCTCTTCCCCACCCATACTACAAACTGGGACAGTGTGTTGCTTCCTCTGATTCAGGGCCAGCTGAGGCTGGAGCATTTTGGGACAGTTGGGCATGGAACTGTGCATGGCTCTTGTTCTTTTCCTCTCAAAGGAGAAGGAAGTTGTGGCAATGGATAAAATAAAGCAATGTGCTTGCATAGAATTGCTTAGGCCTTGCCCAGGTTCTCATTTCTCTTAACCTTAACTATTCCTTCACTGTTTAACTGTCCCTCCAGCTCAGCTTTTCTTGCTGACAAGTGAAAATGTGCTATGCAGCTCAGAACCTTCAGCAGGGGCTTTCTAATAGGTTTCACCCCAGGACAGCAGCAGGTGAGCTGTACAGGGCTTGGGTCTGCTCCCAACTCAGCATGCAGAGCAATGAGTTTAATCAGTCCATACTAGAAATAATAAAGCCACTCTTAACTTCTTATACAAGTTTTTTTTTGGTCTTACAAATACATATTTTTTAAACAGTTGGAGACAGAATCTTGGAATGTAACATAATCTGTAAACATTTCCAGTCTATCAGCTGTAGTAATAGTTTTCTAATTCCTGCAGTTTGATAAAGTGCTTCATACATAAGACTATTTGAGCAAAGCAAAGATACAGGATTTTCCCAAGCAGGTAAAATTCACATCCTCCAACCAAGCCTGCCTCTTCCTATCTCCGTCCAGCTGCTCTGAATAGTCTGTACTAGTCAAAGTGCCATTCCTCATGCATGTGGTGAGCTCTGGCTTGAAGGCAAAGGATAAGAGTTAGTGCCTTGTACTCCTGCCATTCATTCTATATTACAAATACTTGATTACCTCTGCTACTATTGCAGAGAAGAGTATTTGGAATTCTGTCCTCACCTAAGCTACTGCTTCATCTTTCAGTAAAGTCACAGTCTTGAACTTGCGCAACTAGCCTGTTACAAATTCAGCAGTGACTTCCCTGGGTGATCAAAAAGGAAGAGCAGATGGAGCAGAGACAAGAAGAGAGCAAGGCACTGTTTAAACATAGTGATCCATCAGCAAGTCACAGGTAAGGGCCAGAGGAGGGAGTGATATTCTGGGAAGTTTCCCCACTGTAAACTCTTCTGTGCAGCTGGTCACAGCGGGCACCACCTGTTGTCCCCTTCCGATTAGAAACAGCAGTGGCAATAGGAAAAGCAGGCTCCTTTTTGGTGGAAAGGAGACCAATTTCTGTACTGAAGAGTCAGGTTCTCCTCACCAGCTTCATACTCATCTACAGACCTGGCTTCTTCAAGACATTCTGGTGCAGAGACACTTGCACTGAAAATTGTAAGTCTGGCTGCCTTGTCTACAAAGTTACATCGCAAATGGGTGGAAGTCCAATGAGGTCAATACGTGCAGAGAAAGCTTCCATTCAGAAAGGCACATTAACTCTTTGGTGCTAGAGCTCACAGCAGCAGTAGGTCTTGGCTATCTGGCACAGCCTGTTGAATTCATTTCCTGTCGTGCTCAACATTAATTCAAAACTAATTTCAGTCATTGGAGAAAATTTGGCAAGCTAATGCCCTACCGGCTCTGGTGTGGAGAACTGCTTATTTAATGCATTATGTTTGGTTTTCACTCTTTGTTCGTTAGTCTGAACGTAGCATGGCCCATAACAGCAGCATGGAAGCAGCTGGTTCTGCTTCCTCCACATTGCATATGAGGCACACAGAGAACTGAAGTCAGTTTGACTTTTCTACTCTGCACTCTTCCACAGTAGAGAAGTTGTAATAGACACCGTCTCACCAAACTGCATTGACCCTAAGCTAAGAGGAAACGACAAGTGCAGAATCCCTTTCTCTGCTGCCGGAAGTAGTCATACCACCACCTTTGGACTTCAGACCAGAATGCCTAAGTCTATAAAAATAGGTTTGCAAGTTAAAGCTTGTATGAACCACAGTGTGAGGAGAAGATTCTCCACAGAGAGAGCAGTTACCAGGGCAGTCGCCCAGGATGTGGCATTGCCTGTGTCAGGTATATGGACACTAGGCATTCATTCTCTCTTGAAAGCTGCCCAGAACTTAGCAGATGTTGTTGAACAGCAACTGCAGACCTCAGTGAAGCAGTGTGTCTTCATTCAGGGGCTAGGACAAGGTGACTGCAAGAATGGATGTATTCTTACTCAGAGCCGCTCCCATGAAACATTTCTTTTTAAGATAGGTTTAAGTCCGTAACATATATAAATCTGATTATCCTACTGAATTCCACAGGCAGAGCCTGTAGGAGCTGCTGCTTAAAGAACAGCAATGAGCAGTTATCCCTTGAACAGCTAACTATGTAATATGAGCTTAAAAGATTTTAGAAATAGCTGTTACACTTTCAGGCTTTTTCTAACTGTGAAAAGGGCAAGTTTTTTTTCTACTAGAGCCAACTCTTTGCTATGCTGACAAGCAGCCTCTGTCAGAACAGACAATGTGGCTCCCCCTTTGATTACATGGGAAATCCAAACTTTTCCAAGACAATGTACAGTATTTTCTTATTTTGATTATTTGTTTAATTTAACAGTAGACAAACTACTCTTTGATTACCAAACAAATAGAAAGATTTATGGTGGGGGCAGGAGAGCTGGGGTTGACCACAACCAGGCAACACATTTTTAAAAGCTTTGATCCTGTCTGCGCTAGTGTTTAAACACACATTAACATTTAATGTAAGCTAATATAAAACAACCTATCTTCCTAATCTAAACAAGGTCAAATGGAGAAATGTTTCCTGTCTACCACTCATGATGGTGGTTTATTATTACACTGTACATACATTTATGGTCTTAGCAATTTGTCCTAGTTTGTGAATAGAATCTCTTCTATATTGCTTTGTATTCTTCCAAAGAGTTGCTGGCACCTGTTTCAAGCTCTTGCAAAGCACAGCAAATTTGTTGCAAGGGAAACACTTTAGCAAGCGATAGAAAGAGTTAGCACTTAAGCTGCTAACACCCAACAAGCAATGCATTCTGTGTAAGACCTGTTTTTACATTCACCCCTCTAGGACTGGTCAAAAGCCAAAACTCTCTCTAGCCCCGCATCAAGAAATTAACACACACCAGGTATGTTTACACTGCATCAATAGAGCATGGCTGCAGTTCACAGAGCTAGTTTAATCAACCTAGCTTGTGTGCGAGTAGGAGAGAAGCAATAGCAGCATGGGCTAGTCATCCAAGTAATTAGCCGGGTTCTGGACACAAATTGTACAGTCAGCACTGAATTGTGCGCTGGCAGGGCTTCTCTGCTCCCAGCAGCTGAGCTAGCTAGAGTAAAGCAAGCTTGGCTATGCCTATACATGCTGTAGTCATATCTGATAATTGCTGTGTAGACACACCCAGTGTCCTATGTAGGACAATCTAGTGTAGCCCCCATCCCACAGTGATGGTTTCTCAAAGATGGAAGGGCCTTACCTGTCCCAGACACCAGAATACTGATTAGCTTATCAACATAGGTCAGGTAACTGAGTTATTTCAGTCATAGCTCCTCTTGCAGCAGAAACTAGTCAATACTATATATAAGAATTCAAATTCTAGGATTAGAGAAGTTGACTAACCCCCTCTTAATGGGCAAGTTACCTAGAACAGGGAAATAATTATTGTCCAGATTTGACAACTCATTCCTCCTAGTTAGTGTTTCATAGACTCACAGACTTTAAGGTCAGAAGGGACCATTATGATCATCTAGTCTGACCTCCTGCACAACACAGGCCACAGAATTTTACCCACCCATTCCTGCAAAATCCTTTTCATTCACTTGAAGCCTATTGCCTCCTTCACCTCAAGGAATTTGCCTTCATCTTCAAGAGAAGATTATCATGGTGGTGCTGCCAGAGAAGAACGGCAGCACAACCATATTAAATACTGACTCTTGCTGATAAACTGAACATTTTCAGTCCTGTTCTGGTTATGTAACAATTGATAGCAGATCAGAGGGAACATCAGCCTCAGCCAATTCGGGCTCTTACAGGCAGCCATCCTCAGAGGATACCAGCATGTAACAAAGACACCCAGGAGTGAAGACTCCAGCTCTTCCCAGGAAAGTTAATCACCGCTGAGCTGTCCTGCTTCAACAGTATGAAATGTTATCCCTTTCTAAGGGATGCATAATAGTTTCAATCAGCTATTTTCTAAGCATGTGGCAGGCAGACTCCCATGAGAAATGCTGTTCAGCAAGGTCATCTTTGGCCACACGTTATTACACATGAGCAAATATGCCCTGTGCTCTCCTGTGACGCTGAGTTCAATTCCCACACTAGGAAACATCACATCCAGCACTGACCCACCCAGCAGAGCTAGAGAGCCAGCCAGAAGCTTTCACCTGTTTTGCATGTGGATCAGGCAATATGAAATCAAACACCTAACCAATGAACCTGGGGAGAAAGGGAGGCTGGCCTTCAACTCTCCTTACCCACACAGGCCTCTAGTTTGAGCCCCTAGCTGAAATAGCAAGGAATGCTTCAGACATCCTGTGCGTCTCAGCATTTTAGACATTGGCCATGTGTAGATCGCACTAAGAGGGTAGTTAGTATGAGCAGCATGGGACTTCAGCAACAGCTGAACTGCAGCATGTGATGTACCAAGCCACTTTCAGTCCTTAGGCAGAGGACCTCTGGGGCAATGAATCTCAGTCATGCCCCAAGGCACTTGAAAATAAAGAACAAAAATCAACAGATTGTGCTTCTGTTTCCTGTCTGTCCATAAGTCAGAGAGCAGCTCAAAGCAGCAGTATAAAAATAGCTGTTTGGAGGATTCCTTTTAATATCTGGAGATAGAGGTCACACCATTCTCTTCACCGCCCTTCAACTTGGGCCGGGTCAGATCTCAGAGTGTTAATTGGAAAAGAAATTGCCCTCTGGGGGTGACAACGGTGGTGTTTGCATGTTGTGGGGTCCCACAAATAGGCAGCTTAACTTTGGCTTCAGTTCATTCCAAACTTTACTCATCTGGAAGAGAGAAAGCAAAACAGTTTGATGGGTCATCACCTTGTCACACAGCACACTCAAAGGTCTGAGTCCATGGCAGCACTAAGCTGTGTTGCAGGTTGGTCAAAAGCCAGTGCAGTTGCAAAAATGTTATATGGAAAACCAATAAGTCCAGAGCACCTCTTCATCAAACTGGTACTTTAATGCAGCTGTCTGAAGATCCCGTCATCCTTACCAAGACAGGCAGGCAGGGAAGACAGAGCCCTGCACTGAAATTATCTCCCCTAACACACACTTCCATGAAGCAATGCATGGAAAGAAGCCTGAACCTAGGAAAGGCTGAATGATTTATTTAAACACATAACAAGGCAACCTCTTAGGCCAGGGATGGGCAAATATTTTGGGCTGAGGACCACATCCGTGTATGGCAATTGTATGACAGGCCATGAACGAAGAGGTGTGACGACAATGTGGTTTTTTAAATTAGAAGAGACACGCTATGCCAGAGCGTAGCCACGGGTGGGCCTGCGTAGGTCATGGCCCACACATTTATCATCCAGGGCAGGTCCACCCCATCACTTGCCCCACTCTGCCACCTGGTGCTCCAGCAGGGTTGGGGGCTTGCCCCTCTCCCCCTGCCCACCCACGGTCCTGCTGGGGAATAGGATCAGGGCGCTGGAGCAGAGCAAGCCCCAAACTCCATTTCCTGGCCGGAGCAGGGTAATAGAACTCGAGGGCTGGATTAAAAGCTGTGATGGGCCAGATGTGGCCCTTGGGCCATCATTTGCTCACCCTCTGTTAGGTCCTTTTTCTTGCTATACAATTTCTGTTTAACACGAAGCAAAAAAGCAGATCCACCTAGCAAATATATAGCATCCGCAGTGGAATAACCAGCATTCCACAGATGATTATCTCAGACAGCTCCAAAGCTAAAGTCACCTTGGGGAGTGCGGGGACTGGAAAAAATACACACTTACAAACCTAGGGGAAGTGTCAGTGCCACTTTCCCAAGGACAGCCCCACTCTTTGAGAAAGAGGGGGAAAAAAACTGCTCCAATGTGTATTTTCAACTGGGGGAAAGGAGGCAAGTTGACTGAAGAACTTACCTCTTTATGGCCCTGGATCTGGGAGTTGACAAAAGCCCCCAAGATGTGGGAAGTGAGAGGCAGGTAGATATGGATCAGCTGCGTCTCCTGGTGCAGGCAGTACAAAGAAAAGTAATTCCGCAGCTCCATGGTCATGATGGCATTCTCTTGCTGAGTGACAAAAAGCCCAGTTAACCTCATTGCCCAGAAAGAAGGTGATAAATGAATCATCCTCAGGCCTTGGCTACACATGCAGATGTGGAGCGCTTTGAGGTAAACCAGCCTTTGGAGAGCGCAGTAGGGAAAGCGCTGCAGTCTGTCCACACTGACAGCTGCAAGCGCACTGGTGTGGCTTCATTTGTGGCACTTGCAGCTGCATTGGGAGGGATGCATTATGGGCAGCTATCCCAGTGTTCAAGTGGCTGCAACATGCTTTTCAAATGCGGGTGGTGGGATGCAGTGTGACAGGGAGTGTGTTGTGTGTATGTGCGGGGAGAGAGTGGGTTTTTGGGGTGCTGAGGGTGTGTCAGCACGCTGTCTTGTAAGGTCAGACCTCTCCCTCCTCCCCACCTCTCTCACACTCACTGAAAACAACCATCATTCCTCAGTAATGGTTGCTTTGCCCCAGAACAGATAAGCGTGTCGGCTGTCAGAAATGGAGCTTTGAAAGGGCATATCTGCATTCCTGCAGCCGATTCCAAAACAATGACAAAAGTGGTGACTTGACTTAAGGGGATTATGGGACGTTTCTGGAGGTCAATCAGAGCGCAGTAATGCAACACCTCGTTCACATTGACGCTGGAGTATCTCACCCAATACGCATCAGACATTATTGCTTTCGCCGAGGTGAAGTACCAGGAGCCCTCTAGCCAGGGAATCGGAGTGCTCTATGTGCCTTACCAGCGTGGACAGGGAGTGAAGTAGAGTGCTCTGGGCAGCTTTAGTGCGCTCTAATTTGAATAAGACTAAGATCTATGGGTGACCCCTTCTGCCTGTTCCAAAAAACACTGACAAGCCACATTATGGCATTACTAGGAAGAGGTTTCTATCCAACAAACCTACTACCCATCACTCACATACACACACAGAAATATCTGCCCTACCTCCACAATTCGTGACTCCAGCTGTTCCACAGACTCTGGCTCCTTGTTCTGCACAGTGGCACTCATCATCTGCTTCTTCATCATGCTGTACTTGTGCAAAGCTCGCTGGTGTTTGTGCAGGACACCCTTCTCATGCCTCTCACACAGATCCTTCAGGAAGAAGGGAAACAACTAATACTCACCCCATACCAGAGCCCAGATAAAGGAAAGAGCCATGGGAGAGGGTGGGGAGAGGAGAATGTGTACATCTGGGAGGGACACAGCTGAGGGCGTGTAAGGTATCCCATGCTTTTTCTAAACTGTGGACTATTTAAAATAAACCTTTTTTAAAAAAATGAGAAACAACTTCTCTGAGCTAGAACAGAGGGTACAGCAGGTGATCTGAAGCTGCATCTGTTAATATGTCTTGAACTTTACGAACACCAAACTTCTTATCTGCATATTCCTTTTCAATATTAAACATTGCTAATTAACCTTGTGTTAGCTTACAGTGCCCTGCTATTCCAATCCTGGACTGGGCCCCTCTTCAGGAAGGCTGCCAACTATAGGCGCCAACTCTGTGGGTGCTCCAGGGCTGAAGCACCCACTGAAAAAAAATTAGTGTGTGCTTAGCACCCACCGGCAGCCAGCTCCCTTCCTTGCCCCCTCAGTGCCTCTCATCCACCAGCAGCCCTGCTGATCAATTCCTCCCTCTCCTTCCCAGCACCTCCTACCTGCTGCAATCAGCTGTTCCACAGCATGCAGGAGGCTCTGGCAGGGAGAGGGAGAAGCAGGGATGAGGCACATTCAGAGGAGGGAGCAGAAGTGGGTGAGAAGAGGCAAGGTGGGGGCTTAAGGAAGGGATGAGGGCTGGACCTGGGGAGAAAGAGGTGGGGTGGGGGTAGGAGCTTAGGGGAAGGAGGCGAGTGGGGCCATGGGCGGAGCGAGGAGGTTGAGCACCTGTGCTGCCACCTGTGTTAAACTGTAGTTAGATGGCTTTTTGCAGGATGTCCATGAAGGAGTAGGCTGAGATCATAAAACTCATTTCACTTGTAACTGAACTAACGTCTTCACGTGTAAAAGCAGGTCCACTAATTCATTCTCTATCCCTGCCCCCAAAATGGCTGACTTATTAAAAAGATTAGCGGATTGCTACAAGTGAAGCTGATGGATATCTTCAACTCCTTGCAAGGTCTGGTGTCCACAAAACTTTTCATGGGCCAAGAGCAGATTAGTAACACTGCAGAGCTAGTCGAGGGTGAGAATCACTCCCCTCACTCTGCATGATGCCAGTTTGCCTCTGAACTGACAGTCCAGCCAGTTTTCCATTCACTTGGCGTTACACCCTCTAAAAAGCACAAAACTGTTCTAAACTTTCTCACTGGCAGAGAAACAGCAGCACTCACTTTATAGGACTGGAGTAAATCCAGGAAAAGGTTCAGCTTCTCCACCACATCACTCTCTTCCTGTTTTCCCTAGAAAACAAGAGACAAGGACATTTCATATAAGCCTGGCAAGAGCTCACATCACAGCTCCTCAAACCCACCCAATATGTTGACCCTCCACAGTAATCTCCAGGACACACCAGCCATTACATAGCTACATCAAGCAGCTCTCATGATGGGACTGGAGATCTTAGGCTTGGACACCAGGATGAACACAGACCTAAGTGGAGCAGGAACAGCATTCAGAGTGTCTGATCACTGCAACAAGAAATTGGCATCATGAGTCCTTTTCCATGCGGCTCTGTCTGGAACCCTTGCATTCATAGAATCCACCAGAATTGCATCTTCCCTTCTTAAGGCATACCTATTCCAGGTGTCCTATAAAGGCCAGCACTTTCTCCCTAGAAGACTTAATGAAACAAAAAGCAGAGCTGACAAGACACAAGCTAAACTTCAGCACTTGCTCGTTTGTTTCTTATGTCCCTTCCTGTTTCTATGTCACGTGTGTGGTTCTCTAGAACTTGGGCTCCTTGGTGCAGGAAGCTGGTTTTATTTATCTGTAAAGCACGCAGAACATCTTTAGTGCATTGAAGTGATGGTTGTAGTGAAGAGAAACTATCACTCATCTTTCTGGATTGTCATGTGCTCCTGTTATTCCAATGCTCATCATTACATTATGTTGTTTTAACGGCAATAAGACCTCTTGTGTTCCTTCTGAATGAGTTTCACGTAGTGTTTAACAAGTGGAGAAGATCACAACTGGAAACAGAAACAGGTTCTGCTGGACTATGTTCACCAGATGATCTTAGCCAGGCAGAGTGCAGGATTCTTGGACAGCTTGGGGCAGTCACTATTTACTTTATTCTTTAAACTGTCTCAAAAGATTCTCACCCACAAACACTTTTCCCCTCGTTATTGTGTTTTCCCGTCCTGAACACCTCTGAGTTTTTTAATTCCACCAGTCAGAACATGTAGCCCAGTAGCATACCTAGTCAGTTGGACATGGCTTTAAACTGACGCCTGCGTAGTTGCTAAGAAAGGGGCAGTAATTTCTGGGGCACCCATGCCTAGAAGGGCCTCTGAATCAAGAGGTTACACTAGGCAACACACCTCTCTCAATGCAGCAATTGTGATTATACAGGAGAAGCAAATGGCAGAGGAACTCACCTGCTGTACAGCCTTATCAGCCAACAGCGCAAATTCGACAGACAAGCCTTTCAAGGCCTGTTTCAGAGTCCCCCACGTGTTATTGTTCAGAGCAGCCCAGGAGGGAAGTGGCGTAGTGTCTGAGCCCAAAGCACTGGGAGAGGAAAGAAGAAGCAGTGAGTCAGATCCCACTAAGCAGCTAAGTTGGTCTGATGATTTACCCATCCCAGCAGTTACTGGAAGTTCCCCCTCTCAAAACTCTGGGAAAACAGAGTCCCCTAGGAATCCGGTGGCAGTAAGTTTATACCTAGTCCCTTAGCAGGGTCAAGTTAGCAGCGAAGTGCAGGGACAGCAGGTTGGGACGTGTATATGTGGATGAGTGTAAGCACACACAAATGAGAGAAAATGAAAGGAACGGTGCACTAGCAAGCACGTTAGTGTTTTCAATTTACAACAAAAATGCAGAGTGTGTGAACATATACAGCATGTAAAAAGGTTTATGAATATGCACGACCACACACCATGTACTTGGGGCTGTATCCTTTTATGCAAGTGTAAATCAGATCCAGAATGTCAATGCTATTTTCTCTCCCTCACCCTAGGGAACACACTATGTTTTCTTCTCTCTGCAACAGGAAAAAGTGAATCTGGTTTGTGCAGTGTGTCTTCAGAAATAGATGCCTCGTCCCCATAGACATTCTACTGGTACCCCTATTGCTCTCTCTAAAACTCAAGACTGTTCACAGAAGTGTGCGCTAGAGGGAGTCCTTACACCCTAATCTACCTTAGTTCCTTTCCAAATATGAGAAGATCTGAGGCATTATCAATGGCTCGGGAAGCTATTCTTTCCGCACGATCCCGCAGTTTGTAGAAGCTGTTGTAGATGTTTCGGATAAGCTCTCGACTGGCAGCAAACTGGGCCTGGATGTCAGCTGGAAGGAAGTCCTGAAGCAGCAAAAGAGAACTTAGTAATGGACTCAGTTGCACAATAAATCACAAACAGAGAGATTAGGAGTATTAACCTGGTGATACTGAAAATGGTTTTATGTGCTGAAAGGAGCCATTGAAAACAGCATTCTGATGTCCCAGGCCTACCAGTGACTCCAGGTCAGATCTCTTAAGTGCAGCTCTGCAAACTCAACCAGGTATTACAAGCAGAGTTGAGCTGCTTCTGGCATGTATCTCTTGAGTAAAAGATTGTGCAACCAGAGCTTAGTTAACAATTCTCCTGGTGATGCCCCAGCCACAGTAGGATCCACCCCAGTCTCCCATAGCTGGGTTTGCTCTGCAGAGTTAACATCAGTAAAAGTTTGAGTAGTCCCTATGTCAAGCACTGTGAATGATACACACTTAGGGGACGGGACTGCTAAGTAATAAAGGTACCATCTTCATTGTTTATTTGTATGTGATAGCACCTAGAAGCCCCAGTCACAGACTAGAGCCCCATTAGGCTAGGTGCTGTAAAGGCCTCGTTTCTTTATTTTTAAACCCATAAGCAACATTTAACCCTTCACTGGCTGCTTTATTTTCCCCCTCACCCCAGGCTGAAGTTCCACAAAAGCAAGCAACTTAGGGGAGCAGTGATGTCAGGTTCAGCAAGCAAGATTCACAACTAGAGTACAGCAGCCTCTCTCAAACAAACCAACCCTGGTGAGATTCATGGCTTCTCTCCTAGACAGAGAGGGGTTATGACACAAAGGAATAGCAAGCCACAGGATGAACTTTCAAAATGTGTAGGTTATTTATAGTTACTGAAAGAATGTGCACGTGGACAAAGACATCTCTCACGCTAATTTTGTACCATTTTACTGAGCAGACCCAGGCTGGACATCTGGACATACTGGGCCTGGAAGGATCTAACTATATGTTTTGTTATGAAGAAGACAGAAGATCTAGTCAAAAGACGGTCCCTTATAGTTCTCTGTGGAAATTGCTTTTTTCTCCTTCAACGACAGCCCCTCTTTTTTACCCAACAGATACAAGACCTTGTGCACAAGGGTTATTGGTATAAAGATTGCAATTATGCACCATAAAGAAAAATACCTTGGCCCGTGGGGCTAGTTGGCAAATCATGAACTCGTCTCCCACTCCTTGGACCAACTCCCTCAGCTTGTTCTGCACATCCTGAAAAAGCAAAAGAAACCAACCAACCAATGAACCCATCTGGCAATAAACCCATCTGGCAATTAAACCCAACTGGCAGTGATAGTGAATGGCAATTTCAATTCTGTTAAACCTGAGCCTCCTCATGCACTAAAGCAACAATCCACAGTTCATGGCTGCTTTTATTACATATGGAAAGGAGCCACCTTTTCATGGTATTTAACCTTTCCTCCTTGAGGGGGAAAAAAAAGCAACCACTCATGCCAAAGAGGCATAGAATAAAACGATTCCACATACTGAGCCCCTTTGGAGGCCCTGACCCCTCTCTCTCTATGAATTTCCAACTCCTGTATCACCCCCTTCCCCTAAAATTTAAACACAAATATTAACCCTCCACCTCAAACACTGCATTCGTCTGAGGAGAAAGTTCTGTGCTAAAAGTCTGCATCAGGAGATGGAGAAGTTCTAGAACAGCAGCAACGTTTCTTAGTTCTCCCTGGTCAAATATCTTTCTGGGGAGTGTCAGAGACAAGGAGTGGTGTGACATATTGCCATTGGAAAGAGCATTATTTTCAAGAGATCGTGCCTACAGCACTGCAGAGATAACTCATCCCCCTGTCCAGTAGCAGTGATACCTAGTGTGGATAATATGGTCCACTAGCCCCTAGTAGCCAGGATCACAACTGTGGGGATGACAAGTGTTCAGGCAATAGGCAGCTCTAAACTCGGTAACCGTTTTCCAGTGCACAGGAGGAGACGCAAACATGTGGCATCACCAACAAGTACTCACCGAGCCACTAAAGGAGAGAAAGAGCTTCAGGAGCACGTCTTCCGAGAAAGGGGGATGTTGAGCCACCAGATTAACGAAACGCTTCAGAGCCCGCCGCCTAGACTCTATGAATTCTCGGTCAGCTACAGGAGGGAACACTACATTAGTGTTATGCATCAGGCATTGCAACAGACTCGGAAACGAGGGAAAGCCAGCATCAAGTGCAACAGCTCCTTTGCATTTACATCTGCATGAAATCCCCAGGATAGTACTCTCTCTGCCTTCTGGCAGCTCCATGCAACAGGTCTGCTGGGTTCACTGGTCTAGTCATTGATTATCCCTCACTTTAGGGCTAGCCTTACTCTTTTCACAAATGCCATGGGATTTTCAACTTCCACCTGGAGAGTCACCAGTGAAACTTTACATTCATGTCTTATCTGAAAATGATTTCCTGCAATGCAGTGCTGTGCCTCCCCAAGGTTTACACTACACTGTCAGCACTGCTTTTTGAACCAGAGAGCGACAAATGCTATGGATTCTTTGAGAATTGTGCATTCTGGACTGTATTCTCAAGAGCCCATTCATACCAGAGCCCATCCAGTCACCAGGAAGACTCAGGTTTACCTCCCAGCATTCTCTTTGGAGGAAGTGCAGGCACCATACGATATGGGAACTTCTGAAGCAGCATCTCGTGGAATACCACAAAGTCATTGTATCGCCTGTACACAGAGCACTTGAAGCGCTGCAACAGAGAGAGAAACCTCACAACATTCACACAGGACAATAGTAGCATTTCAGTAATTTCCTTGCAGTCAGGAGGAGTTAAAGCCACCTGTGGGACTTGAAGAGAGTGGCTGGTACATTTCTTCGATTTGCAGACCACTTGCTTTAAGCTAACAGTATAAAAAAAAAATAGTCACACAGAACCCTCCAGCCACCTCCCAGTTATGCACTTGGATGGCTTAATATAAACTGGAGAGCTTGCTGGTGGGTTAGGTCCCTGTGGAAACAGGAGTTTCAGCAAAGAGCACATTTCAAATTTCATACACACAAAACATGGGGGCAAAGACATTTATAAAGGAAAGGAGAGATATTTTTTGTGGGTTACTGGAAGGAGGTGGTAGATGTCCCTAAACTTTCTGTGATTCCACATAATTCCTCCACCAAACCGGTGTCTCTTCTGCGTCACACATAGACATAAAGGAACAATACAATTGCAAGGAGGACCCTATCATCATTAAGGAGCATTTCAATGCTGGTGTACTCCAGTCACAATTCAAGTTCCTGGTGACATCCACCAAACCAGATCTAATGCCAGGGGAAGCAAAATAGCTTTAAGCAAACATAACTCTCAGCCCTGCAAAACGCAGCTGTTTGACCTTTTTAGTGAGTCATGCAGCAGAATGAAGAGAAAGTGGAAATTATAGTGGGATTCCTAGAACAGCTTGAAAGTCCCTTATAACCTTAGTTTCAAGATTTTTGCATCTCTAATGTCAAATTGCAAGAATGAAGAGTGAGAACATTCAGGTTTTGGAGATTAATTTGGGTCCAAAATGAGTGATGTAGCACATAAAGAGAGATACTTGAAAGGCACGTTGGCACGTCATTTAAAAACCACATTTGGCTGATGGAATAGCATGTTGAAAAAACTGTAAAAGATACCAACATGAATACCTGACTTAAACCAGCATCGCAAATACACTGAACAGATTCAAAAAAAATTATCTGGCTTTCAGTCCAGGTTAAACAATTGTATGGAAACTCATACAGAACACATTCTCCCACAGACACCAATGTTCTCCCACATTACCTTGCTGGAAACTTCATACTCCACATGTTTCAGAAAGAGGCCCTTCTTCTCAGGTATAAGCTCCACCTGCACAGTGTCCTTGCTCAACAGCTCTTGTAGGGTGTGGGAGAGCAGCAGTGGGTTTCCCTGGGGTGTCTGCATTAGCAGCTGTTCTGGATCTCTTGGCTCAATTACTGGAGGCTTTGCCAAGTCTAAAAGAAAGAAGAGAAAACTGCCATTTTTTAAAGACAAACTGAGTGAAAGGAGGAGCCTTAAAATATCCTGTTCCTCTGCTATGTCCTCTCACTGCACCTCAACACAAGCCAGAAGAGCAACCAAGCCACTCCTTCCACAAGAGGCTCTGCCCATTTAACTACCTCCTCCCCTACTCTTAGTATACTCTGTACCTCCCTCTGTACAACACCCTGAGAATCGCCTATTATACCTAGTCATGAAGTCAGCTCTGCTTCTCTGTTACAGGCCAGATTTGTTCTGTGAATCAGCTCTGAGGCCTGCATTTCCTGTCTGTGCAGCTCCCACTGCAGCAGAATCTGCCAAGCTAAGTGAATATCTAGCTCAGCACTCTTGGATCCTGTCTAGAACAAATTGTGAAAGGAAAGAAACTGTTATTTTCAACTGCAGAGTAGGAATTAATATATTACTTTCACATGTCACTAGAAAGAAAGAAAGGAGACACTTCACATGACAGAAGTTAATCTCTAGGATAGTATAGTGGGGTATGTGGGAATTAATTAGCCCCATTAATAACTTTAGCACCTCTATGCACTGAAGCTCCAGACAAGAGGCTTCTTGAATAGGGCAGCCAACTGGGCAAATTTTCACTCAGAGCAAGCTCTGGATAAGATTCCAACTTCACATACCAAGGGTCATGCATCCTAAGTGGTGCAGCTTCTTACAATGAAATCAAGCAGCCAACTGTGCAGCTTGGACAGACAGGTTCCCCAATAATTCTAAGCAATACATTATCAGTGAACTAAGAATGGCTCTGAAATACAGACCACCTCCCTGGGGAACAACCTAATACAGAAAGGGGGTGATATTCTGGGGTACTCCCTTACTAGACAACATGCTGGAGCTCAGCTACACAGCTCGACTTTACTGCATAATTTACACATACTATGCAACAGGTAAATTCATATAAGTGCTTCCCAGGTCATGGGAAATAGAAAGTCCTTTCCTGTTTCCAATCCTATTGTAAAGGGAAGCTGTAATCATGCTATCCTTCCAAGCAGGCAGGAGCTGGACCACCTGGCTAAACGCTTGTGAGCAGAAAAGATCTGGCTGCTTCAGGATCAATAGATGTTAACATCCTCCAGTGACTTAACAGAGGGGCTTTGAGCAATAGCTCAACGGAAGGTAACTGTATAACACTAGGGTATGGAAAAGGAAATTCATTCACAGAAGGTAGAACCCTTAACTTGAAAGCTCTGTCCTTATGATAAGGTTTTACATCCTGTTTGCTGTAAGCCCAGATAAAGCAGAAAACTAGTCCATCTGTAATTTCACCGACACATTGCTTCAAGACATAGAGATCAGGCAATTTGTTCAGTTTTCCTCAAATACTGGATTTTAAGTAAAGCAAACCAAATCCAGGACAAATGACCATACTCCACAAGTCTAGTTAGTCTTCAGATTCCTGCTAATATGACTCAAAGAAATGAGCCTTGAAACCTCAGCATTGCTCAGGATAAGAAGTTACCTGGCAACTGCCTATATAATAGCTTCTAGAAGATTTATGTGCCAGTAACTTAGAAGAAATCAGTGCAATCTGATTTAATGTTAATGTTGTTTACTCATGGATGACATTGCAACATATCTGTCCTTCCAGCCAAGAGACAGATGCTACAAAGGCTTCTGCTAGACTAGAAAAGAGGGAAGGAGAGGTAGAAGACAGTGAGATCAAGACAAAGATACTGAGGTAAAAGGCAGGTTCTCTAATGCAGTAGAAGAATCATCTCCCATTTCATCTTTGATAGGAGAGCACTTTCCTATTTTACTTTGATAAATAAATCTTTTATCAAAGGCAGTACCACTTTGGCTTGGCAATGACATTAAATGCCTTCAGTCAACAGTACCCAAAAGACACAAATCATCCCATAATGTTAAAATCAATCCACAGAACTAATTCACATCCCTACAACCAGAAAAGCCCCTGAAAGAGATGATTTCTGCTTTCCTAATCCAACATCAAGAGGGATTTTAAATTACTTGGTTGCCTTCTTACGGGGTATACAATTTGGGGCCACAGCTTCTTTCACAGAGATGCTGTCTCACAAAGGAGACTAATCACTAGTTAGATCAGCTTCGGAAGCTCTTACCCAGGTTTTTACACTCTATTTCCTCTCCTTCCACACTCCAGAGGCCCTCTGAGCCATCCAAGCTTCTCTCCTAGCCACTCTTGAGCAACTTCACCCACTTCTAACTTTAGGCTTTCTTCCATGCTGCCTCAGACATCTGGGGCAGCCTCCTGAAGCACACCAAACTCCCCACCACCACCACAAGGCTTCTGAATATCCACCTACTCCCATGAAGCATTCTAGCAATAGTGACCATACTGAGACAGCTTGAGTTTGTTCTCTCGATTTGTGCCCTCTCGTGCATTTAGCTTGGAAACTCCTTGGGACAGGAACTGGTTTTCTATTTGGCATAGTTCTCTCAGTGCAGTGTATACAGGCAGCACCATCTACATAACAAATACCCCAGTGTTTATTCCAAATTACAGATTAAAGAAGTCTGGTGCAAGGGCATGCTTTCATGTAACTGTCTCCAGATGCAGAATACACCCTAAGACAAGGGCTGAAATGCTAAGTGGATTCTCCATCTCTTGATGGAGACTGGATGCCTTTCTGGAAAATATTCTTTAGCCAAATGCAAGCTAATACATGGATAACTGGGTGAAATTTAGTGGCCTTTGGTATACAGGGAGATGACAGTAGATGATCCAATGGTCTTTTCTGACCAGAAAAATCTGTGAATCTATAAAAACATGCAACTGAACATCCCATTGTAGAGAGGGCTTATCTTATCCCCACCCCATATGCAAACCCAATTTGCTGAGAGTACCCTTTTCCACCACCAGGTTATTTAATAACTTATTTAATGTGTAGACTCGGTGCTATCTGAGCACTTCACACAGAACTCCATGCTTCTCTCTGCTGTGATGTGAGTAACTCAGGTTCAGAGGAAGAATGTCAGGAAAACAATCTTCTAACCAGGGACTGGTTAAAATGTGACCCATCCATTTCCTGAGAGGACAAGGTCAACCAACACTAATGTAAAACCCTCTCCTCCGTATGCCAGTATTCACTCCCCATCATCCTGCTTGCCAACATAGAAAATAAAGTAAAAATTCCACAATAAAACACTTGCACTCCTCCAAACCAGAGGTTCAGCAAGGAATGGCAATCCTTAGAAATAGACAGGAGGGGAAAGATAGGCCTTCCAAAGTTTGAGGACCATAGGGGAAAAGAACCTGCAGGAGGAATCCTGAATCCTACAACATTTAGCTGCAACCCTCAGAACACAGGCATAAATCCACCCAAATTAATGTTCAGAGCAACCCTATGAAAAGTATTCAGCCTCCAAAGGGTTAATAATGTGACTGGCCCTTAGATTCTTCATGAGGTTGAGAGCTTACACTGGACACTAGGGAAAAAAAATGCAGAATGAAATCCCACCTTGAGGATCTCTGCAAGATGTGTTGCCCATCACACTTTAAGGCATGCTGCTCCTAAAACTTGCAATATTCTTCCTGTCTTCATCTATTATCAAGCACTCCCTTATTCTCCTAGTCCCCTTACCTAACACCCACCTCCTCAATGAATCCCTTCTCCACATCAATAATCCCCAGACTCAATCTCTCCTGAAATGTTTTGTAGCTTGTTTAAATTGCAAGATTGTCTATGCATGCATGTCTATGCATGTGTAAATTATCATAACACACACATAAATGTGTATTAATTAAATAGGGCTATTTATTAATCAGCTCATGCAATTAACTAAAAAAAAATTAAGAAAAATATTAATCACAGGTTTAATTGCACTGTTAAAGCATACCAATTGAAATTTATTAACTATTTTGGATGATTTTCTACATTTTCATATATATTGTATTCTGTGTTGTAATTTAAATCAGTGTATATAAGTTTTTACTACACATATTTGCACTGTAAAAATAACAGACAAAAGAAATAGTATTTTTCAATTCCAGGACAATGGGGGCTGCGGAAAGCGGCATGGGCCAAGGGATGTGCTGGTCGCTGCTTCCCGCAGCCCCCATTGGCCTGAAACAGCGAACTGCAGCCCGTGGGAGCTGCGATCGGCTGAACCTGCGACACTACAGGTAAACAAACCATTCCGGCCTGCCAGCGGATTTCTCTGATGGGCCGCATGCCAAAGGTTGCTGATCCTTGGTCTAGTGGTTAAAGCACAGGACATAGAATAAAGGGGTAGGAGTTTTATTCCTGGGCAAGTTCTGTCAAGTCAAACTCTCCAAACTTTATTATCCCCATTTTACAGATGGATAAAAACTAAACTTCCTAACTTACTAGGGTGTTTTGCGGCTGAGTCAACTCATGGTTTTAAAGGGCTCAGGCATCCTCAGACATAAGGTGCCATAGAAGTATTATGTTAGCAACAGCAGATTTCTACAAGAATATAAAAAATGTTCTGGAAGCAACAAAGCTAACCCTTCAGGAAGGATAGCTGAAATTTCCTCATCATTATCACAGGTCAGAGCCTCAGGGAGAAGAGGTGGCTTCACATCTCAAAAGAGGGAAGCCAGAGCTGTACATTTATTCATGGGGAGACCTCAGATTTCCCCTTGGCAAAAACAGATGTTTCACTCACACTTCTGAGCCAGGAGCATTGAAACAATAATGTAAGTAGCATTCATCAGCATTTCCCTTCCCCTTCCACAAAAACCTCAGGAGTTTCAGATTAAACATATCATCTATTTAATGTCAGTTAAGGGCTTGCATAGTTTGAAATGTCAAAGGGAAAACAGTAACTCTAAAAGAGTGTTGTAAGGAAGCCTTCCTTCCCCCATCAAGGAGGCTAGCATGCTTTAGATACTCAAGAGTCGGGATTTTTTCTTGTTTTTAAGTCTCTTGTAAATTCATCTGATCTTCCAGGGAGAGACCCAGGAGAATCCAGTCCATTTTGTCCCATAGAATCTTCTAATTACTATGCATGTCTGTGTTCAACATGAAAGAGAAGACATTCTTCTAACCAGGTTCAAAGTACGCTATCCATTAGGTTTCCCTTCAGCTGTAACTTCTGTTTGCTGAGGGTTTGTGAATTATACTGTCTTTGCTCCTCCCTTCTCTCCAACATACAGCTGCCTGCAACCTCCATCCCACACCAACCTGCCATACACACCCAAAAAGGACACCTATTCAATTCCATAATAGATAATTATAAAGCATTATGATGTGGAGACTAGCAAGATCTTGCTCTTCGCTTTTCATTTCTCTCCAACCCAAGCATTCCTGGTGAAGATCTTTTAGTCACCAGCATGCGTCTTGGAGCTTCAGCACTTGCAAGGGATGCTCCAGTCTTCACTTCTGATTCTGTGGATCAGGTAGGGAGTTCATGGTACCATTCAAAACATTTGGGTACTTTGTTACCTGAAGACTGTTTAATAAAATAATGATACTTGGCATTTCTTCAGCACCTTTCAGTCACAGATTTCAAAATGCTTCACAAAGAAGGATAAGTATCATTATCTCAATTTTACAGAAGGGAAACCTGTGGCCAAATTAAATCATTTGTCCAATGTCACACAGTGATTGTGTGTGAAAACAAGGAACTGATCCCAAGCTTCCTGAGTCCCAGTCTTGTGCACTGTCCACTCAGCAATGCTGCTTGTTCTTCAAGCAATTTTCCAAGCCTCGCCAATACAAGGAGTCCTTATACTGTACACAAAGCACATTCCATCCACAAGCAAGGCAGAAGATCATAGTCCCAACGTTCAGCTACAGTAATAAAAATAATAATAAATAAATGAGACACAGTTACAAATTGGAGAAATAAACAGGATTATAGGAAAGAATCCATTGAGGAATATTCCCATGGACTACAGAGAGAGCAAAGTCATGGCCAGTGCAGACTTCAGTCCTCAATTGAAGATCAATAAACTGTTGCTTTTAATGTGACAGAAGATAAAAAACAAGTAAACAGTAACTGAAACAAAGCTTAGCCCCCTAAACTCAAAAGATAACCTGAACTTAATGACTAGGCATGTAACTGCTGCCCAAGAGACCTTCCTGTTTGAAGACGGTTTTCAGGAAGTCACCAGCCACAGCAGCTTTGCTAGAATCCCCCAGCAAGATGAAACTACATTAGGTACATTCCACAAGCAGTTCTAAAATTAGAAACTGTCAAGCTTCTGCTGTCCCCCTACCCCATTTACTAAGGCCTGGAGAACCCCATTCAAAGGAAACAACTATCCTGCTCTACTATCAGTTCTTTCCTCCCTTGCACGTGAAGCAGCTATTTAAGAAAAAAAACTAGGGACAAAATATTTTTACTATAAATTTATCATGCAGTAAAATAAGTGTTTTGACAAAAGACCAGTTTGGAAACAACACCAATTAAACCAGTCTCTCGCCCCCTTCCCCCTTCCCAATATTACTGAAGAGTGGAATTCCCAGCCAGTGCATTTACAGACCTTATGTTCAGAACTGAAAGCTAAAAAGCAAATTCCACTTGCCTGCAACCTGTACAATTCTCTTCTCTCTGGGACACAAGGTCTGCACACACCAGTTAAAGATTTACCATTAAAGAAAAATAAACATCTGGATTTAGCAGTGCATTTGGCTTTCAGGACTAGCCACAATAATCATCAGCTCCAAACAAGCTGCATAAACAACCAAAAAATTAAACTTACCAGTGCCAGCTATTTTCTGAAAGAGTGACTTGCACCAATAATATTAAGTTACTTTTTAACAGAATCTAGTTATAGAAGGTTAAAAAGTATCTTTCATACTAGGGATAAAGAAAGGCAAATAGATTAGTAGTCCACCTGTCCCACTACAGAAAACCCATTAACAGCATGTCTGAAGCCTCACTATTGTAGAGAAGAGAAGTCTTTGGCCTTCCTAGAGCGTACACAGCCAGACTATGATGGTTTACAGAAGAGGAGCTCAACCATCTCAAAATGAAGAGGGACCATCAAACCCACACCACAATACTAGAGATAAAAGTAATGGTTCAAATTAATCCAGCCTACACTTCCCTTCTACTGAAACCGAATAAGGATTCACTCCAACAGTTTAAATACAATATTTGTCAGAGGAAGACAAATGAAGATGAATAGGTCAGTCAGTTATAGAAGTACTATTTACATGACAGAAAATCAGTTTAGAAACAGCCCATGCCAAAACAGAATCACTGTTTCATCATTATAAGTCTCCTAAAGCAGCCAGATCAGAACCTTCCACAACAGATACACCTAAGCAAGCTTGCTTTCTGACGCTATAGAACACCATCTCTCAAAGACAATCTCTTACACTTGTCCTTGGCAGCAACAGCCCAGATTTATTTTACAAACATGACCAGGGGGAGGGTGTATGTAAAATGCAGTAACACCATATCTGTAGGGTTAACAAAAAGACGCACAAACCTGATGCTGGAAGCAATCCTACCAAACTTATTATTTCTTTCATGCATAAAACCTACTTACTTTTTGTTAACTCTACCTTTATGTGTTTTCAAGAGGACACAAAACACTACCCACAGAACAATAATTAGTGATCAGCTATCTGAAGCTGCTCTAATTAACTGTATCCCTCTCTCCTCCCTCAAAGAGAAAATTGTCAGGAAAAAATGTCCTTCTGCAATTGATATCTGATTAATATGCAATAGATCAGCTTTGAGGGGGCCATACTCTGCCTTTCAGAGAGATGGAGATAATCATACAACTGTCCCTCCCATCTCTAATTACCAGGAATCTAGTGAATTAAAAAAACATATTAAAACAAATAAATAAGAAACATCAGAAGCTCCCTCCCTTTCTCACTGCATAATCAACACTGGCAGAATGTGCTTCAAGTTTCACCCAATGTCATGATCTTGAGAGCAGCTCCCAATGCTGAAGTTTTAAGAAAATGCAGCTGAATGTCTTTTTCAAGTTAGGATTTATTTTTGGCTTGCTTGCATCAATTAGGAAAGGAGAAGTGTTCGACATCCTGGAGAATCTGCCCAGACTGTCTTTGATGACAGTACCTAGCAAACTGCATCATAAATTTCACCAAGTGTTTAAAGTGTCACTTCATCCACTTACATAGCCACAGTGAAACAAAACACACTTAAAAAAAATCATTTTAGCAGCTATGAAAATTTCCAGCTACATAACTCCCAGTTCGCTACACTATTCGGTTTTCAGATTAAATTATGGAGAAGAGAACCATTAAAAATTCATCTTTAATAAATGCAAATAGTGCCCTGAATGTATTGTGGTCTTGTTCACAATTCATTCGGTATAAAAACCACTCGACTTTGCAATCCATTAACCCCCTCTACCCTGCAGTAGTAACAGCTTCCCTTACAGGAAGGCACCAACTCAGCCAAGATAGAGGAGTTCACTACCAGATCTCCTTACACAAGGAGGTAAGCTAAGCACAAGATGAGAATGGACTCAACTCATGGCTGAGGTCAAAATCTTGGAAAGACTAGTCCAGTAAACCAGGTACTAACAGAGCCCATGATCCACAGAGTCACTGGGCAAGTCAGTTTGCCTCTTCGTGGCTTGATCATTGCCAAGATATGGAGAGGGCACATCAATACCCCTCAGCCCAAATCTCTGGGGAATGGGACTGGCTGAGGCACCTCTGTAGCCCAACACTGTGAGTCTAGTTCTCTTTGGAAATGGGTGGAATGGGGCAGCCCAGGCACACATCACCGTAGGGTCCCCACCCAGCTCTCCTGAGAGCTGCCTCCTCCTGACATGCCTCTCCTCACCATTTTTTCAGGGGTGAGGACAGGGGAGAAGGCAGCTCTGACAAACAGCCTCCCCTGCCTAATTCATTTGGAAGGCCGAGAGGAGCAGAGCACCCGACACCCGCCATTTAATGGAAAGAGAAGACAGTCCTGAAACCTGCCACCTCCTATGTCCATCTCCCAGTTGGTGGAAAGAAGGAAGAGACAGCCCTGACACCCCCTCCTCCTGTGCCCAGCTCCCTTGGATGTGAGGGGGAGGGAAGAGACAGTCCCAACACACACACCCCACATCCATCTCTCTTGAGTGGGGAAGAGATAGGGACAGATTTACACCTTATGCACCCGTAGGTACAGCATCTTCAGCATCCCC
Source organism: Dermatemys mawii (assembly GCA_007922305.1). Lineage (NCBI taxonomy): Eukaryota > Metazoa > Chordata > Testudines > Dermatemydidae > Dermatemys > Dermatemys mawii. The sequence continues at coordinate 10,065,291 of ML677381.1, read as the reverse complement.
CTTCTTCCCCCAGCTGCCCTTCATCTTGCACACAGTTTTAGAGAGGTAAGGCGCACCTAGAATGCCAGCGCCCCTAGGCACATGCTTACTGTGCCTAATTTGAAATCCAGCCCTGGGGTCAGACAGACCCCAATACCCCCATCTCCTCTGCCCGGCTCCCTTAGCTGTGGGAGGGCGACACAGAGACAGCCCTGACACCTTATCCTCCTACGCCCGACTCCCTTTTTTTGGGGGGGGGGGGGGGAAACACCCCCAAGACCCCCCCTGCTTAGGGGGAGGGGGGGGAAGAGAGACAGATCCTGACACGCCCTCCTTCTCCCCCTGGCTCCCTTGGGGGGTGGTGGGAAGAGAGACCCTGACACCTCCCGCTCCTCCCCCTGGCTCCCTTGGGGGGGGGGGGGTGAAGACATAGCCCTGACACCCCCGCCTACATCCCTGGGGGGGGAGACAGCCCCAGCTCCTGATGTGAAGCTGCCCTCACAGCCGTCCCCCACCCCCCGTTCCGTTCCGTTCCGTTCCGTACCTGTGCCGGCTCCCCCCGAGCCTGCGGGCACCTCCCCGTCCATCTCGCCAGCGGTCATGTGAGCCCGGGATCCCAGCGGCTCCCTCCCCTTCCTCCTCAGCGCCCGTCTGTCAGAGGGGGCGGAGCGGCGGCTGGAGAGACACAGACAGAGTGCGGGTCTGCCCTGCCCCTGCGTCGGGCTGACGGGAGCCGTCCGGGGCCGCTGCGCCTTGTAGGCGGAGAAGTGAAGGGGCACCGAGCGGGGGGGGAGTGGCCCCCAGGAGGGGCAGAGAGGGGGGAAGATGAGGGGTCTCCAGCAGGGAGGGGCACAGAGGGAGAAAGATGGGGGGGTCCCCAGCAGGGAGGGGCACAGGGGGGAAGATGGGGAGGGGAGGCCAGTGCAAGGGGTAAGAGATGGAGGGGACACTGAGAGGGGCACATGGGAACACCAGGCTGGGAGGGAGCTGGGCCACATGAAGTGGAGCAGAAAGGGGGAGCGAGGAAGCGCTGGGGGACATGAGGCAGGGAAGGAGTCACTTTCATGTTCTAATGTTAGCATTAATGTCCATTTTCTCTCTGTCACAACAGTAACTCTTAATCTGCTGTAGGCCAGGCCAGCCACCTTCTGTGCTCACCCTGTTATGGCAACACACACTGTGACACTTCTCGACCCCTCCCACACACACCCAGTGCCACACTGCAAGTTGACACATGTCACACATCACCTGCGTCCCACTCCAACAAGGCACCGAGACGTTCGGATGCCCACGCTATTGTGTTTCACAGCTATGAATTGTTCTAATCCAATGTTGCTACCACAGCATGCTGATGCAATACCATTACGTATGCTGCATGGTTGTGCCACAACACAACATTGTGATGTTCTGACAGGAGTACATCAGTGTATTCTATCTAAATGCCATCCTATCACAACACCATTTCATGACAATGGCCCTGATTTAGAAAAACACTTAAAAACAAACTTAAGTTTCATGGCTTCAAGATAATTTTAGGACCCATCAGCTTTCTCACAGTCAACCCTGTTAAATTCAGAAATACTAGAACAGGTGGTAATCTCTGCCTGCTGACTGAGGTTCTTGGAGTACTTTAAAAGCAGTTACATTATAATATTGATTCATAATGAATAATTAAGACATCATAAAATGTAGAAAAAAAAAACATTATGTAAGAGACCAGTCCAAGGCCTAGTTACCTGACAGAGACAGCCTGTGCTTGAAGTGGTTGCTCTCCAGAATGGCTACTGGAGATACCAACTTCCTTGCAGATATCACCACACATACTATGAGAAACAAATTAAGCAGCCAGATAAGTTGGTATCAATAATGTGTAGGGTGTGGACATGGGTATGTTCTGTCACACCCACCCAATCCTGAAACTGCTGATTAAGGATGGAAAGAGACACACTGAAAAAAGCAGTTAAAACAGGTGGCATATGGGCACTGAAGCAGTTTCAATAGAAAAGGAAAGAAAAGAGAAGAGAAGCTGAAAGTTCTTGCCAATGAAGGGGAGACTGCAGAGGCAAAGAGAGGGCGGAAAAGGTCATGTGTTTAATCCAAATGATAACAAAAAGAAGACTAATTAGTCTGAAGGTAGCTCTGCTCCGTCCCCAGCACCTTCACTTAATCTTGCTGCAAATTAAAGTCAAGATCCCAACATGAAAATCAACAATAATTTAACTGGGGAAAAAATATTATTGGATCCTTCATTGTATAAAAATAGACCAGTCTAAATTTCCTTCTTTAAGAGTTTCTAGGCTTAGATCCTCAAAGTTATTTAGACGCCTAAATACCATGGAGGATCAGGGCCCAGGGCACAATATGTAGTTGCCTGATAAATACACTGAGTCATCTAGTTTTGAGAGGAGTTAGAGTGACATCTTGTGACTAGTTTGCAAAATAACACATCTGGATTTCCTCACTTTTTCCCCTCAAGTTTCTTCTCCTAAATGTCACTTTAAAAGTGAGAAAGACAGGAAGTTTGATGGCCCAAATACGTTAGTCTTTAAAGTGCCACCAGATTCCTTGTTGTTTTTGTGGATACAGACTAACACAGCTACCCCCTGATACTTAATATTGAGAAGATATCCACAGTCAACTCTAAGACCCATGTTCGCATCCTGCCTTATATATGCCACTCTGAATACATCATCCTGTGTCACTAAGTTAAAATGGTGCTTCACACTTTTTTCTTTTGGCCTTAGGCCTGAAGTGTTCCCACTAGAATTTACATGGCTTCTTGGCAGGTAATGTACCCATAAATTATAAGTGGGCTTGCTCAGAAAATAATTTGCTGATCATCTCTGTAGGAAATGTGGGAATTAAAGGGGCAACACATTGAAATTTAAAACCCAGTATTGTTACAAGTGATACTTAAAGAGCATGGAAAGAGCTTAGAGAAAAACATATTTTTCTCTAGTTTTCCAGTTTTATTTTATTACTTTGACTGCACTTTATATAGAATTATGTTCAATGTTTCTCCTGATTAGTCATTTCATCAAACGGTGTCCTTGCTGATGGTAGGGGAGACAGAAATATTTTTAAAAGAGGGAAAATGTGATTGATTATAAAAATCACAAAAACTGGCAGAGCTCCTGACGTGGTCACCTGAAATAACCTGTGTAATATTTACAGAATTACTAGATTTCACATTGATGGTGTCCTTCTAAATAAATAGTTTTGAGGGAATCACTATCTCACATTGCATCAGCAAATAGTACCTTTCAGCCACTCTTTATCCAGGCACAAGTAACAGAGAAAACAGTTTTGATTCCCATTTTTATTGCCTCTGATGAGGCAGTGACTCCCTCATGTCCCAGTACTCAGGGCCATCCATATAGGGCTTCTCTGCACATGAGCCCCATGTGAATGGCTCATCATCCCATTTCCATACCTTAGTTAGGCTGGGCCATATTGCAGATGGTGCCCTAAAACATAATTGCTCTGTATCCCATACCCTATCCCCTTTCAGGTACGGCATTGAGACGAGGACTCCCTGGAGGTCAGCAGCTCCATACTCCTTTTTCCAGGGTCCCTGCCCCAGACAGAATAGAGGGTTTCATCATGTCATCATGAACTGTGTTCATGTCATCATGAACAGGTCTGACTACCAAAAGGAGGCTCCAGACAACTCTCCAACACCAAATTCTACAGGCCACTTTCCTCAGATCCCACTGAGGAATACATGAAGAAACTGCACCATCTACTCAGGACACTCCCTACACAAGCATAGGAACAAATCAACACACCCTTAGAGCCCTGACTGGGGTTATTCTATCTACTACCCAAGATCCACAAACCTGGAAATCCTGGACACCCCATCATCTTGGGCACTGGCACTCTCACTGAAGGACTGTTTGTGTATGTGGACTCTCTACTCAGACCTTACGCCACCAGCTCTCCCAGCTCTCTCCATGACACCACTGATTTCCTGAGAAAACTACAATGAATTGGTGATCTCCCAGAAAACACCATCCTAGCCACCATGGATGTAGAGATTCTCTACGCAAACATCCCGCACATAGATGGAATACAAGCTGTCAGGAACAGTATCCCTGATGATGCCACCGCAGAACTAGTTGCTGAGCTCTGTGACTTTATCCTCACACACAATTATTTCAGATTAGGTGATCATATATAATTCTAGACCAGTGGCCACTGCTATGGGCACTCGCATGGTCCCACAATATGCCAACATTTTTATGACTGACCTAGAACAACGATTCCTCAGCTCTTGCCCACTCACGCCCCTTCTCTACCTATGCTACATTGATGACATCTTCATTATCTGGACCCAGGGGAAAGAAACTCTGGAAGAATTCCACCACCATTTCAACAGTTTCTATCCCACCATCAGACTCAGCCCGGAGCAGTCTACATGCGAGATCCACTTCCTGGACACCATGGTGCAAATAAGTGACAGTCACTTAAACACTACCCTATACTGAAAACCTGCTGACCACTATGTCTATCTTCATGCCTCCAGCTTCCATCCCGGACACACCACACAAGCCATTGTCTACAGCCAAGCACTGAGATACAACCGCATTTGCTCCAACCCTTCAGATAGAGACCAACACATACAAGACCTTCACCAAGCATTCTTAAAACTACGATATCCACAGGAGGAAGTAAGGAAATAGATCAACAGAGCCAGACGTGTACCCAGAAGCCTCCTGCTACGGGACAAGCCCAAGAAAGAAACCAAAGAACACCATTGGTCATCACCTATTGTCCTCAGCTAAAACCTCTCCAACACATCATCAGTGATCTACAACCCATCCTGGACAACAATCCTTCACTTTCACAGGCCTTGGGAGGCAGGCCAGTCCTCACCCACAGACAACCCACCAACCTGAAACAAATTCTCACCAGCAGCTATACACCGCACCATAGTAACTCTAACTCAGGAACCAATCCATGCAACAAACCTCGATGCCAATTTTGCCCATATATCTACACCAGTGACACCATAACAGGACCTAACCAGATCAGCCACACCATCATTGATTCATTCACCTGCATGTCTACCAATGTAATACATGCCATCATGTGCCAGCAATGTCCCTCTGCTATATACATCGGCCACACTGGACAATCCCTACATAAAAGGATAAATGGACACACATCAGATGGTAGGAATGGCAATATACAAAAAACTTGTAGGAAAACACTTCAACCTCCCTGGACACACAATAGCAATTTAAAGGCAGTCATCCTACAACAAAAAAACTTCAAGACCAGACTTCAAAGAGAAACTGCTGAGCTACAGTTCATCTTCAAATCTGACACCATCAGCTCAGGACTAAACAAAAACTGTGACTGGCTCACCAACTACAAAAGCAGTTTCTCCTCTCTTGGTGTTCACACCTCCAGATCAGCTGCTGGAAATGAGCTTCATCCTCCCTGATTGAATTTATCTTGCTATCTTTAGCCTGATTCTTACCTGCATATTTATACCTGCCTCTGGAGACTTCCACAACAGTCATCTGACAAAGTAGGTCTTTGCCCACCAATGCTTATGCTCCAAAACATGTTAGTCTGTAAGGTGCTACAAGATTCTTTGTTACGTTTGCAGATCCAGACTAACATGGCTATCCCTGTGATACTGGACATCATAACACTGGCACACCAGGGTCACTTCAGGCTCATACTTTGCCTCTAGTGTCATGGCGGTCACACCTCCCTGTTCCCAGGGCCTGGAACCTCCCTCTGAAGTGCTCTTCCGACCACGTGAAGGAGAGAGAGCGCTGATGTGGCGGCCCCTGTTGGACCGTACCATCCTGAACGTGACCCCTTCTTAACGGGGGTTGGAATAGTCTCCTAATTTTTGCTATGTGTCTCCTCGTAGTACCGCCCCATCGTCATGTGTTACCCTCCCTTCGATTGGCGTTGGTAGAGTCCACGCGATGGACAAGTCCATTACACTACAGTTGTAGGAGTAACAGGAATATATCATCCTATATTATATCGCTTTCTCACTTCACCCCCTTGTTTTAAATACACCGCGGTATCGGCTACCCAGAGTGCATTTTATTTTTAATCTACACGGAGAGGTGTATTTGGTATCTCTCCCTTTCCACCTTCCAAGATGGTTCAGTCAGGCCTCACCTAGAGCTGCTGACGAGGGCTGCCATGTTGGACCAAACCAAACTGGTGTATGAAAAAAGGGAGAATCGGTTTTGATGGGAGGTGGGAATTGAAGTCGCCATCGGCGCTGTAGGGAGCGGGAGGGAGAAGAGGGCCCGCTGATTATAGAGCCTGTGGAGAGAACAAGGTATTGGGTGAAAAATTACACTCCCCCATACTAGGAGTTGGTGTGGTCTGCTTCGCCATGCCCGCCGGGTCTCGCGCACATGGCCCAGCAGTAGGAGACTCCCCTCCCCCCTGCCTTTCCCCGGAGAGCCTGACTGAGCGCGGCCGGCCCAGCAGCGACCCCCTCCCCATGCAGGAGACGGAGGAGAGCCAGGCGCCTGCGGCGGCCGGAGCCGAGGGCTCCGGGGACGAGCCCGAGCAGCCGGACGGGCCCCCGCAGCGGGAGGAAGAATCTTCGCCCCCGCCGCCGCCCGGCTCCCCGGAGGAGCAGCCGGCGCCGCCATCGCCCACTTCGCAGGAGGAGCCGCCCGCTGCTGAGGAGGCCGCCGCCGCCTTTACCCAGGAGGAACCGCCCGGCCAGCAGACCCCCGAGGAGAAGGCGGAGGCCGAGGAGCGGGAGGGGGCCGAGGAGCGGGCGGAAGCCGAGCCCGCGGCGGAGCCCGAGGACGACATCTCCTTCAGCGACCCCGAGGACTTCGTGGACGATATCAGCGAGGAAGGTGCGTGGCTGGGCCGGGGGCCTAGGCCCGCTCATGCCGGGCCTCCTGACGCAGGGGGTGGGGTGGGCCTCCAGAGGCAGCCGCGCAGAACTGGACAGGCGGGAAGGGGCGAGCCGCGGGGCCCACGGATCTGCGGAGCCTTCAGAGACCGGGACCGTGGGTGCCCGCGGGGGTGTAGAGTCCGCAAACTAGGCCGTGCTGCCCTGGCCCCTGGATTCCCGTCCTCCCCTGGCCTGAGAATCGCTAGGCCCGGCCCGGCTCGCCGAGCGCTCCCTGTGCTGAGAAGAGCTGGGCTGGGCTGGGACTCCACTGAAGCGGCTCCATAGTGGCCGTGTATCCTGGACCCCCTGAGGACTAGCTGGTGAGCCCCTGGGCGTGCGGGGGAGGCTTGTGTCCTCAAGACTTTAGGTCCCCCCCGTGCCAGGCGATGCCACCCGTCTGCGCTGCAGCTGGTCCGATTGCACTGGGGCGGGGGTGTCGTACAGTTCGAGCTGATGCTATCACAAGCCCTTATGATTTGCTGCGCGGTATGTTGTGTTCCTTGGCGTTCGCACCAGTGGTCCTAGAGCATGTCTCTCTCATATCCAGCACAGGCCAGCCATGCTGTTAGTGTGTGGTATTTCTATTACAGCAGCGTATTCAGAATCCCCTTCAGGACAGGGTCCTCACTTTGTTATAGGTACAAATGTACAGTGGGGATAGAGTCTCAGCCATGAAGAGCTCATAATGTTAGCAGATGGCTCCTGTGCATATGTGAGCTGTAGAGATTCTCTTCTATATTAGTACAATGTATTAGTACTGTACTACTGTATTCTGAGTATACTTAACTTAAGCATGTTAAGAGTAGTGCTTTTTTTAGATTATAATACCTCCTAAACCAAACCTTTTTAAGTATCTTTCATATTCATGATGGGGGTATCTGTGTTAGTCTTTGTTGTTTTTTTCATATTAATGTATCATAAAATACTTGATAAACTTAATTGTGTTTTATTCTTAAACCCAGAAACGTTTGTAAGTATCTGCATATTTGCCTGTCCAGGACAATGAAGTAATTCACTCAATCGTTCTCAGATCTCACCCTTTAGTTATTTTGGATTATCTAACACAGGGATTTTCAAACTAGCCTGTCATACACTAGTGATGGACCTCTTCTCAAGGTCTAGGGAGTTAAAAGTTTTAAGATGGGTGGGGAGTGGTCATTTCATCAGTGAGTGAATAGAATTGGTCTTATGTGATCTTCAGAATGCAATAGCTGAAGAGCATTTTATTTTTAGTACTAGTGAATCCATGCTGTGTGGCTATGTGGAAAATATAGTTGAAAACTATCATTTGTAATTATATAGAAATGCACATCATTTGTTGTGGTTGGGGTGTTTGTGGAGAAACTACTCAAATAATTTCTTTGCTATAGTGAGACCTTGGTAAACTAGCTAAACTTGCACACAGTGGAATCTTGTAAGCAATGTTGTGCTGTACCTGCATTTACTGTATTGGAACAGACATTATGAGAGCCTATAATTACTGTCCAAGTGCAGTGTCAGAACTGAAAAAATCCTTTGATTTTTTTAATATCTGATTTGCATATAAATTAAGAAAATCAGTTATTTCCACTAGTAAAATACACATGTACAGTGTGTACATTTCAGGACAGTGGGATGTTACTTTACTACATTAGAACAGTTCAACTCTAAAACGGAATAAAAATCGCTTTTAGGCTAAGAAACTTATTTGTATGAATTTTTTTTTTTAAACTTGTGCATTAGTTAAAGTAGACATGATGAAAACTGCTTGGTCAGATTTTTTTTCCCCATCTTGGGAGAGGACCTTTAGGTATGTCTACACTCGAGTTAGACACCCTTGGCTGGTCTGTGCCAGCTGACTTGGGCTAAAGGGCTTTTTAATTGGGATGTAGACATTCCTGCTGATCCTGAACTCTTATACACTCAGTGCTTCTGATCATAAATATGTCTTGCATTTCTTCTCATTGGAGTTTCTATTCTTTAACTGTTGGTCTGTCACTTCTTGTTGGGAAATGCTTCCATTTCCCATCTGTTGTATATATGAAAATCTTTCTAATGCTTGCTAAGTCAAGGAAAAATACTGTAAATAACATATTGGTGTTTGATTAAAATTCATCCTCTCTGATTAGCTGTCATGTCCCTGCACAGATTGCAAAATTTCTTCTTTCAATCTGGGGTCTGAAGTGTCTATTGAATATACAAACTAAACTACCAACACCTAAATCCCAGACACAAGTGATTACACTTCCATGTCTTTCATGTATTTTGCTGTCTTGGCTACTAGGAGAATGGTGTTGCGAACTCAGCATGTGCATACTGAGAGCCCTGTATGCGCTAGGAAAATAATTTGTTACTGATAGTAGTCATCTGCATCAGTCTGTCCTGAGTCAGTGGCATAGTAGTATTGTAAACTAGGTGAACCTATTTTCAATACCACTGCAGAAAATATGATTTGAGAGTCAGTGGATCATGGTCTTGATTTCACTCAATAGCAGTTAAATCATTTTTGGCAACTGACCCATCATAGGGGACCTGTTGCTGTTCGCCATTGTCAGCAATACAGTAAGTCACTTTCTTAATGTAGATGCTATCTTAAAAGCAAGTATTAATCAAAGTGAGGATGGTGATGTTCAGGAGCCCTAGTCATGGACTAAGACCCCACTGTACTATGCATTGCATAAACACAACAAAAAGATGGTCACTGCCCCAGACCTCTGTGTGAGGAGGAATTAACTGCCACACATGCTTCTATGTCCGCTATGGGCTATCAGCAGGATAAGACCACATAAATAACTTCTTGGGGGGGAGGGGGGGGGAGGAAATCGAGCAAAATTTAAAGATACTAAGGGCCTACCATGTAGTGACTTGACAAGAGACTTGTGACATACTGTTTCTTTTTTTATTAGCATCATGAACACTGATATGTTCTCTTACATGCTGCCCCAGAAATTCATTGAGTCATAGGATTAAAGTTTGGGAAATTTGCTACACAATGCTGAGTGTGATGCCATTGCCCCTGGACACTGACACAATGCACAGTCTACTAAGGACTGTTGTGTCTGGGGTAGCATCATAGGTAATACCAGGTAGGGTCAGTATGTGTGCCTCTTCTTATGTCAGTGGAAATTGGAGAGCAATGTGCTGGGATGCTTTTGTCCATCCTGGTGACATGGGTGAAAAGCATGTAGTGCCACTTTTGGATATGCTGAATGATTGAAGGGAGGCCATGTCTTTGTGAGATTGTGACATATTGCATAAAGTCAAACCACTTTTTCCTCTCGATTTGGTTCTGACAGCCCACATAGAATGCCTCTAGCAGCTCCTGTAGTAGGATCCAGGTTTCTGACATGTATGGCAATATGGGTAGTATGCACATTTGAGAAATATCCTGAAATATGTTAAATATGCAGTTTGTCATTTTTAAATGGATACCATGAACTTCATTGTAGTTGATTTAAACAATTATTTAGAAATAGTTTTCATGTAGTTCCCTCATTCTGAGATTCCTCCTGGCATGTTTTACAGTGACGTTTGTATTTTGAATGTATGTTTCCTCTGTTTTTAAAATGCCAATGCAAACAGGAGAAACTGACTCTGCAGCAGAAACAATGACATAAACTATCCATACTGCTGTAAAGTGTGCAAAGACAACAGAATGGAAAAGGGAGGTGGGGTTGCTCTCTAACATTTCCTCACTTAACCTAGTTGTTACTTAAATAGTAGATGGTTTTTTGAAAATATATATTTTTTTTTAAGGTTACCTATTTAAACATTGTCTAATCTTTCCAGATTCCACTGGAGGACCTCTTAGAGGTCACAAAACAACCCTGAGACCTTGAATGCCTGAATTGAAGGGGATATATGTGTCTAACCTTTTAACAAATGTATTCTTTACCCAAAATTTTGTTTTGGTTTTTTTATTTATTTTCTTTTAATTCAGCTGGAATTGAATTGCATTAATCTCTCATTTTCCACTGGTAGCTATTGTCGGGGCAACCCAGTGTTAACAAGGAATAAACTACATAATTTTTATTCTTTTGACTCTTGTGATGTCCCCTTTTTTCCATCTTTCAAATAGCATAATTTTCCATTTAAGACACTACCTGGATTTTTGATTGAGAGGAGAGGGAGAGAGTGAAAATACTGTGGGAAGGGAAAGGTAAATTGGTTGGTAAAGTTAATAGTGTTGAGATATCATACCTGCACTTTTGTATCATTTAAGATGGTCTTAAAGCAAGCAAATCATATGCATTTTAGTACAGCTTGGTGTAAATGGTGTACAGCTAGGATCAATGAATATAGGCCGGGGTGGGCGAACGTTTTGGCCCGAGGGCGTTGTGAAATGGTATGGAGAGCCAGTGTCTAGGGTGCTGCGCAAGAGGAGTCAAGCCCTGCATGTGTCAAAGCTGCCTGGAGCACCAGCACAAGGGAGCTTCTCCACCCCTTACACTCCTTAGATAAGTGCTGGAGTAGAGTGGTTAAGCAATTTCCAGCCCAGCCTGCAGGGGGAAGGGGGGATGAGCTCTGCAAAGACATGAGCTAGTTCTTCCCTTCCCTCCTACACCCCCAACCACCATCCCCCACCCCCATGGCTGGAGGTAGCTCCTGTCCTTTCCTGCCAGTACAGTGCTGAAAGGCTGCTGCTGGCCATGTTCTGGTGTGAACCCTCCTTGGGAGAAATCGGGAGGAGGGGATGGGGAAGGCAGGTGTGCCCCTCCCCCCATGCATCATTGCCAAAGTTCTAATTAAAGGCTTAAAATGAGCATGACTTCCCAACCATAATTACAGTGAGGCTGCAACATACAGGGCTTCTGAAGGAGAATCATGCTAAGGCTTTTTTTGATGTGGAAGAAAGGCGATGTCAAAATTCTTTCTTGATGTCAGCATTTGGTTCAGTGTGGTTTGTGGGTAACTGTTGTAGTGCTAGAAGAACGAGGAGTACTTGTGGCACCTTTTAGAGACTAACAAATGTATTTGGGCGTAAGCTTTCATGAGCTAAAACCCACTTCATCAGATGCATGGAGTGAAAGGTGTGTGATATGTGTGTGTATATATATATAATACAGAGAACATGAAAAGATGGAAGTTGTCATACCAACTCTAAGAATATGGCAACTCCCATCTTTTCATGTTTTCTGTATATATCTATCTTCATACTGTATCTTCCACTCCATGCATCTGATGAAGTGGGTTTTAGCCCCTGAAAGCTTATGCCCAAATACATTTGTTAGTCTCTAAAAGGTGCCACAAGTACTCCTCCAAGTTCTTCTTACTGATACAGACTAACACAGCTACCACTCTGAAACTTGTTGTAGTGCTCTGATTCTTGAGCAATTTGGGGGACTTGTAGGACAAGTTTTAATTCCTAGTAGTAGGCTGCTGAGGTTTCAAATGTCTTTTAAATATAAAGTGTTTGAGATCTTTCCTAGAGGAAACAGACAATGGAATGTGGTCTGTCATCTTAAACTAGCATCTGTGATCTTGAGGAAATGGTACCTTATGCCAAGCATGTCCTAGGAGATTACCCCTATGTTAAAACAGTGAGGCGGAGGGGAATTTTGGTAACATTTTAGTAAACTCAGTCAAGTTCAGGGTTCCATACAGCTTTGTTACTCCTGAACTTTTTAAAGGTGTTTGAGAAGGGTGTAGGTAACTAGCTATTGAATTCTCATCTCTTTCCTCCTTTCCCCATTCACTCCAGAGATTGGTACTGAGTTTTTCCTCCTTTCTCTTTGCAGAATTACTTGGTGATGTGCTAAAAGACCAGCCACAGGAGGCAGATGGAATTGATTCAGTAATTGTAGTGGATAATGTTCCCCAAGTTGGACCAGATCGTCTTGAGAAACTGAAGAATGTTATTCACAAAATCTTTTCCAAGTTTGGGAAAATTACAAATGAATTTTACCCAGAAGCTGATGGAAGGACAAAGGGGTGAGTAATGAGAAGTGCTAGAAATGGGATTGAAACATTGCTCAGGTTAATTTTTTGAATGCTAATAGACGTTTGTGGGCTAAAATTCTGACGCTGACCTAGCAGAATAGGATGATGTCTATAGAGGCACTTTGGCATGCCAGTCTCAGTGATATAGACACAAAATCATCAGGCCACTGAAGGGCTTAATTGTTTCCTAGACTATAGCTGCGCAGGAGACTAGATGTCGCGTTGAACAAATGGGTAACAAACATCTTGGGCTTGGAAAGTAATTACAGACTTTGGGTGGTGGTATTTTTGTTGTTGTTTTTGCAATATTGAGTTACTTGCTATGTTTTCTCTTCTGATTATCAGTATCCCAGTTCCCATCTGAATGGGACTGTTAAGGTGGCTGGAGAATAGCATATCTTTGGGGTTTGGAGACCTCTATATTCTCTGATCTGCCTTATTAGGTCAAGTTATTCAGTATATGCTTCCTGGAGTTGTAGGGCTGGAACAATTCCTGTGGGCTGGAGGGCCTTTAGCTCAGGCAGGATAAACTTTTTACAAAACAAATCCATGTACCTTGAAAATCATTGACTGTGGGACATTATTAGGTCCTTTATCCACTGTACCATGAATTCTGGCTTCTTCTAAGTTTTATTTATAACTTTGGTTTAAGTGGAGAGCTAAATTCCCTCTAAGCTGTGCTGCAGCCACAGAGGCCTGGACTGGAGAGGAGAGAGCTAGGGGGTGTGCAGGGAGGCAGCTGGGCAGAGAGACCCTTTTCCTGGCCCTAGAGCTGCCGCAGCTGGGGAAAGGTGCCTCTTCCCCAGCTCCAGGGCAGCTTGCACTGCAAACCCCTCGTCCCATGTCCCACCACAGAACCCCCACCCTAACCTTCTGCCCTAGTCCTGAGCCACCTCCTGCACTCTGAATCCCTTGGCTCTGCCTCCACCACACATCACCTCCGTATTGGTGCACATGACACAATTAATTCTGCACATGGATATAAAAAGTTAGAAGGAACATTAGTGGAGAGTAGTAGTTGTGTTTTGAGGGCTCAGAACATATGAATAATTTTTATGTAGCTCTCTGAATTTGCTCGCTTCTCAAACATGTCTACCATTCTATTGGGAAGAACTGCTTACCCACCCATCTGACGGTAGCACTTATTGCAATTCTGCTGTGTGTGAATATGCCTTCATAGTCCTGATCTACACGGGGCAGGGGATCGACCTAAGATATGCAACTTCAGCTATGGGAATAGCTTAAGTCAACATATTTAGGTTGACTTACCGCAGCGTCTTCACTGTGCTGAGTCAACTGCCGCTCCCCTGTCAACTCCGCTTGTGCCTCTTGTGGTGGTGGAGTACTGGAGTTGACAGGAGTGTGTTTGGGGATTGATTTATCGCGTCTGGACTAGACGCGATAATCAACCTCCAAAAGATCAATCGCTATCGGCTGATTTAGCGGGTAATGTAGACCTGCCCTTAATCTGTTCCACCTAGTTTCAAGAAGTCAGAGAAAAATTTGATCCAAGTCATGTATGTATGATTTAAGGAAAATACTTATAAGAGCAAAGTGGAGATAAATTGCCTTCTCCTGTACTGGATTCAGTGGTAGAAATTGAAGCTGCTTCAGTCTTGCTTTCTAGACTGAGTACTAGCTTTTCAGTTAATTCACCCACTGTATGGCTAATGCTGACTACAGGCAGGTTGCTACTGAGTAATCACATTTATCTTTAGGTATATTTTCCTGGAGTACATGTCCCCAGCACATGCAGTGGATGCTGTGAAAAATGCAGATGGATACAAGTTGGACAAGCAGCACACTTTCAGAGTCAATCTTTTCACAGATTTTGACAAGTGAGTGTAGCCTCATGTTCTCTTCTTTATTCCTAACTACCATGTTGTAGCCTACTTCTGATCAAAGACATCTGCAATATGTGTAACTGATCAAATCATTCTTTTAGATATATGACAATCAGTGAAGAATGGGACATCCCAGAGAAACAGCCATTTAAAGATTTGGTATGTTTTTGTTTGAAAGATGAAAGGGATATGTTATGTGAAGCTCTGAATTAAAATATTCCACATTCTAAAACTCCTTATTGCTATGGTATTCATACAAAAAATGCAGAACAAAGCTATGTTGCTTTTACAGTGACCTCTGCTACTGTTTAAGAATTTTTATCTTTTCCATCATGGAGAGCTGCAGCTCATCCAGAGAACTTGCCATAGTTCTTGGGCAAAGTGGGAAATGAGGTCCTGATATTTCAAATTGCTAATGTGTTTTTCTAAAATTTAAGCCAAAATAGCTTAAGAATTAAATTTCTGAAATCTCTAGTTAAATAACTTGTGGCATGTAATTCTCTTCTGGCTTTTTTATCATGTGTTCATAAAGTAGAATTTTCATCCTGGAGCAAGAATATGGTATTTTTGGGAATTTGCTTCCTTAGCACCTGACTCTTTCTTTTAGGGGAATCTTCGCTACTGGTTGGAGGATCCAGACTGTAGGGATCAATACAGTGTGATCTTTGAGTCAGGAGACCGCACTTGCATCTACTGGAATGATGTAAAGGAACCAGTTGCAATTGAAGAAAGACCAGTGAGTGTCCCTGAAAGAACAGCTGCCTATTCCAAATGCAGTATTATCATTAAGGCTCTGAAAAAGTGGGATGTGGTGGGGCAGAATAGAGATGTAACACTCATATTCTTTGATGAAAACAACTCCATTTCCTGCTGTTCAGAGTAGCTGCCCTTTTTTTAAACGTTCTGAAAAATATAATGTCGTTCATTTGGAGCAGGGGTGGGCAAACTACAGGCCACATCCAGCCCACAGGACTTTCCTGCTGGACCTGGGGGGCTTTCTCCAGTCCCTCCCCTGCTATCCCCCCCATTCCCCGCAGCCTCAGTGAGCTGTGCTGTCGGCGCAATGCTGTGGGTGGCGGGGCTGTGAGCTCCCAGGGCAGCGCAGCTGCAGCCTGACCCAGTGCTCTGTACTGCGCAGTGCGCAGCTGCCTGTCCTGGTGCAGCCCCGCCACCAGGCAGTGCGGTAAGGGGGCAGGGAGTAGTGGGTGGATTGGATAGAGGGCAGGGGAGTTCAGGGGGTGGGGGTGTGGATAGGAGTCAGGTGGGTTGAGTGGGGGCAGGTTTCCAGAGGGGGAGGGGGGGCAGTCAGGAATGAGAGGAGAGGTTGGATAGGGTGGCAGGAGGCAGTCAGGGAATAGTAACAGGGCAGGTGGATGGGGCAGAGGTCCCGGGGAGCGGTGGGACATCAGGAAGGAGAGGGGTTTGGATGGGGCAGGAGTCTGGGGTGGCTGTTGGGGCGAGAAGCGGGGGGGGTCAGATAAGGGGTGGGGGTTATGCCACACCTGGCTCTTTTGGGCGGCACAGTCTCCCCTAACTGGCCCTCTATACAATTTTAGAAACCCAATGCAGCCCTTAGGCCAAAAAGTTTGCCCACCCTTGGGTTGCCTGCTTTGGAAAGGAAATAAATTTGAATGTGAACTGAGTTGGTCTACTTATCAATGGGTGAGTGGGAGTAGACTGCTGTCGAGTGCATGCTACTCCTTCGTTCCTCTTTACTGTGTCTGCTGGGAGAAGGAGCACTGAAGATTTGTGGTAGGCTCAGTGCTGACGGCAGTCCAACACCAGCAGCTCACATGTTATCTGCTCTAGAGCCCAAGGAAAGAGACCTCCACAAGATTTTTCTGCTGATGAGGAGCTCTTCTGTTATGGTTAGAGGAAGGCAAGGAGTATGGAAAAATTGATTTGAGGTTGGTGAACAGCCTTCCAAATCACCAGATGCTTATTAACCAAGGTTCATATAGAAGATGTGAGGTTCAGGAGATATATTGTGTTAGGAAGATTAGAACACACCCTTCCCATAGTCGGGGAACAAGTGGCATGCTGAGCTTCTCACTAGCACTGGACACTGCTGAAGGCTTCCCACTACCATCCACCTCTGGCTCACCAGTTTTATTCTTCAAGTTTCAGACACTCACTAACCAGAAGTTTCCTTCAAAGGCGTTTTCCAGGAAACATTCAGACTAAGGAAATAAGAACTTCACTCCAGTCATGTTTAAGCTTGTGTAAATGTGGCTGCTGGATTACTTGCAGGGTGGAGGTGCAAAGGTACAAACCACACACACTGAGAGTCTTCTGAATGTAACTGAGCTCTGATGTATGCTGTACATTTTACCTGCAGCGATGGACAGAAACCTATGTACGCTGGTCCCCAAAAGGTACTTACCTGGCTACATTCCATCAGAGAGGCATTGCTCTATGGGGAGGAGAGAAGTTCAAACAGATTCAGAGGTTCAGTCATCAGGGGGTACAGCTTATCGACTTCTCACCTTGTGAAAGGTATGGTATAAAAGCAGTTTGAGATCATGCCTTAGGGAACAGAACGCAAAGCATGTTTATTCTGACTTATCCACTTTTAGGTATCATGGGTTTTCAATCTTCATTTCTCTGTTTTTCGGAGTTGCTGCCTTTTTTCATTAAATATTTTTAGAATGTTTGTGTACAGTAACTCCTTGCTTAACGTTGTAGTTATGTTCCTGCAAAATGTGACTTTAAGCGAAACGATGTTAAGCGAATCCAATTTCCTCGTATGAATTAATGTAAATAATGGGGGGTTAGATCCCAGGGAAAATTTTTTCACCAGACCTGTCTGTCTGTCTTATTAATTAATTAAAAAATAATTTTACTTTGCACACACACACTATAAGTTTTAAACAATTTAATACCAGTAGACAGCAATGATGATGATTGTGAAAGGGGTTGAGGTAATGAAGTCAGAGGGTAGAATATTTCCCAGGGAATGCCTTACTGCTAAATGATAAACTAGCAATTGGCTAAGCCCTCAAAGGTTAACTTTTTGTTAATGTAGCCTCACGCTCCCACGGCAGCACGAATGAAGGGAGAGGAGACAGCATGGCAGACATGCCATTTGTGTGTGTGTGAGAGAGAGAGAGAGAGAGACGTGCATTGCTCCTTTAAGTATTCTGACCCCACTCTAAGCACATTGTCTTTTTAAGTTGATCAGCAAGCTGAGATGGCAGCTGCTGCCAGGAAGCTTCCTCCGTCTTGAGCCCTGTCATGTATCTCTTTCCCCCTCCCCCCCACCCCCCGCTCTATGAAAGATGGGGTAAGCGGGGAGCAGGAGGGAGGAGGACACCCTGACCTTAGCTCTGCTCTTTCCCTCTCTCCCCCTCCCACAGCAAGCAGGAGGCTCCGGGGAGCAGCTCCAAGGCAGAGGGCAGGAGCAGCAGGTGACAGTGATAGCTGAACTGCCTCAGTTGATAGTCTGGGGAATGGGGAGCTGATGGGGTCGGGGGGGCTGCCGGTCCACCCTAGTTCCAAGCCCCACCAGGTAGCTCCAATGGGCTGCTCTTTCTGCAAGCAGTGAACAAAGCAGGTACTTGCCAAACAACATTACAAAGGAGCATTGCGCAACTTTAATTGAGAACATTCTCTAATTGATCAGCAATGAAACAACATTAACTGGGACAACTGTGAGTGAGGAGTTACTGTATTCCTAATTGTTTGACATGACTTTCTACTTTTAAGTTGGAAAAAGTATTTAAAGAACACAATTCAGAGCAATGACCTACAGTATTTAATCGTAATCTTTCAATTTACTTTAGTTTGTCAGATACAGGTACCTTAATGCACACACAGATGTTATCTTTGAACTCAGTCAGTGATGCCTGTGAGTTGAATTCTGGTGTTTCAGCAGAATGATCAGTTTATCATCATCTTCAAGAGTTGTAATTTTCAGATGAATAATTCTTTATGCTTTTTTGTTGGCATCTTTGGAGATTGTCAAGCAAATGGCTTTGTGAAATCTTCATTTATTTTTATCTCTTGTGAAGCTTAAGCTTCTTTCTTGTGCTTATGAATAGAAAGACTGATTTGTTGAGAGTATTTTAGTTTTTGATTTTTGTTGTAGTTGAGATGTGGTTGGATTCTTAATAGGAAAACATGCTCGTGCCCTGAAAGCTCCCATCTGGTAAATTCTTGTTTCTAGGCCATCCTGTTTTGTACTACGTACCTCATTAGTTGTCATACATTGATGATGATTCCCCTTTACGACACCCAGGGGTGGTGGGATTCTTGCTTGGATTGGGTGGTTTTTTTGGCCGGGGAATCCAGAAGCAGTACCATAGTTTGGATGCCCAACACCACCCCTGGCACATCCAAGGACTGGAAAGAGTGCTGGACCCTGCCTGGGAACATTGATGTCATCGGTCTATCTAAATGCTGACAAAGCCTCATCCCCCTCTAGCTGTTGAAAGAGAAGGGACTCTGTCCTCCTAGAACATCCAAGAACTTGGTTACAATGTGGTACTGCTCCACGTCCCCATAGTAGCTGCTGGTTCATGAGGTGGGTGAATAAGGCTCTCCACTACTCTACTCCTAGAGAGCTTCTCTATTAAAAAGAGGTGTATGGGTGGCTATCTAATACTCAAGCCATCCCTCAACTCCCTTACTAGTTTGTGTAGGGGGGGTGCATTGGAGAACAGAGTTTGTACTCTACTGTTCCCCAATTCTGGCTGTCTTTCAGTGCATGCCTCTTGAACTTTGCTGATTCCTCTCTGTTTGATGAATGCATATTTGTGCTGAAATGATAATTACACCAGATGAAAAGTGAAGCTAGTCATTTTCCCTCTCCCCTTTTTGTAGGTACTTAGTGACCTTCAGCCCTTTAATGGACACACAAGATGACCCTCAAGCCATAATCATCTGGGATACCCTAACTGGACAGAAGAAGCGAGGCTTCCACTGTGAAAGTTCAGCCCATTGGCCCATTTTTAAGTAGGTTGGGTAACAGCAGTAGAGGACAGATCACACTAAATGACTAGCCTCTTCTTATTAGAGAGATAACAACATGATAGCTCTGATGCTTCGTCTTCCCTCTTATTTGTTCAGGTGGAGTCATGATGGTAAATTTTTTGCCCGAATGACCTCAGACACCCTCAGCATCTATGAAACACCTGTAAGTTCTTTTTTTACATAAAATGTGCTTTATAATGTCAGCTGTACCTGAAGTGCTATTTTTTTTTTTTTTATTTTGAAGTGAGTTACTGCTAAAATTTGCTTAAAAGGAATATCTGACTCTCTCCAGTAAAAATCTCTTAAAGGGTGAGAAATCCACCTTATCTTGTCTTGGTCTTTCCTTGGGCTCCCAATATCCCCACTGTTCAAGGTTTTGGGGTTTTTTTCCTTAATTTTCCAGTGAGATAGTAAAGGTTGGAAGGAAGCAGATGAGGAGAGCAACTTAAATCTTTGGGCTAGTACGTCCTCACTACGGTGGGCAGCGGTCGATGTTTTAGCCATCGATTTCTCGCGTGTTGTGAGGACGCGAGAAATCGATCGCTAGCGCCGGTCCCGTCAACTCTGGAACTCCAGCTCCCCCAGAGGAGTAAGCCGGAGTCGACGGGGGAGCGCACCGCTGAATCACGTAGCTGAAGTTGGCGTATCTGCAACCGACTTAACCTCACGGCAGTCGGCGGTGGGCTCCCCCGTCGACTCCGGCTTACTCCTCTGGGGGAGCTGGAGTTCCAGAGTTGACGGGGCCAGCACTAGCGATCGATTTCTCACGTCCTCACAACACGCGAGAAATCGATCGCTAAAACATCGACCGTTGCCCACCGTAGTGAGGACGTAGCCTACTAATGGAGCATAGAAAATACAGCCTTACAGTATCACAGTTGCTTAATACTTCCCAACTTTTGTTAGCAGATCCCTACCAGAAAACCCCACTAAATCCGTTCATGAAACACTGTTGCTTACAGCCCGCTCTATTTTTCCAGTAAGCCTGATCATCCTAATGCATATTTTTAATTTGTAGGATTATGGTGACTAGGTGGGTAATGCAAGAATTGGGATTATGGGGATGAGTGGCAAGTGTTTTGTACTATATATCCAGGTAGTGATGAAATGGGGAAATTTTCCTACCTCCTTAAGGGTGTTAATTGAAATAACCTACCTATATAATTACTCCAGACCCTTGCTATAGCCTGCATCGCTATAGCGCGGGTTCACGTACAGCACAGTCGCAGCAATGGATCCCAAATTTAAATATTTATATTAGGATCCATGGCAACATGTCCCCCACATTAGCATGGAACCGCACATGGATCCCAAACTCCGAGCTATAGCAAGGGTCTGGTGTATTTCTAACTTGCAAATTCTTGATTTTTTTTTTTTTTTTTTTTTTTTTCTCTTTGTAGTCTATGGGTTTGCTGGACAAGAAAAGTTTGAAAATCAATGGGATAAAGTGAGTTTATTCTCTTGTGAAGAGTTCTGCTTTCTTTCATTTTATTCTTGAGATGATATTGTTTGTGAGAATTCTGGTACCACGAAATTCAAGGCCAGAAGAGACCATTAGATCATGACCTCCTATATGTTCCAAGCCATTGCATTTCACCTAGTTATCCCTGCATTGAGGCCAACAACTTGGGTCTGTCAAAAGGATATCTCTCAGAATGGTGTGTAGTCTTGACTTGAAGACGTCAAAAGAAAGATAATCCACTTCCCTTGGTGTTTTTTTCCAGTGGTAATCACCCTCACTGTTAAAATAAACCATAATATGTGTGCCTTATATCTAATTTAAATTTTTTTTACTTTACTTTCTGGTCATTTGGTTCTTGTTAGTCCTTTCTCCACTAGATTAAAGAGCCTATTGGTATCCAGTATTTTCTCCCAGTGAAGACACTTGTACAGTGTAATCAACTTGCTTCTCGAAGATAAGCAGATGGGGCTCTTTCAGTCTTTGTCACTATAAGATGTAGTTCTGGGTGGAGAGAACTAAATGCTGCTTCTTGTCTGATATTTGGCCTCCCATAGTCCGAGGTAGCTAGGCTTATTGTATAATTCTATATGATTCTCATCATGATTCCTAAAGAAACAACTGACCTTTTTCACCTTTCCAGGGTTCCAAAAGGCTTCTCAGAGAATGGGGATCTCTCTGAAGTAGCTTACTTAACAAGGAAGCCAGAAATTTGAGTGTGACAGATTGTAAGAGAGAATTGTACTTTTAACATAGTTTAGTGGGTTGTCTTTTTGTAACTCACTTTATCGACCTACCTCCCAAATCACTTGGGATTCTGCAGTATGAGTTGAGGTACTCTACCTTTCCTAGACGTAAATGTATTGCTTCTGCATCGCTCCTTGTCTGCCTGTGAATGTCAAATCAAACCTGGGTTTTCTGCAGGGTCACCAAACTGGTCCTGGTAAATTTATTTTTTATCGCTCTCATTGCACTTGACTGTAGAGTTAGAATTCCTGTATGTAGCCTAGCTTTGGTATCCAGCTACCTGGGAACTGACTGATTCACCATAATGTATCAAACGTAATGAAGAACGCTGTTCCTTATGTTGATTGCAACATATCTTTAACTGATTACTAAATTGGATTTTTTTATGACATCTTGTTTCCTTCTGTTTAATCCTGTAGGGATTTCTCGTGGTCTCCAGGGGGTAACATAATTGCATTTTGGGTGCCTGAAGACAAGGATATCCCAGCGAGGGTGACACTGATGCAGCTCCCCTCCAGACAAGAAATCCGTGTGCGGAACCTGTTCAATGTAGTGGATTGCAAGCTGCACTGGCAAAAGAATGGCGATTATCTGTGTGTGAAGGTAGACAGGACTCCTAAAGGTACACAGGTATGTGTTTCCTAGGTGTGCTCATACAGGTGGTCCTGTCTTTTGCTTTGGCTTTTGCATTTCAGTATGGATTGATAGAAATATAAATTAATTGGTGTCAAAACCCTCTCATTTTTTTCAGTTAGGTTTTTAAAGGCTATGTCTGAGGTGCCATGGGCACTTAATGAGCATTGGATTTGACATCACTATCCATTAGGGTCTTGCAAGATCAATGAAAGTATGTCTGTCGTATTTCTGAAGCACCTGGGGACAGACCCCCTTCTTTCAGCATTTGTTGTATTTGTTTCTGCTGATTTTTGGTTCCACAGGTGACTCTGCATGAGCTACTGTACATGTCAGTCCTCTTGAAATAGTCTCAACTTCTGTACCGCTGAAAGCCTTTTTTTGTTAACTCACAACTTGCTGAAGAAAATCCTATTTTAATAAAGGTGCTGCTTAGAAATGTGTAGTTATCTTTCTATGTGATCTTCCACCCTCTAGGGAAATGAGCACCAAAGAGTCTAGATTTATCATCTGGAAGTATTAAACCAGGCTAGTTGCATAGTCATCCTCATAGTCCTGTATTAAAATGACTTGCTGTACAATTATTATACTATATACTTGACCTATGTTGACTTTCACAGGGTGTAGTGACCAACTTTGAGATCTTCCGAATGAGAGAGAAGCAGGTCCCTGTGGATGTTGTAGAAATGAAAGGTAAATCCTAGTGACAAATGTGCTAGCTATTTTGCTGACGTTGTGTATGTATATTCAGCCGTGAATAAACTGACAAGGTACTGTAGTGTAAAATGCTACAACTAATGGCTCTTAATAGATGAAGGACAACTGGATGGCAAACTTGTCTGTCTTGGACCAGCTATTTCTGTATCTAAAAAGATTGCCTGGCAGGCTGTTCTTTCTGTTTCAGTTGCTGTACTTTAACAACAAAAGAGAGGCTTCCCTAGTGGGCGACTGATGACTAAGTTTGAGCTTTACCTTTCTGTCTGAGGATATTCTGTACCAGACTGGAGAAAAGCTGGGGTGGGTGATTGTGAACACCCAATAAATATTATCCTCTGCATTTGTCTGGTTGCCTCACTGGAAGCAAAGCAGCAGAAATCTTAATACCAAATTGTTCATCGTAATGTTCTTTCACATCCAGGATTTCTTCAGTCCTCTATACGGTAACTGCTTGGAATCCTGTATACAGTAACTGCTTGGGAGTGAAGCTGTGTAGAGCATGACTGACTTAAGAATTTTGTCTTTGTACAATGTTGGGTTTTGACACTTCTTTACATCTGTTGCAGAAGGTATCATAGCCTTTGCCTGGGAACCAAATGGAAGCAAGTTTGCTGTATTGCACGGAGAGCCTCCCCGAATTTCTATCTCCTTCTACCATGTCAAAAACAATGGAAAAATAGAGCTCATCAGTAAGTAGAATTAACAGCAGGAGTACAGGTGGAGGAATCAGGCATAAAGTACTTTGTGGTGGTAGCAAGCTGTTTACCCTATAGACTTCTTACAGTTGCTTTATCATAGACGGATTGATACTTCTGGGCCCTGGCAGAGGGCATTGGGAGGGAACATAAGTGGAGTGCAGCGTGCTTAAGATGTCGTGGGCTTGGAGGAGAGACTCGAGAGCAAAGTTGTCAATTTATTCTGTAGTGATGGCCAAATTACCATTTTATTCAGAGTCCGGGGGTTGGGAATGAAAGGCTCATTAGTAAGGTAATAATCTTGGTGCTTTGTCTGACTGCAGAATGTGCCTCTGTCAAAGTTAAATACCACCTTTCCCTGATGGCAAAAAATGCATTTTTGAAACTTTCTTTTCTCTCTACATTTCCTTCTTCTCTCAACTTGGACATTCTCTCTCCTTCTCCCTGCCCTCAATTTTTCGGTTGGAGTGCCTTGTATTGATTTAACTTAAATCTGCAAGGGATCAGCTTGAACTAAATTGTGAAGAAGCACTCGTGTGCCAAAAGAAGTATCCACATAAGGGGTTGCACCAATTTAAGTACATCTCTTTCTAAACAATTCTAATTAAATTGGTACAACTTGTGTGCTAAGGCTTTGGGGATTCCTGATTCTCCCTGCCTGCACGTGCACCTTTTGGAATGTTTGATCATAGAATATCAGGGTTGGAAGGGACCTCAAGAGATCTAGCCCAACTCCCTGCCCAAAGCAGGACCAATCCCCAATTAAATCATCCAACAGATTTTTGCCCAGTATCCCTAAAATTTTGCCTTCTCAAGGATTAAGAGCATAAGAGAGGCCATACTGGGTCAGACCAAAGGTCCATCTAGCCCAGTATCCTGTCTACCAACAGTGGCCAATACCAGGTGCCCCGGAGTGAGTGAACCTTAACAGGTAAGGATTGAGTGATCTCTCTCCTGCCATCCATCACTCCTCTCTGACAAACAGAGACTAGGGACACCACTCCTTACCCATCCTGGCTAATAGCCATTAATGGACTTAACCTCCATGAATTTATCCATTTCTCTTTTAAACCCTGTTATAGTCCTAGCCTTCACAGCCTCCTTATGCAAGGAGTTCCACAGGTTGACTGTGCGCTTTTTGTGTGAAGAACTACTTCCTTTTATTTGTTTTAAACCTGCTGCCCACTAATTTCATTGTTTGGCCCCTAGTTCTTCTATTATGGAAACAAGTATATAACTTATTCACTTTCTCCAATCACTCATAATTTTATATACCTCTATCATATCCCCGCTTATTCTCCTCTTTTCCAAGTTAAAAAGATTGAACTCTCAGCCCTGGGTTTAGGAGTCCAGTGCTCAAACCACTGAGCTATGACCTCCCCTGATTGATCATCCCATTGGTTTCAGTTTAAACAGTGAGAGCAGATCCATGTTGGGCTTCATTCTTCCAATTAAAATACTACTGTAATAGACATGTTGCTTGTTAATTGCAGAGCTCAGAGGTGCCTTTTTAAGGACTCTAGAATGCCTGTCGTGGGTGCTGCCAAGCTTCTTGATGCCATTGGGTGAATACTTTCCTCCTTTTTTTTATGTTGGCTTAAATACAGATTCTGTTTCCTTTCAGAAACGTTTGACAAACAGCAGGCAAATACGATATTCTGGAGTCCGCAAGGGCAGTTTTTAGTATTGGCTGGCCTGAGAAGGTGGGTAATCGCTACTTGACGTTCTGAGAGAGCTCATTTTAAGTCAGTGTAATGCTCTCAAAGAGCTAAAAAAGGTCATCACACTACTATATAGAGACATCTGTAAGACAAATAGCCGCAATCTTAACCATTTGTCAGTTTTCTGGTAGAAAACCTGCTTGTTTTAAGAGGATTATCTTTGGAAGTATCTGATTTTGACACATGGTAATCTGGTAGTTGGCCTTTCCAAGGTCTGCATGGATTTTAATTTGTATGCAAATGTTTGAGGTTTTTCTTGAAGATAAATTTACCTCTTTGTAACTTCTACTTATTTTCATATGCATCTTGCCCTTTTCTGCCTGAAATTTAATTTCCTGAAGTAGCTGGCCTCCTTATAGCAAAGGTAGGTAGTACAGCAGATAAGAGAACACCTTGTTCTGTGGCTAGCAAACAATTCAGTTTTATTTAATCTATAAAAACAATGAATGAGATGCCTGTGTTTATATTGGCTACCTCTTCTGCCGTCATATCAGATGAGGAATGAGGTTATTCTAATCTCACCCACCAAGTTGTTCTCTTGGCCAAGTTTAGAATTCACTTCAGCTGTTCACTTCCTTAGTTTAAAGATGTATTTATTCACAGAGCCTCTGATTTCTCCTCCAGGCAGCAATACAAATGACTTATTTTATAAGAATTTTCACAATCTCAAGTAAAATGATAATAGGGCTTTTTCTGGCTTAAATATAACTAGGGAGCCCTGTCTATTTTTTACATGCTATGACAGATTTACCAAAATCATCTTGAATTAAATGGTTAGATATTTAAATCTTAAATTTCATTGTTGTCATAAATCATGAGTATGTATTTGAAACTTGTACAGCCTTTAAGTCCGCATTTCTCAAACTGGAGATCTGACCCAAAATGAGGTCGCAAAGCTGAAGGGGAGAGGGGGTATTCACAGTATTGCCACCCTTCTGTGTTGCTTTCACAGGCAACAGTGGAGAAGTAAGAGTGGCAATACCATATGCCACCATCACCATTTCTGGCAGCAGCACTGCCTTCAGAGCTGGGCTCGCAGCCAGCAGCTGCCACTCTTCAGCCACTGTGCTCTGAAGGCAGCACAGGAGTGAGGATGACAATACCGTGATATTCTCTCCCTTCACCCCCACCCCCACCCCCCCACCCCCAGCAGTCAGATTTCACAGTCTGTAAGGTGGTGGCTTTTTTTTTTTCCACAGCCATGAATTTGTAAGGGACTTAAGTGTAACTGATACTGACGAAAGCAATCACTTTTTCCTCAAGTCTGTCTTCCTGTCATATAAGATCTCAAAGTTAAGGATTGCATTCATGGCTTCTTATGGTAAAGATTTCTTGTATGTCCTCATAAATGCCCTGTACAAACCATTTTTCCTTTTCATTAACCCCTTTCACTCTGAATCACATCTGGAGGTGCTTCTCAAGATATTTACTGAACTGCATGTAACATCGGATATAAAACAGCAGATGTTGCTGAAGAACAAATTGGAATATTTGAGAGAGGTACACTTGATTGTGATGGGAGAGACAGCGTCAGCCCAGTCAAGAAATCTGGCATTGAGACTTCTACTGACATGGCCAAGACCACCAAATTTAAGTCTGGCAAAGGAGGGACCATCAGAGCAGCTATTAGTCCAAAAATTGTTTTCCACGGTGTATATCAGAGATGAATGGCAGTCATACAAATGATGTCGGGAGACAAATTTCACTCATTTCAGTGAATTGGCTGCTGAGTATTTGAGGCAGGTCCTAAAAGGATTTGACAAAACTAGTTCTGTAGTCTGTCTTTGACAGATATAACTGTAACTGTGAAAAGTGCAGGAAGATCGCTCCTGGCAGGTTCCAAAGTGAGATGCAAGAAATACAAGTAATTGGATGCACTGTGCTTCCATGTGGAGAGATTCTAAAGTTGGCATCCAAAAAGCAGTCACTCCAGTGTAGGAGCACCCAGAGTACAAACACACCTTCTTGCTGGAGGCTTTTCCAATGGTGAAGTAGTAAAATACCAGTAGAGGTGTTGAAAGAAGCTCAGACTAGCACAGTGCTCGAGAGGAAGCAAAGACAAAGATGCTTCTGAATTCTGTACAGCTTTTGGGTCTCTGGATGTTAAAGGAACCATATTAACTAAGTCACCTGATGTTTTGGTCCTTGCTGTTCATTATTTTCCAAAAAGGGAACATGCAGATAACACATGAATTGAAAGTGGCACCATTACCAGCACCACTGACAAGCTTCACTTCATACCTGTGCATACAATTTGATGCTCTCCCTCCTGACTTCTGCAACGTATTTCCTGCTGTCCATGCATTAATCGGATGTGACTGTCATCCCTAGTTGATGTTGCGGAAAGTATCGGAATTTAATGCTATAGAAACTTGGGGAAGGTACTCCCAATTTGGTGAAATCTCTGAAGCAGTGACTGATAAGTGACAATTTCTGCAGCAAGGAATCTGGTAGCAATGCTGTATTACAAGACAGAAAAGGAGACCCAGAGTCTCCTTTTTGCTTGCATTTCAGTCTAGCTGTCAGAAAGAGCAAGTCAGTGCCCAAACTCCCTCTATCTGAGGATGGTTTTGAAGAGCATGTCAGTGGAGCATCTTGGCAAACAAAGATTTGGATGTCTCTGTGCATAAGTAAAACAAATATTGGATCACCATTGCAACATGGATGGAAAAATGTAGATGAACTGCTTCCATATTCTTTGAGGGTCCAATGGCATTTAACCTTTCACAAGACCTTATTTGTGCCATTACTAGTAAAGGGCCACTGCAAAATCAGCTGTGTGTAGTCAGAACAATCTTCACTGTGCAGAACTGTGATGATTGGTCATCCATATGCTCTCAACACTTAGTGCTGGACAAGATGATGATGTTGACTGGAAATGTCACCAAAGCTGTTACATTTCAGTGATACCTGTACAAATTTGATTATTTTGTTTTATCCTTTTAGATTGTTATGATGCTGAGAGGCCTCAAAAAAAAATCCCATTTTATGCCATGAAATAATACGTAGGGTCCATTTTTCAAAGTGGTTATTTCAACATGTTGATGGTGTCATTGTTTGTTTATCCCTGTTTCTATGGTAATGGCACCACTTGAGAGTTCTATCATACTTCATATTAAAGTAAACATAAGCTTTCAAATGATGTGCATGTGTGTGGAGAGGGTACACTAAGTCGACCATATCGGTTGTGTCTGCCACTCAGCTATGATAGTGATAGTCTTAGGGAGTGCAGTCTATTTAGCTTAACAAATAAAAGGTTATGGGGTGACTTTATTGCAGTTTATAAGTCCTACATGGGGAACAAATATTTAACAGTGAAAGTAATTAACCATTGGACCAGTTTGTGGTGGATTCTTATATCTTGGTTTTAAAATGGTCAGAGATGGAGATTTTTCTAAAATATGTGCTCGAGGAATTATTTTGAGGAAGTTCTATGGCCTGTATTATACAGGAGATCAGACTAGATGATCATAATGGCCTTCTGGCCTTGGAATCTGTGAAAAGCAATGTGATTATTCTGTGTACTACTAAGCTTTACACATGTTAATGGAAAAGCCCTGCTTCTCATTTAGAAATCTGTTTTTCATATTTGACTTTGGTTTTGCTACAGAAATAACCATATTTACACCATGGTTGTGAAATTTTGGCTGTACCCCAAGTTCATTCATAATGTGGTTTCTTTATGTGGAAGGAGGGAAAAACATGTTAAGGAACTTTAAGCCTTGAAGAATACAAGGGTTAAAAATATTCCCCATTGTTCACAAAAAATGAAGAAATGGGTGTGATTTAAAAATCCTTGAGATAATCCATTTAAACACCAGCAGTGAAAAAATGGTAATCTTGTTAATATTGATGGGATTTTGTGGGGTGAGTTCATAAAGAATGTCACCTCGTTGTATAGATTTCCCCTCCCTTAAAAAGATCAGAGGGAAATGTCATTGGGCATGGATCACTTTTTCCGTCTTGTTCCTCATTGTTTTGCCTTTACAGCATGAATGGTGCCTTAACATTTGTTGATACATCAGACTGCACCGTGATGAATATTGCTGAACACTATACAGCCTCGGATGTAGAGTGGGATCCTACAGGCCGATATGTCGTGACATCTGTGTCCTGGTGGAGCCACAAGGTACTAAAGTTTCTGTTGTGATGTCTCCCTGGATATTCAAGAGGGTCAATCTGGCTTTTCCTATGTTAACTACAAAATGTCAGTGGTAATAGCTCCTGGTGTAATCTCTTGCATGCCTTTTTCACATACCAAATCATTGCTTTCCTGTGTCAGTGAACTACTTCCTTGTTGTTCCACTAGTGTATTCTATCTTTTCTATATGCAAGTATAAGATTTTTAATCTTTGGGATTAGTTCAGGAGCTTTCTTGCTTCATTTTTGAAATAGTATAACTTTTTTTTTATTTTCTTTGAGGAACATTACTTCAACTTAAAGTTAAAATAAGAAAGGAAACAAAAAACCCACATCCACCCCAAGCAGTGTGTTCACCCTAAAAAGGCAGATGTTCCAGTGACTGAGTCCCACTAGCGACTTCCTGTTGCTGTTGATTTTTTCCATGGAATGCATTCAGATATATGGCAATAGGGTAGCACAGTATAAAACCCTTAGACACGACTGAGATTTCTCACTTACTGTTTTCCAGGTGGACAATGCCTACTGGCTGTGGACCTTCCAGGGTCGGCTCCTCCAGAAAAACAATAAAGACCGTTTCTGCCAGCTGTTGTGGAGACCCCGACCTCCAACTCTGCTCAGCCAGGATCAGATAAAGGTGTTGTATTTCAGTTTAACTCTTCTGGTGTGGGCATTGGTGTAGAGAATTAGTGGTCTACTCACAAGAATGTGGCTTAAACTGGGGAATGGAAAACTGCTGTAGAATTATCTGTCTCCGCTTAGCAGTAAGGCAATGTGAGAGCTGTTCACAAATTCACAGGAAGAATCTGAATGTTGAAATGGTTCTGTGTATGTTAACAGTACTCAGTTTGAATTGTCACTATTCCTATCACAAACTTGTTTTTTGGTGTGTATGTGGGTGGAGGGAGGGAGGGGGAGATGTTCTGAGGAAATTAGCAGGAAAGGTAAAAAGAGCAGAAAGGACTGTTGAAAACTTGGATAAGAAGCAGACTTTGGCTATCCAAACTTCAGTGGCTGCCCAGGTACAGAAAAACTAAAGGTATCTCTAGACCTATGCAAGGAAGAGGAACTATAAATGATGGAGGAGTGGGGATTTTTTTTTTATAGACATAAGCACACTTGCAAAGATGCTGAGTATGCCTGAAGTGGCACCCTCTTATACACTATGGTGGTCTCTAGTACTGGTTGACATAAGTTTTCTTTACTGCAGCAAATTAAGAAGGACCTGAAGAGGTACTCCAAGATTTTTGAACAGAAGGATCGTCTAAGCCAAACCAAAGCCTCAAAGGTAAGAAGTTTCTGGGATACAATCAAGGAAAAGCAGCTGATGCACTTTGTAACCCATACTAATCTAGTGTGTCTTTGTCTCATTTTACTGACTGGGCCATATAGTTTTGAGTCTGCTGCTGCCTCCAAATTAATATACGTTGTCCCTTATCTTGAGTAGGAGAGGCATTGTTTTAAGTCCAGGTTTCCCAGATTTAGTCCCCACGTGACCCATCCAGGAACATTATGAACACAAATATGTGTAGGGAAGGCAGTGAGGCAGAATTTGCTGGTACTTCACTTGAAGAAACTGAGGCATGGTGTTACTGGTATATGTTGGGAGAATCGGGAAGAATTTCTGTTGAGTTAAGTAAAAATATTTGAGTAATCTTGACTGGGACTTGTGGGTTCTTGGTGGCTGCCTGTGAGCCAGTTTCAGTATAAAAATTTCACAGAAACCATAAACCCATTTTGCCACTCTGGCAAAAGATGTCTTAAACACTGATTATCTGTCAGAAGCGGCAGTCATAGGCAGAAAACCCTTAGATCACTTCCAAATGCATCCCAGAAGGGGACACTTTATTGATGGGCTTATTAACCTCTTGTTTTGCTTCTGTAGGAGCTCGTAGAAAGAAGACGTACAATGATGGAGGAGTTCAAGAAATACCGCAAGATGGCACAAGAATTATATTTGGAACAGAAGAATGAGCGTCTAGAGCTGCGAGGAGGTAAACCAGCCACTGGCAGCATTGTAAAGATGTCACTTGATCAGTGTTTGTTTGTTTGACAAACAATCAATCAATCACCAAATGAACATCACTCGGGCTATAGAAGTAGTTTTTGGTAGTGGATCAAAGTTTGGGGGACGAAGACGTCCTCCACTTTGTGATGGATTGGGGTCCCTTTTTAATATTTATTCCCCCCTCCTGCCAAAAATAATCCCTCGACCTGTGCCCTAGCAGGTTTGCTCACTTCTGAGCTATTTTCTTTTTTCCATCTGCTGTCTTGAGGTGGTGAGTAAGGAGACCCCTACTGTTGCTGCCCCGGGTGGTCAGTAGTGATGGCTTTGCACATAATATGCTGGAGGCCAGTGATGTTAAAATGCCTTTTATTTTTAATGTTGCTTCTCTGCTGTGTGTTTTTCCTTTTTAGGAAATGCATTAGGCATTTTTGCCTCCTTGGTGGAGGTATTCAAGACTAATGCCTCTTCTTTTCCTCCAGGGGTGGACACAGATGAGCTGGACAGCAATGTAGATGACTGGGAAGAAGAGACTGTTGAGTTTTTTATCAATGAAGAAATTATTACCATTGCAGAACCAGAGTAGTCCAATAAAACTGCGGTAAGACAGATTGCCTTTCAGTTGAGAAGTATCTTTCCTATCAACTGTTGCAGTGTACCTCCAACCTGCGTAAAAGCACTTTCTGGGAAAGCTTAAGGTTTATGCAAAAATGAATGTTTCTATTCCTTTGACTTGGCTTTTGTACTTTGATCTCAGTTGAAAGGTTCTTGAATGGCCAATTGTAGTGCCAATGGTCAGGAATGGTAAAGGTGTTCTTTCTTCAAAGTGAATGTTAAGTCAGCTTGTAAATCTACTGGCACTTCCCAGAGTACTACATCCTTCTCTCTTTTGTCACTGTGTTCTTTTCAAAGACTGGAAATCTGAGCCAATTCTTAAACATGATGCATTACAGGCACTTGATGAAAGTGTCTGTGCAGTATAAGAAATGTTTAATTACGCTAGTGGAGAGGTAAATTTTGTGTTCTGGTTATTGGAAGGACTATAACCTTGAATTAGTGCATCAGAACATTGTTTACACCATGTCAGAAGGTTTAATTACTGAGCAAATTTGTTGCATACTCTTAAGTCAGGTATTACTCCTGAATTAACCAAAAGTCCTCATGTACTCTGCTACCTCTTTCTAAAAATGCCACTGAGAATTCAACATGTAATAAACACTTGTGTTTAGTGTTACTGAAAGTGCTTATTCATTATAAGCATTTATCTGAATCCTGTTTTAATCCAGAAAGCTGGTTACCTTGCTGCATACTCCAATATATCCCCCAAATATTGGCAATAGGTGTTGCAAATCTAGTGGAGCTTTTCCTTCTTGGACATTTTGCTAGTCTGTTGTGAAAGATCCAAATGCTGAATCCCACTGTAGGCCTCTGTAGTCTGAACAGAGCACTATGTCTGGCTTGGTGTGTCTAGGCACACTGTTAGGATGCAGTTCCTCTTTCTAGCACACACCCCACCCCCCCACACACCCCGAGAGCCTGGCCTGTGGGACAAGTGCTGACCCCTCAGACTCCCTTGTAGCTTAAATACGCCTCTCCCAGAATTCCAGCCGAGGTGGGTGCTCTAGTTTCGAGTAAACTCTTCAGGGGAACATGGGTGTAGCACACAACACACAGACTTTGCATGCAATTCTAAAGACATCATGGCTTTTTACTTCAGCAAGAAAACACATCACTTAGAGAACATCCTGAATACAGTACCCTTTGCTCTAACACAACCTTACCTAAGGGACAGTCTGTGTTCAGGTAGACAGAATTCCCTCCTGCCTCCTCTGGCTTCTGCAGCAGCTTCCCTCAGTTTGAACTGGTGAAAATGGCTGAAGATCCCAAGTATAGCAGTTCCTGCCCTCTAATTTTCTAGTCATCTCTGTCAAGTTACTTCTGATCAGCCTCCTCAGGTGATTGCAGACCCCTGCAGGTAGCATGGTTGCTAGACATCATCTTCCCTGGCAGTTCTCCTGGGTAGGAGTCAGGCTTTTGTCTCAAGATGCTGTTTTTTTCAATGGAAGACCATCAAGACTGTTAGCCCTGTGCCACTACATCTTGGAATTTCAGTCCAATGTGGAGGTAATAAAGAGATGGCAGAGAAATGTAAGGGCAACCCATTCAAAATGATAAAATTGCATAGAATTCATAATCTCAGTTCCTAAATTGTGCAGACAGATTCCTCAAATCGTCACCCAAGGATAGCCCTAGTTGCTGGATCTGAGAAATGTGTACTTAGAAGGCTTAAATCACTTTTGTGTTGAAGAGGAAATATTGTTCAATGGTTAGGGCTCTAGCTAGGACTCAAGGGATCTGGGTTCAATTCCCTGTATCATCTCAGATTTCTGTGTGACCATGGGCAAGTCACTTAACTACATAATGACTGGAGTTAAGGCAGCGGCGGCAGCAGCTGTGCACCCATCTGCCCCATCAGTGTAAGGGATGAATACTAAAACCCTCTCACCTGTCCAAAAATGGACAAATGTCACTGAAATCCTCTGAATATGTGTTTAGTTCCAGTGGCCAGGAATGTCCTCTTGCCAATATTTGAGGGATGTGGAAGAGTGGAGGTAAGAAAGGGGGAGAAGCAGTCTTCTGGATTAAATAGTAACTCGTTAGCTGAAGCCTAGGGAAGCACAATGGGTAAGTGGAGTGTAGTTATAAAACTGACTCCCCCTTACTAGAAGCTGTGAGAGTACTGAGTGTTTTGTGTGAGGCACAGTACTAACTTTGACTTTTTTTTTCCTTTTTCTTCTTTGCAGCACCGCCGTATCTTGTACTGAAAAGGGGTTCGTTTATTTTCAGAAAGCTTACACCATCTTCGGAATTTTTAATCCATATTCTCTCACTCTGGATGGTGAATGCACCAGGTTCGCTCCATTCTGACATATTGTAGTGCCTTTAAACCTCACTCTCAGCAGTGGGGCTATTTGGAAGGCACTGCTTTTAAATTTTTATTAATTTGGGAGGGGTTGTCTTTCTTTTTAAATCCACCACCAGTATTTGCTGTCTGACTCCTGTGCATTGCTTACAGGTTGGCAATTTTGAACTGTTGCCAGTAGGTGAGCATTATCTGTCCACCTTCCAGTTCTTGCACGCTCACAATGCATCTTTTTGTGGAGGACTCTCTCCATGTCCCAGGTGCATGGACAGGTGTGTGTTTTGTATGGGGAAAGATCAGCAGGAAAACCAATTTTCATATGATGTATGTTAGTGTGCTGAAGCAGCACTACAGTGGGCTGTACCCTCCTCCATTCAGATTGTGACAGGATTCAACAGGCTGAACGTGGAAATAAAGCAGACCTATACTAAAAACAGATCGTCTGTGTGTTCTGTAGAAATCTTCTCTTGAATGACCAGAGTTGTTCATTACCTGAATATGAATCTGTCAGGGTTCAGAATTTGCAGCTGCATTTGATTTTTGTATCCCAGTTCCTTCATGACTGCACTGATATATTTTTATATATAATATATATATTTAGTGCATGGTGTGTAAGCTGGCCTGCCACCTTATACATGTTTTTAATAACTACAGTGTAATTATTTGAAGATCAGTGGATGAATTTCTGAGACCTACTTACAAGGTGTAGCTTTTGGCAAACAGCAGGATTGGGAGATTTCCTGGGTTTTATTTGCGAGCTTTGGTTGAAAATCTATTCAGAGGAACATACTCTTCATGTGTGCCTTTTGGATATACACTGAAGCCCATATTCTGATGTCTGGCCCCCCCCATACCTTGTGGTGAAGAAAGTACAGAATACTTAACTTCTGGATCAACTCCTCTTGAGCAAACTTCCACACAGCAGTAGCAAAACCAAAAACCCTTAAGAATCTAGTTCTCAGCAGATAAGTGGTCTTAAATTAGCATGTTTTATGGTGAAAATACAAGTCAATACTGTCTCTCTTGTACCATCAACTTTTTCATCCTTCAGAAAAATATGCAATTTAATATTTATCCTGGGTGATGTAAACAGAATTCAGGATACCCACACTGAATGTAGATAATTAAAATTTTCTAGATAATCCATAATCAACTTTATCCCTTAATCTTATTTTTAAAAAATCTTTCAGAAGCGATTCTGCAAGGTTAAAACATGTTGAATGAATACTGTAACCTTTTTAAATAAGGGAAGTAGTTTTAATATCCCTTCAGTAGTGAAAGACTGTCTTGTGGAAGTCCAAAGATCAGTTGCCAATAAGATTTTGTTCATGGTTGGCATACAGGATTTATTATGGGACTGAAGTAATGCCTGTAGTATGGGTGATCTGTCCTCTACCCATCATCAGTCCCAGAACTGAGCTTGTGAAGCACATTAATACAAAATGTCAAACTGTCTGCCATTTTGACAGCTAGATAAGTGTTGGTCAGTTATCTGTTCTGGCTATTTCTTCCGTAACATGTTGTTGTGATCTGAATTTCTGTCCAATTGTTGGTGTTTGGAGAATGTTTAGTCTTACCCAATATGCCTTCTAGTTTTTCAACGACGCATATACCTTTTGGTACAGGTTACTCTATAGCTTTTGACAATAATGAGCCATGAACGTACTTGCGAGAGATCGGCTGGACATGTAGCAACTTAAAGCATTGTGATCCTGGTTATGCTGCGTGCATGCACACACCCTATCTCTGCTGTATCTGTAATGCCCTGAAGATGTCATTGGGATGGTGCTGTATGCTGACAAGGCTGCAAGATGCCTGCAGGCTATGGATTGAAACCACCACACTAATACAAATAATTAATATCAACTGTCCATTTTGTACCTTAAAATCACAAGCCAAGAAATCCTGCCTATTGTATTTCTTTAACAGTTTTAAGTGGATTTATTATGCTTTACTCCTTAACCCTCTCAGAGCACGCAACTCCTGCATGAAGTGAGTCCTTTCTCTGCTATTTGTATAGTTTTTTAAATAAACTTGGATTTCTTTAGGATGAAAGATATTCACTTCTCTCTCCAGGTCACCAGTCAACAAGGGCTATTTTTAAATACTTGTTGATGTGGTAAAGTCTGTTCTTTATGCTCATGTTGTATGAGATGCTTTGGAAGTCAAATTAGTACTCTTTCAAGACATGCTTAGTTGGTTTTTTTTAACTTCAGTAATGACATAAGTGACTCACGTGCCAACATTAAACGTTTTACCTCCACCTATGACAAAGGACAATAGCATCTTAAACTCAAATATTTCACTCAAACGCTGCACCTCAACCACCTATCACTGCTACAGCTGGGGGGTAGGGAATGTCCGTGCGACAACAGACGCCTTCAGGCCTGCTGTCCGTGACTCTCTGCTGAAGGAGATACTGCCTGGGTTTATATTACCCGTGCTCCGAACAATGGGGCCAGGACAGCAGCAGCGGCCTCTGCTATGGGGCTGAGGGCAGAGGAGGGGCCCTGCCTTCCTGGCGAGTAGCTCTGGGCTGTTAAACCCGGCCTTAGCCTGGAGCTGGCTCCCTAAGTCCGCTAAACGCAGTCAGCGCTGGAGCCGCAGGCGCGGAGCAGGCAAGGCCCCCAGTACAGCCCAGAGGCGCTTTAGCCCGCAGGCAGAGGGCGTGCGGGCTGCACCCACGTGCGGAGAATCTTTGGGCCGGTCCCGTACCCGGTCTCAGCGGGGGATGGCGCTGACGGGGCGTGCGGGAGTCGTGCCCGCACCCCAGGGAAGGGGGGTGAGCGCTTCTGTCCCTGTCCTGGTGCAGCTCGCCCTTCTCCACCACCCCCGGGGAGGCGGACGTAGCCTTCGGCTGCCTCAGCAGCCCTGGTTCAGCCCGGCGCTGCTCCAGCCGCCCGCTGATGTCACCTGCCGCCTGGGGATCGCGGGTCTCCCCGGGGCTGGGCTGCGGCTGCGAAGCGCTCTCCCGGTATCCTGCAGCCCGCTGGCGGGGCCCAGCCCAATGACCTCCTCCCTGGGCAGCCCTCTCAGCGCGGGGCAGAGGCGGCCGGGAGGCTTGGCTCCGAGCCCCGGCTTGGCCATGAAGGATCTGAGCGTGGAGCAGCAGCTCACTGTGAGTCCGGCTGCCCCGGGGCTCCCCCGCTGCTTTGGGGCACAGACAGGCATCGTGCCCTTCCCGGCTACTAGGCAACCCACTGCCGCGCCCGCAGACCCCTTCTGCCAGCCCTGCTGCGAAACTTACTCCAACCGTGGGACCGTAACCAAACCCTCAGGGGGCTGAAAGCCCTGAACTGGACAAAGAAAACGCCCTGCGGGGGCCAGACCCAGAGGGTGGGGCAGGATGCACTAGCAGGTTTTCCCCATGTTTCCTTCTGGAAGTCCCCGGACGGGACTTTTCCAAGACGAATGAGCTTTTCCAGCTGAATGGAAAGTCTGTTGTTAAAACATGCTGAGTAGAACGCAGATAGGTTGCACGCATCGGAGTCCCAAGATTTGGGCGTTTCTGTGTGGATCATGGGAATTTGCTGCTTTTTCAGTAATGATCGTGCACAGAGACAGTTCTTTAAATAATCCTGCCCCCGAGTTTCTTGTGGGGTTTTTTTGGGTTTTTTTATAGTTTACAAAAATCTCTCTCCTCCTCAGACTTATTTTTGCCATAACCTTGTGTCAGAAACATGATTGCACCTGCACAAATCTCTGCTTTCGGCTCTACACCACATAGTAACTATTGCACGCCGCAGGAATCTCTTCTGTAAGAATGTCTAACAGCATGTAAAATATTTTGAGTTCCCTTATAATGCCAGTAAGTTCGTAATACTGAGCCTGATCCTTCGCCACATGCTTTCTTGTCTTCCCTTGGTGGCTACAAATAGTTATTTTAATTTACCTGCTTTGGGACGTGTGCGGTTACAGACATGCAAGAGAGGCTTGTCAGTCTTACACCATCACCTGCTCTGAATGAGGAGCAACTGCTATAGATAGGGTAACATTTTCAGAAGTGTCCCGGTCCCAGAGCTGTCACTTGGGTAGGGCAAATCGGGGTGACCAGCCCGGGCCCACCGCTTTGATAACACTGGGACTGTCCTGATATTTCGCCCTTTGTCCCGTGTCCCAACCAATGTACGATCAGGATGCCATTTGTCCTGATATTCAGGTGAGGCGGGCGAGTGAGCGGGGTGAGGATTTTCATAATATATTATTCACAGTGTTTTATGGGCATGTGCACAGTGCACTGTCTGGGACCACATGGCCATAGATTGCCATAACCGCGGAGTAATAGCGCTCCTGGTAATCCACCTCCGCACGGGGAATAAGGGCTGTAGCACAGCTGCTGTAGTGCTACAGCGAGAATGTGGACACCCACTGCGCATTAATTGGCCTCCAGCCCATCCCATAATTCCCGTTCGAGCCACTCTGGTCATCACTTGCAAACTCTTTTGTCCTGTCCTCAGGTGACCACACGTCAGACCTGCCCTTTAAATTTCCAGGGAAATTTGAAAATCCCCTTCCTGTTTGCTTCAGCCAAGCATGGCGTGCTCTCAGGGAATCCTTGCAGGTGATCATTCTCATTGATCATGCCTCCACGTGCCGTGCCTCCTCGCAATAGGCAAGCCCCAGCGTGGAGCAATAGCGAGGTGCTGGACCTCATCAGCTGTTGCGGGGAAGAGGCTGTTCAGTCTCAGCTGCGGTCTAGCCGCAGGAATTTTGATACCTTGGCGGAAAGAGGCCATGAGCGGGACACTCTGCAGTGCAGTGTTAAGGTAAAGGAGCTTAGGAATGTGTATCGCAAAGCCCGTGAGGCAAACGGCCACTCCAGGGCAGCCCTGGTGACTTGCAGATTTTATAAGGAGCTGGACGCGATACTTGGTGGTGATCCTACATGCACTCCATTGACCAATTTTCCTTCCAATAATAGAAAACAGTAAAGGTGTCTGATAGACAAGTCCCCTCGCCCTCAAAGGCTAGTGGATCTCAGCCACAAATACCCTGGACCCTTTTCAGAGAAAACAGCTCCCAGGTAACAAGGAAAGGAAAGAAATGCAACAGATTCTGATTTTCCCTCCCTGAGAGTTAGGTAAGTGCCCTTGCAATGCAAGCTTCTTCTCACCACTCCCTAAGCAGCACCAGTGAAAACTATTTAAGGATAACTGGTCATGATACAACATAGCACTTAAGTACATGTTGAAAATTAATAGTCCCATTGGCTTCAAAATACAACACTACCACTGACCCAAAGACAAGGTGTGTCTACAGCAGTCAGGAGGAGTGACTACAGCAGGTGCAGGCATACTGGAGCTAGCTTTGATTGATCTAGCTTGCTAAAAATAGCAGTGCGCTGTTCGTGATACAAGTTAGCCACCTGAGTACAGTCCTGTCTAGGACTGTGAGGATATAAGCAGAGAGCCTGTGCCACTGTCCATGCCACTACAGATACATTGCTATTTTTAGTGAGCTAGCTTGATCAAAGCTAGTTTGTTTGGGCTTTTCTAAAAGGAAGAAAGGGATAAAACATCCCTGGTAGTTCAACATGGTCTTGAGGCAGGAGATTCTCAGACTGCCAGCAGGACTGGCGCCAGCTTTTTTGCCGCCCTAGGCAACGAAACAAAAAAAAATTCCTTATTGCTGAGAAGCTGCTGCGGAATTGCTGCCAGCTGTGAAATCGGCGAGGAGCAGTCGCTGCCAAAATGCCGCCATCAGCGGAAGCGTCGAGCTGCCGCCGAATTGCCACCAGGGCTGCCAATATGCTGCCCCCCAATTCCGGCCGCCTAATAGCTAGCATCAGCCCTGACCACCGGGCAGAGTAACCTAATAGGGGCCTAGTGATTTAGTTGGACGTGCTGTACTGTGATAGGAGGGGGATTCTGCCATTTGGACACCAAACACCAGATCCCTCCTAGTGCTTCTGATGGAAGTGAGATAACATGGTTGAGGTCAGGTTTCAACACACTGCAGTTGTCAGTTACAATTACAACATTAATATGTAGAAACTTAAGGTGGTGTCTTTCCAGAGGGACTGGATCTCCAGCCTGGGACCCTCTGTGGCTTTTCACCACCATTGTGAAATGTAAGCGAGGAGTTAAACTAGTTCTACTTTCATGGAGGCTGCATGTGGTCAAAAGTATCATTGATACAAAGTAATGATGCTACCTTGAGCAGCTGTGTCTGCCATTTTCCTCCAGCATAAAGTTTAGAGCCACAGCTGAGAGTGTAAATGGTAGATTCCCCACTCACATACACCAGAAAAAGCCTGTGTCTGATCACTACCCTGGACTTAACATAGATTTCAATGAAAATTCAACTTGTGATGGCAAACTTGGATTGCTGGCCTTAACATCCTGCACTCTGGGGTATCTCGCCCTGTACTTCTGCTGTGTCCTCTCCACCTTCCCATACTGCAGCTGTACATGTTCCCATTGTAAATAGAGCTAAACCAGCCCTTGCAATTGGGCAAATGGTGAGTTGTGGTAAGTTCGGAGTACAGTGTTTATTTGTATTCTGTCAGACTGTTCAACACCTTTGTACATGCTTATAGCACTATAACATTCAGGCAAGTTTCAATCTCCATTAGATTACACGTGTCCAGTAAATATCTCTATACAGCTGCTGCTACAGCAGTGATGTCAGAAGCAGTGCTGCCTTGTAGTTTAAATGTCTCACTGGGGACTGTCTTTATAGCCACCCTAGAAACTAGGATGATGTTTGCAGGCTGCTATATGTGATGTTCTTGACCGCAATGCTGTTAGGATTAGTGTAGTTAGTTCAGCTGTTGCCATACAAGAAGAAACAGGCAAAGTACTAAAGACTAGGGAGAGGGATAGCTCAGTGGTTTGAGCATTGGCCCTACTAAGCCTAGGGTTGTTAGTTCAATATGGGGGGGGGATATGAGCTGATTTAAGGGGGGATTGGTCCTGCTGTGAGCTGGTGGCTGCACTAGATGGTCTCCTGAGGTCCCTTCCAACCCTGTGATTCTATAACTGGGCAAAGAGGGCATGGGGGTCACTAGCTAATTAGGGTTTGAGTAATTGTTGCTGGCAACTTGGGGGTTAATGGTTTTCACTCTTATATTTTTGCTGGCTGCTGGGAATAGAAGACCCAATATGCTCGCAAGTGTTGTAACAAGCTGGTGAACGGAAAGGAAGGTGAAAACATGGAGGAGGCAGACAGAGAAATAAAGGGGGGAGGTTCCATGGAACCTCATGAAGTCACTGTAGCAAGAGAGGAGATCAACATGCTGTTGGTGGAGCTGCAAAAAAAAGCAGCCTTAAAGGTGAGAGCAAGCACAAAGTACTTACCTGACGCCTCCGTAGCCTGGTTCCATCCTCCAGCTGGAGTCCCAGGGTGGCTGTGATGTCAGTAGTGTAACGGGGCATCCCATGGACACAGAGCCAGCACTTTAGACCTAGAGAGCCTGAAAGAGGAAATAGAAACTGCACATGAGCAGTCAACTCTAATCAGAGGTC
Source organism: Dermatemys mawii (assembly GCA_007922305.1). NCBI lineage: Eukaryota > Metazoa > Chordata > Testudines > Dermatemydidae > Dermatemys > Dermatemys mawii. Next base: position 10,023,177 of record ML677381.1, on the reverse strand, counting down.
CCCTCGTACCCTTTGGCCACTCAGCATATAACCCTAGTTCTGATGGATGTGGGGGCCCTGTCTGCAGGGTGAAGCTGAGAGGTTGAGAATATGGTGTCAGTATTCAGGCGGCTCTGTAACTCAGGCTTGTGTGACACTATAACCAAGGAGAAGAGATTGTACCTATGTTTCCCTCTGGGAAGCAGAGGGATATGTATTATGCGTCACCGAGGAGTGTTGTGTGAGGAAATTATCACACCGGTGTTTAAGATGGTCATGCAGAGGTGTTTACAGGAACTTAGATATGGATAACATGGATAATGTACAGGGGTAGGGGCTAGGAACTCCAGAGTTCTAATCCTGGTTTTGTCACTGATTTCTTATTACCTGGGCAAGTCACAAACTCCCTCTATCTCCTTTTCTGCACCTGTAAAATGAGGATACTAAGTTTCTGTACCTCCTTCTCAGGGCTGCTATGTGGATTCATTAGCCGGTGTTTGTACGGTACTCCAGTAATTCTTTATCCTTAGACACCATTTCACATTGATAAATTCTTCAGGCTGGGGACTGTCTCCTCCTGTGTGGTTGGACACTACCTAGCCACATTGTGAGCAATACGAGAATATGAATGATCTTCATCATCATTGCTAAACAAAATGTGCCCATGTCTCATTTCCAGGAAGAGTGAAGTATAATCTCTTGCTGCAGATAGCTGGACCGGATCAGATACCAGAGCTGTATCTTGAGCATTTAGTAAATAAGAGTTAGCAAACTTCAGTGCAGACCTGCTGAGGCAGCAAACCCTCATTTTCCTTTTCAGTTGGAGCTGGAGCAGCACTTAGCCAGTGCCAAGAAAAAAAGCCTCCCAGATGCAGAAGCTGTTACCCAAACAAATCACCCGCGAGAGGTGGTGAGGCTTCTCTGCCAGGCTCATGAGCTGGAGGTGGAGAACACGGAGCTGCAGGCGAATGCTTTGTACAAGGAGAACCTGCTGTGCCAGAAGGATTTTGTCATCCAGCAGCAGCAGCAGCATGGGCTGCTCTGCGAGGAAATCATTCAGCAGCAGCAAATGCTGATCAAAGGTAAAATGCCAGCACCGCTCCTGCTCTGGCGGGAGAGCAGCCGATGACAAATGGGAAATATTAGAAACAATTCCATCTAGAGGCCTTCCTGCTCATGGGCCAAATTCTGCACTGTCCTCCCTTGGCTTTAGCATAAGCTACGGATGCTCAGCACCTTTGAAGAATCAGGCCAGCTGTTCCTTCTGCCATGATCCCTAACTTTCTCCCTTCCCACCCTCACTCCAGGCCATGACATCTCTGTCCCAGAGACGCTGGGGACACTGTATCAACTGTACTGCCGTGAGTTAGAGGAGGGGACCCTGACCTGCCTGCTCCTGCTTCACTCTGTCATGTCCAGCACGCTGAGGGTGAGGAAGAGCTGAACACAGCTCAGCAAACTCCATCCAGTGCCAGGCCTAAGTGCTTTTCTGGATTGGAGCCTCAATACCACATCGCACGCTGATTTGGGGAGGATAATGCCAGTCATCATTCAGCAGATGGTCCTCTTCAGTCCACCTCCTCTGGAATGGCTAGTGTTCAGGTGTTACTTAGGTGGAGAAACCCTTGTTATTTAGTGGATCTACACTTTTGTTTGTCTCAGAGCTTAAGGCCTACAGATTCTGGGGGTAGCCAAGAGACAGCTGGAAGGGGCAGGGTATTCCACTCAGTCCCTGTCATGTTGGGTTTGAGAGATATGTATGCCCCCTCACTGTCAGCTATGACTCAGAAGATTCTGTGGCCAGACACTCAGTTCCTACAGTGGAGCTCTGTGGAGACAATAAATTTGGAGAGCCAGAGTTACTGTGGGTAAACCTGCTTCCCCTGGTAACCAAAGGTGTCCATCACCTCTAAAGGCATCCTGGTGGCCTAAAACACAGCCAACATTCGAACCCTAGGAACTCCTGGTCTGAAGGAAAAGGGAATACATGGCCAGTCTCTGCTCATTTTGCAGATTTTGGGAGTCTTTCTTGTGAGGGTGACATGTTACTGACAACTTCTTAATGTCTTGTCATAACAGGTGGCACCCCCGGTGGCAGCTCCTCACATTTATTATGACTCATGTCTGACACAGAATTGGTTTACACTCTGAATAATAAACTTCCTGTCAGTCACATTGATATACAGGAACCAAAATTATTCCAGACACATTTTTAATGTTAATGAGTGATGGCAAGTTGTGGCTTTGAATCCCGGAGAAGGAAACAACACATGCTTCATCAGCCAACTTCCCTGCATTTGATTAGGAGGCTCGCTCTGTTGCAAAGGCTCCAACAGTAATTGGGCATGTGAAGGAAGCTGTGCTGGGCTGTGGATTGGTGCCTTTTAAGCCAAACAAAGCCCGTTAGGTTTGTGGGCTGGAGGGTTGACAGAAGCAGATGAAGTGGGGAAATCCTCTTACATGCCCCTTGCTTTCAGATTTTTCTCTTCGCTTCCTCAGTGCCAGGCCAAAGCTATGTCTCAATGGAAGACAAAATACAGTATGTAATGAGGTATTCAAGAGAGTGGGTAGGAGCTATTGCATTAGGAGATGTGTGTTTAAAGAAGTCAACTGAGTGAAGGAGGGTTTGTACTGAAAAAAAGTCTATGCTGTGTCTGCCTACAGTCTCTCCAACCTCCCTTTTCTCTGTGGCCCCAGGGTGGCTCTGCTCTGAATATAGCTCAGCAGCTGGACTTAGCCCTTTTCTGGCCTCTTTGTTTATCTGGCAACAGGAAGGATCTTCATTGTGGAACAAAGTTTGAGCTTCCGTCCATTGTCTTGGAGTCAGATAGGTGAATGCATTTCCATCCATTCTGTCCACATGCGCATCATCAGCCCCATTCTCCCCGGCCTTGCAGCTCAGCAGTTAATTACAGATTAATTATAACCTGCGCTGCTGTAGCTAGAGGTCTGTCGACACTTTCATTCTATACTATGTAACTTGCCCATTGTCTTTCCTGAACTGGATTGTGTGCAGCTGGTGTGGAGACTGGGGTGATATTTTGAATGTGGCTGAAGCACCAACTCTCTGCTGTTATTGGGGGGTTGAAAGGACTAGCGGTCTGCCACACATAATTAGGGATGTGAATCTCATGTGCCCCAGGGGTTTGGTGTTGGTTTGAACTCTGCAGCCTTTTCATGTCCTGCCCTAGTCCTGGACCTTCCAAACATGCAGTTTGCTAAGCACAGAGGTGAAAACTCTTTTAGCCTTTAGGAAACCTCTGCTCCTGCCCCATCCAATTTAGGCCTTCACTGGTTCAATAACACAGATGTTATACAAAGGGCCTAATTCTGATCCCATTGAATTTAGCAGCAAAACCTCTATTGATTTCAGCATGAGCAGGATCAGACTCAGGAAAGTATCATCTGACATGGAAACTATAAAATTGCAATTTATTGTGCGGAGATCAAACTAATGACAGAATAAAACAGGAGTGAGAGGCAGCTTGACAGACAGTACAAAGAGCCAGCTGCTTGCATTGAGCTTTCTATGGGGGCTGGGCGGGGGAGAGGAAAAGGGAAGCCAAGATCTTGTAGTAACATACTTGCTAAGGTGAACATTGCCCAGTGATGCAGAGCCCCCCAAAGTCTCTCCAACCTGAGTCCCAAGGTCGCTGTGTTTTAGTAGGAATCTTCTCCAGGGAGTGAGTGGATGCAGTGGGGTGGGGTGGGGCTGGACTTCAGTTCTAAACCAATCAGTGTGAAAGAGTTTAACAAATATATCTTGATGAAGCTCTTTTAACTGGATTCAGGGTCCTCTCTACATTTCCCTGACTACTGAAATTCTCTTTCCACTCTGGATCTTCTCTTCCCTCCCCTGCTTTTAAATCAGTCGTGGTTTCCCCTACATTTTGGAAGAGTTAATCCAAACAGGTGTCTCCAAACACTCCAGAAGGCCTGACTGGCTTTTCCCTCTCCCTCTAAGGGCCAAGTGCCTGGCTCTTATACACGTAGTTCAATCTGTTCATGCCTCTGTGTGTGTGTTTTTCACAGGGACAGCTACAGATTATCTAAAACGACACTTGCCAGGAAACTGGGGAATCCAGATACTCATCTCAGCCCTACTTTCTTCTGTTTGCCAAGAACCCCACTGCGCCAGGTCACTACTGGCAGGCACAGCGTTCGAAGTGTAGGCTCCACAGAGAGCACTTTCCTCTGGCAAGAGCCGTGTGCACGTAGCAGTCCGCCCCATCGTGGCTGCAAGTTGTATGATGCAGTGAAGAGTCCGAGACTAATTTTCTAGATGAGGAAGATAAATATCCATGTACAGTTTACATTCCATTCCCAGAGGAATAAGGCCCGGGCTGGGATTCAAGTGCCGTGGGTTCTACTCCCACCTCCAGATAGACTTAGACAAATCAGCTGATCTCTAGGCAAATCAGCTGATCTCTGCAGGCTCCAGTTGTCTATCTGTACAACAGGGACAGTAGTAATCCCTACCACACAGGTAGGAAGGATAAATTAATGTTTATGATAGGATCAGATACTCCTGTGATGAGTCATATAAATACCTTGATAGATGCAACATAAATTATGGGACAAGGAAATGATATGACAGATACCTCTAGATCAATAGCCTGTTCCCCTAGATCAATGTATTTTCTATTCAGCGCATCAAAGGCACAAAGTAATATTTGTACCCATGTCTATCTGAGGGAGGAAGACGATGAAGTGACTCTTGCCCGAGTGTTAAGCCTCTCTGACATTTGTGTTGATGTTGCAATACTCAGACCAGGAATGTTGCTTGTTCTCTGCAAAAGCTGAAGCTGGATGGAGTTTGGTACTTTCGGGTGCCATCTCATATAATAAGGCCTTTGTAAAATTCTTTTAAGACTCTAATCACATATGATTTCTTTGGGGCGAATCTGTGGACCTTTTGGGAGAGACTATGACATGGCCTAATGCCTGAGCCCAGGACTAAGAGGCAGTTACTCCTGGCTCTAATCCCCAGGCTGACTCTTTTTGTAACCTTGGGTATTTCCCTTAGAGCTTGGCTACACTTGAAATTTCAAAGTGCTCCTGCGGGAATGCTCCCATGAGAATGTTCCCGCGGCAGCGCTTTGAGTGTGAGTGTGGCCATGCACGAGTGCTGGGAGAGAGTTCTCCCAGCAGTCCTGGTAATCCACTTCCACAAGGGGATTAGCTCCAAGAGCTGGGAGCACGGCTCCAAGCGCTGGGAGCATGGCTCCCAGCACTCAGAGCTTGTCCACGCTAGCGCTTTGAAGCGCTCAGACTTGCTGCTCTCAGAAGAGTGATTTTTCACACCCCTGAGCCAGCAAGTTAGAGCGCTATGAAGCGCCAGTGTAGCCAAGCCCTTACTCTCTCTACCTCAGTTTCCCCATCTGCAAAAGTGGATATACTGACATCTACCAACTTCTCTGGAGTGTGGTAGTGATTGATTAGTGTTCCTAATATGCATGGAAGCTGGAAAACGCCTTAAACATTAGGTAAAAAGCAAATCCTGAGTTGTCTGATTCCACGGCTTTGATTTTAGCAGAAACCGACTGGCGTTGCTGTCAGAAAAACGACTTCCAAGCTACATTCCCCCACCTCCCTGGACTTAAATAGGGGAAAGTCGGCTGCAGACATCGTTCTTGCCCCACTGAATCTGGAGGCCTTGATGGAGATTGCTGTTAGCACCAAAAGCATCTCCCGCATTGCAGCCAGTTGGCGTTCCAGAGCTTGGCATAGAGACCACGGGAGTGAACTCATGGCGGGGCATTCCTTTGAGGAGGATATGTTGGAGCCGAAATACTTGCAGTCCAACTTCACTCCAGAGTCTCACATGAAAGACACTGTGAGTATTGACAGCGTCTCAGCAGAGCCCCAGAGAAAGGAGCAGCTGCACTATGCAGCCAGGAGAGAAGTGAAGAAGGACCAAGAATGAGAGAAATTAGCAGAGAGGAAAGCCAGGAAGAAAAGATCTCGCTCCCTCGAACCAACCTCCCAAAAGATAGACACTTTGTGTGTTTCCTTCAGGGGGGATGGGTAGATCAGCAGGTAGAGACTAGGTAGAGGATTTAGCTGAGGGGGTTTTGGAGGCAATAGTGAAAGGAAGCCATTGGGGATGGGTGCAGCAGCAGACAGCGGTGGGTGGGGAAACAGGCCGCATACAGTAGTGCCAGAGTATAAAGCTATGTCCAGAAATGGAGGGAGTATGAGCTCTAACACAGAAAATGTTTTAGTAACTCACACTGACACATCACACATCCCCGACATGATTTCTACCCCTCCCTAAAGGGCAGCCTGAGTCAAAGAGACTGACAAGGGACTGAGGAACCTGTTTTGGTGAAATGTGCCTCACAGTCAGAGAACAGAGCCTCCTGAATTGAGAGGTTTAAGTCAGCAGCATCTTTGACGGTGTCTTTCAGCTCTCGAAAGCAAAGCATCGAACTCCTTCGAGCCACAATATAGACAATGTTTCTGAGGACCAGCTGTCCCGAGTTAAACTCTCCCAGCCATTGAAGATCATGAGCAACTTATCCCATGCCACTCCTGCTGCCACAAAGGTCAAATTCCCCATCAGTCACCATAGAGGTAGGACTCAAGGTTCCCGATGTGACTCCCTATCTGTATGGCTGCAACATGTGGGTTAGTCTATGAGAAACAAGCCACAACAGAGGTTTATGCTGAAAATGAACTTATCTAAGGAGCCTTATACTTATGCACAAAAACTGTGTTTTAGGTAGACTTGATGGCTCCTGATGAGTAATGGGATTTCAGAGGTGTTTCCTCTGGAAGTCGCTGGCTTCAATATGTCCCCAATATGATAGTGACCAAAAATTATCATCTCACTTCTGTTCAGTGTCGAATACGAAACAAGTTATTGGTTTCTGACCAGTGCCCCACAGACAGGTGGAACTGGCTGGCTTCTACTTCGGCATCCTCAGCAGATTGTGTAAAACTACCTCACAGCCCAAGGGCTAGCCAGTCCAGGTCAGGCTTGAGGCACATTGTGCTCAGACTGCTACACCGGATCAGTGGCTGGACACAGAGAACTTCAGGGTGGGATTTCCAAAGCTGGTTAGAGGAACTGGATGCCCAATTTCCATTCAGTTCTAACTTTGAAAGTCTCAATCCCCATCCTGGCCCCTTTCACCACTGCTAAATTCTTTCCTTTTTGTTTCCCACTGTTATCATTTCATTTGCAGCCCTTCTATTTATTTCAGCTGGTCCATTAGTGAATCTTATACTGAATGGTCATTGCCTGCTCCATGAGCTGTGTTCCTTTCCCACTGTTTCTAGTAAAGGTCTCTGTCTCTCTCTCATGCTATCAAGAAGAAAATACATTACAGGTGCTTGAGATAGGCAACACTTCCCCAAGCACTGTTCAGCAGAGCAATGCAGGTCAGACCAGAGGCCAGGTGCTACAAAAGCGGGTCAAAGGTCAGTATGGAAGACATCAATATTGTGCTATTAAATACTTCTTTATGACGTTTGCTGTGTAGTAGGCCTAACTGAATGCATTGTAGATGCCACACAAGCTGCTTACTTGGAAAAGCAATCCTGTGGGTATGTCCCTTACAGCCGAACTTTTAAGCCACACACTTCAGCAGACAACTCACAACAGTCCAAACATCTCCGTTACGTTTCTCCTCCCCTTTCGCCAAAACTAGCTCCTTTGTGGGGAGAGGAGAACGTCTGCAGATGTGTTCACAATCCCTGTCTGATCCATGTAGGAAGCACCGCTGTAATATGAACTAGCTGTATGAGAAAGTGCTCCTGCTGTTTAATGCATTGCACTAAGTTTCTCTCAAATGCTTAAGGAAGTGAATGAAAAGCTGGCTTTCCAGCTGGCCCCAAAATGACCTGTATCTGTTTCCAGCTCTGACCAATGTCCAGAGTGCCTCTTGCCAATCACTAGGGTTCATGGCTTAGTGCTTCCTTTACTCTGGCAAAACACTTCTCCTTTAATATGATGACAAAAAATCTCAATCTTCCTTTACACCTAGGGCCCGTAGATAGTGCCAGCAACCAGCTGAAGAAGCAACCAATCACAAGCTTCAGAAACCTGCTGAGGTCAAAATAAAATCACCAAGGAGAGCAAGATTCTGTCTGTTCCTGAGGGACCAGGACCACAGGGATATTAAAAAGTAAGGAGGGTTTTTCTTAAGACATCCTTAGGCAGTATGCTCTGAGGTTGGGGAGTGGAAGGGGAGGTGTGCACACTGCTAGTTGCTTTCCCCCCGCAGCCTCCCTACAGTTTTTCTCTGCACTCTGCTCCAGCTGTTAGTTTCCTCTAAGATGAACTGCAGGTTCTTTTGTTAATAACATGCAAACAAAAAGGAAACCCCATTTCTCCATCAGCATTCTTAGTCCAGGAGACTGCAGCATGGGGTCTACCATCTGGGACTCGGCAAGCGTCACATCCTCTCTTAGCTTTGTGTGTGAGGGGGTATTTAATTATCAAAAGAAATTGCAGATTCTTTTGAAGTGTCCCCTGCCCCCTTCTCTGAGGTTTTATACACATTGCCTTGGAGCTGCAAAAGGTGAAGCCTATCAGGAATGCTGCTGAGCTGAGCAGATGTTTGGCAGTGGGAGCTGCCAGTGGTGTTCTAAGCACTTGGCCACGTGCAGAGCATTTCAGATCTGACGGGAACTTGAAAAAGAGGTTTGGCGGCTGGCAGAGACTTTGTTAGAGCTGGGCTGGAGGTGAAAGGCAATGTGTTTTTCTTCTTAAAAACCAAACCCCTCTTGGCAGCAGTTCTCCCCCTGGTTTCTTGGAGGGGCATGCATTTTATAAATCAATCCTAGACTTACCGTTTTCCTTTCTTGGACCTGTTATTTTCTTGGTGTTGCAAATAAAGTGGCACGGGGAGGCCATTCCATTGAATAAATGTTGCCTTTATTTCCCAGATATGAATAGCTTCTATCCACACCCACTTTGCCACCTATATTTAAGGAAATGTCTTTAGGGCTTCATTCAGTTTCAAAGGGAGGTAAGTTATGAAGGGTCTTTGTGCAGCTAAAGCATGGGATAATGGAGTCAGGATGCTTAGATTCTGGGCCTCTGTTTCCACATCTGTCAGCTAAGGATAATAATGATCCACTACTTCACCTTGGACTGGGAGGGATTAATTAATTTGAGATCCATGAATGGAATGCAGTACAAGTGCAAAGTATGTATTATGAAGAATTATTCACTATTTCAGCATGATGTAATAAGGTCTGATGGACACTCCTCTTTGAGTTCTCTGTTAAACAGCAGAAAGCCTGATGAGTCATATTGCAGACAAGAAAGGCCAGGAGAACTTGCAAAGAAATAAAAAGCACACCTAGATAAAATAAGCACAGACCATGTGAAAATAAACCCATTCCAGCAGGCCTTGAGCCAAGACACCATGTGAACCAAATGGGAGCAAGAAACCGAGTGCGATGGAATACCATGAATGTTCCAAATGTGTACATCTCTGCTAAATACCTTTGGGTTGATTCACTCTGAAAAGTCACAGTGTTCAGAAGTGAGATCCTATTCCCCTCACAGACTGCTACTTTGAATCCTGACACTAAGGCACTAGTTTGTGGACATAACTCAGACTGGAGGTTGCGCATTTGGAAACAAATGGAAGCTGATGCTAATTTTCCAGGAACACCACGCAGATGAAGATGAATCGGAGCCATTGTATGCAATGCGGCCCTTAGATGTTTTTTAATCGTTTTCCTACATTTTAAATACACAAGTTAAAAAAAATCTGAATGTAGAGATTTGAGAAAGAAGTCCTCAGACTCTTGGAGTCAGTAACTCTGTGTTGCTGCTCTGCACTCCGAAGAGTTGGTCTGCAGTCTTTTGAAGCTGAGTGTCTGTATCATAGGACAGAACTCAGATGAAGGACATTGCCTCTGACCTTGAATGACAGACTCTCCTGTTCTTGCCTTTTAAGTGTAAGGAAAGAGACAAGAATTTAAACTCCTCTGTGCCTTTTGTATGATAAATTTTAGGTGTGTTAAATTAGGGGAGTGCAAACTTTGTTCACCTAAGGTTCACATGATTGACAACTGGCTGGAAGCCCAAGGGCTGCACCTAATTTGCACAATTGGGATAGCTTGTAGCTGCCTTCATCTTCACAAGAGGTGCAGCAGGCAGAGATGACAGGTCTCACTGTGCAAAGTTGCACCGCTGAGATGCTTACTTCAGAGCAGGTCACTTCTAAGTGGCCTCTCTCCCCAATGCACAGAACCAAAGCACCAGCCAGCAACCGAAACAGGCCGTGCTGCACGACCGGTATTGCTATCAGTTCACCTTGATGCCCCCAGCTTTCCACAATCCACACAAAACTAAATACGTGCACAAAATAAACTTGCCTACTTGTTTTTTCTCCTTCAAGATGGTTACAAAATCAGTAATCAATTCAACAATGATTTTTAGGTTAATATAACTACTAAGTTTTCCTACTAGCAGTAACTGGTCAGAATATAGTTTTACAGTGCAGTGGGTTTCCCATAAATCTTTTAAGAGAGCTGAGATTATTTTTGTAATTGTTATACCCCTCTTCATTTAGCTTCTTCTGCTTGAGAGAAGAATATGAGCAATCTTTGGCTTCCCATTTCCCACAGATTATTTTGAGTACCTGTTGCTATTGGCACCTGAGCCACAAGCAATGTTCATATTCATGGAAACTGCCTTCTAATTTAATGCCAACTCTAATCCCTCAGTCTCTGGACTGGTTTACAGAGGGGAAGCTGCATAGCATTTTTGTCAGCTTGCCATTGCTGCTTGACTGACAGCCCTTCAGTTCAGATGGTGCATACAACCTCTCCTACTGAGTCCAGTCCAGTGCAGAGGGGGAAGTTTTGTTTGCTATTGGGATGGAAATGAAAAGGTGAGAGAGAGCCACCCACAGGGATAAACAATTTAGTTCCGTTAGGAAATATTTGCACCTTGAAAGAGACATGGAAAGATCCCAGAGAAGGGAGCAGAGCTGTCCCCATAGGCAATGCAGGGGTGAGGGACTTGGCAGAGAGTTGCTTTAAGGCGGTATGAATAGATCACTCAGTGAATGAGACTGAACAGAAGGGCCGTTCAGCCGGGATGGATGGGCTCCAGATACTCGGGGCCCTGGATCGGTACTTTGCATTTATATCAGGCCTTTCACAGGAGCCTCAAAGTGCTTCACAAAGGCTGGTACTGCCCCGATCTAACAAAGAGGGAAACTGAGGCACGGAAGTTAAGCGGCTTGACCAGGGATGAACAGCAGGCAAGTGGCAGAGTGGCGAAGAGAAGCCGGACCTCGCTCGGGTGTCCCCGGACCGGGAGGGTCAGCGCGCCCGGGACCCGCGGGGAGCCGGGCGGCCGGCGCGGGGGAGAGTCCGGCCCGGGGCTGGACCGAGCGGCCCCTGCGCTGCGACCCCCCTGGCCGGACACCGTCCTCCCCCCTCCGCCCGGCCGGCTTCTCGCGAGAGGCGGCGGCTCTGGGGAGGAGTCGGGGCTGCCGCCGCCGCTGGAGGCTCCGCTAGCCGGGCGGCTCCGGGCTGAGGTGAGAGCGGACCCGGGGGCGCGGGCTCCGGCCGGGCGGTGGGATGGACCCAGGGAGCGAGGGGTCCGCACCGTCCCCTCCC